>JBAMBS010000732.1:0-330118 GCA_037044455.1 Zygothrica quintamaculata | reverse complement strand
AAGTTTACTATTAAATGAATGTGAGTGGTAAGAGTTAAACAGAGGGGGTATAGGGTTAAGAGAGGGACATAGAGAATTTGGAGGATGGGGGGGGGAAGTAAAATGTACAACTTGGCATTTTATTATTATGATTATTTGTAGTATTTGCTGCTGTTGCTGCTGCTGGCACCACTGCTGGCTCCAAGTCTGAAAACCAAAACTGAACCATAACTACAGTTTAGCCACCGTCAACCACCAGACTACTCACTATTTTTTTTCATTTTTTGTCCACACCACAAGTGCTTCCTGACCATCAATCAGGTAGGCCTGCCAACATGATGAACATCATCACTGCTCCAATCTCCTTACACACACACACCACCACCACCACACTGCTGGTTTGTTTGCTTTATCCAGCACACAATGGATACACACACCCACCATTCTACGTTAGAATCATAACAACTCCATCCAGATTAATCACTCCATGTTGCAAAACCCATCTAGCTATCACTGTCGTCACTCCACGTGTGCACACACAAGGTGTCCACCACAACCACGAATCTTTAAAAACCTCTCCAGATCATCATCACAAACTGAAGCAACAGCACGGCCTCCCACAATGTCAAATTACAGCACGCCACCCCAAAACCATTAACAACCACCACTCCACCCACTATGTAAACTCAAACTCTTCGACTGGTTGGCCTAGTCATTATGATCACAGCGCACTGATATTTGCATACCCTGCTCTGTCAACCAAAGTGAGACATGTTGCCATTTCATAGCAAAG
Source organism: Zygothrica quintamaculata (assembly GCA_037044455.1). Classification (NCBI taxonomy): domain Eukaryota; kingdom Metazoa; phylum Arthropoda; class Insecta; order Diptera; family Drosophilidae; genus Zygothrica; species Zygothrica quintamaculata. The sequence goes on along the minus strand of JBAMBS010000732.1, from coordinate 329,346 downwards.
CCAGGAGCAATAGCAATACACAGCCTCCTAAAAAACACAAAGTAATATAGAGACTAATACTAACATAAAAATGATAACTTAAATAAGTGTGCACACACAGGCAAGAAGAAAAAAAAGAAAAAAAAAAAAGGCAGTGCCCAATGTTTTGGTCTCAAAGGATAAAGCACAAATAGAAAATATAAAATATATATATATAAAAAAAAAAAAGAAAAAAATATATTGTATCGAACAAGGCACACCTGCAAACTTTTGAAGTAAAAACACTTGAGGGCTTTACATCTCGTGCAGTTCGAGTATTTAGGGTGGCTGCTCCTTAAGTGCGTTTAACAAAAATATTTTGAAGTGCTACGCAGTTTAGGAGTACAAGTATCATAAGGATACTATACAGAGTGAGAGAGAGGGAGCGAGAGAGAGAATAAGATTTTATATAAATGTTCCCATACATTGAAATTGTGTGTTTTTAAATTGTTTCCCAATATGTTGCCACCGTTTGTTGCTTTTGTTGCTGGGCACATTGTCAACGCATTTTGTGTCACTTTTAATTGAAATCGCTACCCTCACCTGCTGTAAATGCATCATGTGTCGCTTTAGCTATTGTCTGCCATTTGGCTTTGTTATTGTAAATCATTAAAAAGTGCACGATTGAAATTTGTGTGTGTGTGTGTGTGTATGCCCCCAATTTATATGAGCTCATATCATCATTTAATAGGGAGCATCCAGCATTGAGTATTGAGCATCAAACATCGAACAGCACCCCTTAAATATATCGCTGTGGGAACTTTCTAAATGCTTTACACACACACACACACACACACACACTTACACACATATATATTTATTTTTTGGGTTATGTAAACTTTTGTCCAATTACTTTGGAGTCTCCTTCTAAGTACTGTGAGAATATTGCCACAAAACTGCGCAGCGTCTAACCTGCTGATGACTCATTTGTATACCATGAACAGTTTATTGATGACTTAACCTCATTTCATACGCCTCGAAACACACCTGGCACCTAGCTGCCCCTACTGACAATTCACAGCTCACAACTCACAGCTCACAACTCTCAACTGACAACTGGCAACTGGCAACTGGCAACTGACAACCAACAACGAACAGCGAACAACGAACAACCAACAACTGGCACCTGGCACCTGTTTGTTCATGTTGTTGTACATTAGGTGTGAATTTGGATAAAGCGGCTCTTTGAGGTGGGGTAACTGTGACATATGATAGATCGATCGATTCTTTGGATCAATGCATTGTTGCAACAATTCTTAATGCTTAAGTTCATGCTAATACTCCCCTCCCCTCTTGTGCGCTCACACTCTTTTGTTTGTTGAAAATATTTACAAGAAGTTTATCAAACAATTGTTATATGAAGCAGATTAAATGAATTTTTCTTTTTTTTTCTATTTTATGCTAATTAGCTACAGTTAATTTAAGCATAGTTTCTCTTTTTTATCAGTTCATTTAAATATATATTATATATATATATATATTTTGTATTTGATATGAACATTTTTATAACTTATGCTTAGTTTATTTTTTTGGGTGTGAACACGCGACAATTATTAATTATACTAACAACATTTTATCAGCACACAAAAAGTGAATCCGAAAATTAGATGAAAATTTCGTGCGATTAATTAGAAAATTATGCAAATTTTGAAAAACAAACTCATACACAATGGGCCAAAGGACACGTGTAATTGTTGCTGCTGTTGATAGTAGTGGACGTTGGTTGACAATATGTCAACTGACAACGAACAACTAAGAACTGAAACAGCCCTCGATTTGCTCGAGCTAGAAGTTAAAGGGTGGGTGCTGCATAGTAGTAAACATAAGCTGGTACAGTCGTCACGTGTTGCACTTGAGGAGTGAAGCTAAGGAAAACGCATGTGATAAGCGCAACACGAGAAACCACTTGGGAAAGTGGCGTAAAATAGTTGACGGCGATAAGTTCATTTAATGTTAATTTCATGTTGCTCTTTGGTGGTGTTGTTGGTGTTGGTGTTGGTGTTGGTGTTGGTGTTGGTGGTGGTGGGTGAAATCCACCGAAATCCTCTTCTTGGATTCACACGCTTGACATGAGGCATAGATAGAACCAGTACCAGTACCAGAACCAGAACCAAAACCAAAACCAAAACAACAACAAACAAAATGCGGATAAATTTAAGGTTGTGCGTGTTGCAACAATTAAAAAATTGTACGAGTGTGCACCCAAAAGGCTGCCGATGGGTTTTGGCATGTAAATTGACGCACCCTTGCCCAATATATATATATATATATATATATATATGTCTCCGGTATTCACCGGTACTTTGCCCTAAGTCACGAGACGACCCGCATATGTCACCGTCACTATCACCGTAGACGTAGCTGTTGCCGTAGCTGTTGCTGTTGCTGTTGCTGTTGCTGTTGCTGTTGTTGTTTCTGTTGGTGTTGGTGTTGCCGTCGCTGTCACCATGTCCAAAAGGACCCTAGACGCAATCTACCAAACGTCTAATGCCGCATGCAGCGTTAATTACTCACTTCAGTCGCGTTTCGGCTCAATGTTCTCACGCCCCATTGTATCTGTATCTGTAAATGTATCTGTATCTATAAATGTTGCTGCTGCTGATATTGTTGTTGTTGTTGTTGTTGTTGTTGTTGTTGCTGTTGCTATTGCTATTGTTGTTGTTGTATATATCTGCATCTCGATCTGTGATTGCTCTTATGTTTTGCCGCTTCAATGGCTTGTGCAATTCGACGGTCCTTGACACTACAAATTTGTCACACTCTCTTTGTCCCTTACACTCTCCCTCTTTCTCTCTCTTTCTTTCACTCTCTCTCGCTCTCTGTCTGTCTTTCTCTGAATGTTGTGTCTATCAGTTGCGGTCGGCGTCTGTTTAATTGCGCGTGCGAGGCAAACTCTCATCTCAATCTCGGTCAGATGATGTTGTCCCGGCCGCCGCTGTCACTCCCCGATGATCTTGATGATATGTCCGACAGCGCTAATGCAAGTTAAACTGCATTTAACATCACTCGCTTGCTAATTTCTATGCGAATCCAAATTGCAGTTAAATATCTCTATGCGTATGCCTTGAAGTGTGCTAAATTTAAGTTCATGGGAATACTACATCGGATTATAAGCAATTATTTGTCAGTGCTAATTAAAAGGGAAAAGGGAGCAGAAAAGAGAAAAAAAAAGGTCAAGCAGCACTAGGAATGTCAATAAAGTACAGTACTTATTGATATAGTTAAATAGAATCTATAACAGGACCTTTTTTTTCTCATATGTATATAAATGCTTACCTTGCATTAGCTACAGTTAAGTTTATCCAGAAGCAAAAGTTGCACGTGTTTCATTTGACGTCAGAAACCTAACCTCAAAACATCACTCAGCTTTAGCTTAGAAAATTTGTTATAATTGCCATATAGAACACAAACATTTGGGCACTTGTCATATATATATATATATATATATATATATATATATATATATGTGTATATGTATATTGATAGCACTTAGACATAGTCAATCCACCCACGCCCGCATATCTGAACAGCTTGCCCTAAAATTGAAAAGAGCACGCAAGGAACGCATCGGTCGCCATATATGAATAGTTATAAAAGGTAAAAGGAGGTTTATGTTTGTGTGTGTGTGTGTGTGTATTAGTTTGGTACACAAATGTTACGATTGTCTGGCAATTACCAAATTATTGTTATGTATAACTGTTCATGCACGTATCTATAACCATTATAATGTATCTTTTGTTAGCCACATGCGTGTACAGTTCATACACACACAGGTTATGGCTTTCAGGTGTGTCCATGCAGGGAATCAACCCCTCAAAAGTTTACTCTGGGTCGCCAGGTCATAATTCACAGACGCAACTGTACTATATATATATATATATATATATATATCTAATCAACAGCTACTCTCGGCTGCCCAAAGGGAATGCCTTTTGATTTCTGGCTCTGGCTGTGGCCTCTGCTTGTAAGTTTATTGCATCATTGTTATTATAGTCACCCCCTTAGCCCCTGGGTCATGGGGCTGTTTGTTGTCGCCTTTAATTGCTGGACTTCACATTTTTTTTTTGTGTTCCTTTTTTTTGGGTAGTTTCCTTTTCCTTTACTTTTTTTCTATGTAGATTTTTGGGCAGTGGTGAATTATCGCTGATTGTTTTCATTAGCAATCGTAATAAAGTAAATTATGTGCTGTGCAGGACCTCAATTGCTCTTGTTGTTGCCTTCTCTTTCTCTCTTTTTCTCGTTTCTCTCACTCTGTCTCTCTTCGTATTATATTAGCCCACAATATATTTGTTAATTAGCGTTAATTTCCATGTGTTGCTACAGTGGAAGTGACTCAGTTTTTTTTATTTTTATTATTATTTGATTGTGTATATTTTGCAATATGTTAGAACAATCCTGGCTACAGCCAGGATAACAATGACTTGTGACAATGGCACATAATTATACTTTATTAATGAACTGATCTTTTATACGATTAACTCTTAGGGGAAGCAGCCACTTGTTATACTATAATATTGAATATTTAATGAGTTCTTTGTACACTTCATCGAAAGATAATACTAAATGTAATCAGTTGGTTGAAAAACTATATTCGATTTTTAAGATCTTAGCTTTAAGTTTTCATTCAATTTACTCTTAAATGTATAAACCTTAACAGAGAAGAGACTCTAAAGAACTGCCTTGAATTTTTAAATGAACTTAATTCTGAAATTAATAATGAAATATTATCCAATAGATCCAGATTTCCATGTATATATACTTCATATCCTTTGGGTAAGGCACATTATCTCCAATCAATCATTATCATTATCATTTTCTCCTTTAACCGCAATAACTTACTGTACGTATAGAAACTCTATATATATATATATATATATATATATATGTGTGTGTGTCAGATGTTCTTTTACTATTAATATTTTAAATAAATTTTGAAAAAATCCAAATCAATCAAAAACATTATTTTCAAATTTTACAATTCAATAACAATAACAAAATAATAGTTAAAAAAGCTCTGAATTATCGAGTGTTAAAATTGAATGTCAAATTGATGTTTAGAATACGAAACATTTGCCGCTTCGGCGGTGGAGAGGGTAAAGTTGCAAATTAACTGCACCCTTTTTTTTGGGACCTTGGGCTCGAATCCCAGTAAAGGAATTGAAATATAAAAGTGAAAGTTTTTTGTATCTATGAAACAATGAAATTCTTTTAACTAAAGACACTTTATTATACGCTTTAAATCATTTCTAATTTCTTTATAATATACCTTAAGGTTGTGAGGGCAAAGTTGAATGCTAACTTGAATTCTCTTTGGGCCTTGGGTTCGAATCCCAAACAAAAAACAATAAAAAAAAAAAATAATAATTTTTACAATTTTTATAAATTATTTGGAATATTTTGAATTAGTAGAAAACTTTTATATTAAATTGCTTTAAATTAAAATTTGTTAACATTTTTCGAATGATTTTCTTTTATTATAATGCAAATTGAAATTTAAAGCTGCAATTCTTTTTGCATCTAATTAAGAAATAAATTGTTTTAACTGAAAAGATACATGTAAACGGCTTATATAGTAAATTATTATAAATAATTTATATAAATAAAAGTTACTATATTGTTAACTATTTAAAGAGTATTACTTAGTCACTAACATTCTATAGATAAAGTGTTAACTTGTTGATAATTAAGTAAATAGTTTTAAATTGGAATTAGTTAATAGATTCGTGTAATATAGAAAGTATAATTAATAATATATTGTTGATCGATAGCAATTTATCGATTACTATATAATCTCGGGTACGTTTGATACTTCCAAAAGGAGCAACAAGTCTTAGTCAGAGATTTTTAACAGCTTTGGCTTTGATCATCTGAGACCCTATAAAGTATATATATTCTTAAACAGAATCTTGTGTATTTCTGTATATATGGATAAAGTTGTTCTCGTAGTCGGATTCATCCAATTATTATTATAAATATCTATTGCTATTATTATATTATTCAGATTTATTAATGATATACTTATTAGAAATAGTTACTTACACTTCAACACACACACACACACACACAAGCACACACGCACACCCAGTTGAACCCTTTTATCAAAGAGTGTTACAATTAACTGATATTAGCAACATTTTATATTTATACTTGAATACAAATTGTAGCTGCATTACTAATTACATATGCAACTACCCACATGTTGCCACATTGAGCTAGAACTACGCCTATTTCTACCCACTCTATGATCCTTCATATATCTATATATATATATATATATATAGATAATATAACGCAAGTGTTAGCTAAAATTATCCTGAGGGCCGTCAACTGCTTGTCGAAATCTTGCATTGCGTGCAATGTTTTGGTGCGAGTTGCTGCAATATTGGTATTAAGTTAAAGTGTATGGCAACGCTTATATGTTGCATACATTTACTTATGGGTACGGCAGATGTTACCCAATGAATGAATACAAGCACACAAGAAACCCTTCGACGATGGGCAAAAAAAAAATAAAAAAAAAAAGAGAAAAAAGTATTTAAATGCAGAAAAATGCAAATAAAACGCACGCAACGCAACGCAATGCAACATGATAATTTTCCTGGTGGGCGCTGCTGTGTGGCAAAGTTGCACACATATATACATATATATGTGGAGTAGGAAGATGTCAAAAGAGAGATAGGAAGTGCGAGCAATGTTAGAGTGGAGTTGGAAAGGGGATAGCGGGCAGGGGGAACCAAAGTAGGGGTACTCCTTTTGTTTTTAACACTTTGCCTTTGCTTTTAAAGAGGGTAGGTCTATGGGTTAAGGAAATGGCAATATCTACGCACATTTTAGCAGCTGTTGAGGTTTAGCAATTGCACAAAAAAAAAATACAACAAAAAAGGCAAAGCCAAAGCTCTCTCTCTCTCTCTCTCTCTCTCTCTCTCTCTTACTCACTCACACACTCAAACTCATCTTTCCTCCAGCTTTCCCCCCCAACTGTAAACTCCTTGTGCAGTTGACAACAACGACAACTTGCTCAGCCTCCTGGGCTTTTCTTCAGCAGCAGCAACAACAACAACAACAACAACAACAACAACAACAACAACAACAACAACAGCAACATCAGCTTTAGCTTTGTTGATTCCTTTGGCCTCTCAGTTCATTGACCGCATTATGCGCCGCTGTATGCAGTTCCTTTGCTATCGTCAAGAGAAAGAAATAATAATAATACAAAAAAAAAAGGATGAATTGATTTGCAATATTAAACTTAATTATACCCTATAATTTAGTGTATACAAAACTATGGCTTGAAATCAACAAGTCAAAGCTAAACACAATTTGTGGCAATTTTGTTGCTGTTTCCCGCTAACTGCTCGGTTTGCATCGAACAACCTTTAAGCTGTTTTTGCCAAATTTTTACAGGGTATCTGTTTGAAAATATATATAAAAAAAAAAAAGAAACACAAATCCAAAAGCCACCAAAGAAGCTGCGTAAATATGCGTAGCGTCCATGTTGCATAGATCCCCTTTTGTATATTGCCCCTTGTTGTTGATGCAACACACACACTCACTCACACTCCATCTGCTGCTTGATGCGTTGTTCTGCTTGCCGCAGATGCTTTTTGCTTTATTTGCATTTACTGTGAAAGTTGATTTTACAGTATGCCAAAGGTTCTGGCTGCCGCCCACGTGCCTTTTTGAAGTTCCAGTTATCCTTAGGACGAGGAAGAGGAAGAGGCCGAGGACGAGGACGAGGACGAGGACGAGGACGAGCACGAGGTCGAGACCAAGTTCCAAGCCTCTTACTTTCTTTGTTTTTTTAATCGCTAAAGTGCAGTTACAATCTTAGACTTAGAACATATATATCTGCTATAAGATTTTTAACTTGCATACAGACACACACACACACACACACACACACACATATATTTATATTAATGATATTTATCTTATCTATTGCCAAGTGCAATTTTTGCATTTAATCATACTAATTAGCCTGAACTCTAACCCATAAACCCTTCAGAGTGCACTATTGGCCTGCATCCTCTCATTCCTTCTTAGTGCTTGAAACTCAATTCAAATGAATTGCAATCAGTTACCTTTCACATTTCTCTTTTTTTTCGCTATCTCTATCTATGTATGTGTGTGTGTGTGTGTGTGTGTGTGTGTATATTTACCACTTGATACGCACTCTTAATTGCAAAAGCAGTTTGTGACCCCATCTTTTTTTTCTAGTTATACTTTCAGGCTGCCACAACAGCAATACACACACATATGAGTGTGTTTGTGTGTGTGTGTGTGTGTGTGTGTGTGTTGCAGCTCCTTTTGATGTATGCCTGACACTTGAGGGTGGACACATTTCTAAATTAATTTGGTTTGCTGTTAAATTTGCATAAATCCTCCAAGCCAGGCTCGCCATTTGCTATTGACAAAACGTAGATTCTCCTTTCTTTTCTTTATATTTTTTTTTTTTTGTTGTGTCTTTCTGCTGCTGCGGTTAAGGGTTATCCTGTGTAGCACTCCTTTAACTCCTTTACTCCTTAACTCCTTAGCTTGTATGTCATTGTTATGCCTGGCAGTTGTCAGTTGTCAGTTGTTGTCAAGTCCAAGTAGAGAGCAACATGCCACCATGCCAACTTCAACCTTCTTCTATCATTCGTGTCTTGCCCATTAAACACTTTTGTATTAATTGAAGCGTAAAAAGAAAGAAATTTTTAGCCGTTGCTAAAGTGTTCTCTCCTCTCCTTTCTTTTTTTTGCTGTTTTCTATCTCTCTCTCTCTGTCTCTCTCTCTCTGTGGTCTTACCTTAATCCTGTGTGCCGCTGTTACTTGCAGTCAATAACCTTTTAATGAGATTTATAACTGTCAGGCTGTGCCACACTCCAACTCCATCTCTCTCACTCTCATTCTGTATCGCTCTTCCTGTGTGTGTGTGTGTGTGTGTGTGTGTGTGAGTGTGTGCTGGTGAGATTATTGAGGTATTACATTGTAGAAAGTAACTCTCAGGACTATACGTCAGGGACTGTTTGCCAAGCAGCTTATCGAAATTAACGCTACACAAGGCCCATTTAGTTCTGGCTTAAATAAATTTGCATATCAAAATAAAATTATATATTTTTCTCTCTCTCTCTCTCTCTCTCTCTCTCACGCCCTGTTAGATCATGACAACTGAGGGTCGTTGTTTATCCTATGTGCCAGGATTAGTGTCATGACTTTGAAGCAAACTGATAATAGTTTTTTTTTCTAACTGTCTTCATTCATCATCTTAAAACTTATTGAATGTTAAAGCCAAAGATCGATTGCTTTCTATATCTATATATATAGAGATAGTTATATATTGTATATAAAATTCTCACACTTTTTCAATGCTGTTAAGGTAATTATATATAATACACTATAATTATCTAGCCTATGTGCTTGTTGTTGTTGTTGTTGTTGTTGTTGTTGTTGTGGGTGATGTACTTGTCACCTGTATCCCTTAGCATATTTGATTTCCTGGCCAATATGTTGAAGAAGTACCTCAATATACGAGTACCTAATGACGCGTGACTTTTTGTTAGCCAAACCCAAAATTATCAATATTCATGCTACACACACACACATGTATATAGAGAAGGCTATTGACTTTTTTGCAGTCACAATCATATATATATATATATATATATAATCATATAGCACCGTAACTGAACGGAACTGAACAGTATAGAACGTAACGTAACATAACGGTTTGCCTTCCTGTTCAATGGCTGTAATTGTCACTTTTGATTATGTCAAGATGACTTTATAATTACCGCAATGCCGCTCACGTGTGACAGTTTAAGTGCCGGTTGCAACCACATTGAGAACAGAATGTGGCTCGTTATTTGCAAACCGCTGGACAAAAGTGAAAATTACCGTAATTTGCCATGTACACACAAGCACATACACACATACATATATACATATACATTTTGGTAGACATGAAAACATATTGTTCGATTCAACGGAAATGTCAGACAGCTATATATATATATATATATATTTGGTTCTCACTCTGATAATACAAATATCTGTGAGGTAGGCGGAACGCGAGAGGCAAAAATTGAAAAAAAAAAAAGAATTTAAAAGTGTTGAGGGTGGACATTTTGCTTAAGGCAAATATATATTTGCTGTTATATAACACCCATACTCTGATTCATATATATATATATAGAGAGAGAGTTATTAACAGTACTTTAGTTAGTAATAGCTTTGGTAAGTGAAAATGTTGTCTGCATATGGGAAAAATTTGTATGGTTAATTTGACACATGCTGCGAGGCTGTTGGCCTCATCAGCAGCAACAAACCTGCAACAGAATCTGTTTAATTATTTACAACAAACATTTTATTACATTGTTAGTAATTTAATGCCTGGCGGCTTTTTGTTGGTTAATTTTTATTGTTTTTTATATATTTCTGTTTTTGTAATTCTTTCTTTTTGCTTTTCAATTTTACTTTTTTTTTTTTTTGTTTCTCGTATGTCACATTTAATTGAATTTATGTATATTTATTGTCGCTCGCTTTTCGTACAGCATTTTCGCATTAATTTTTATGTTTTCAAATATATAACATTTCTCTTTTTTATATAATTTTTATTCTTTTTGTTGTTGTTGTTGTTGTTGTTGTTTTCCCAGACTGTTTGTGGTTTTTCCTTTGTTGTATTACCTTCTACCTTTTTTTCATTATTATTTTCTTATTTTTTTGTTTAAATGCAGCCGCAGGGCAATTCAATGATGATCGCTCAAATTATGCAAAATAATTTTCAACTGTCACGCATATGAGACGCTCAGTCGTAACTTTATCGTATGTCAACAATCGGTGGAACTGGCTTTAATTGTTTCTAATTTGGTTTCCAAATGCTTCAACTCAACCCTCAATCCAGAAATGTTGCCTGCCACAACACCTGTGCATTTCTCAAGGCGTGCTTCTAATTGGCTCTAACTCAAACTGAAACTCCGCCAACTCCTCAACTTCTAGCGCTGTGTGTGGCTCAATGGAAATTGAACATTTTGGACATTGGACATTGGACATTGGACATTGGACATTTTGGACATCAAACGCAGGGCGCGAAGTTGTCCGCATACTCGCTCATAACTCGCTCTGTCACCCCCCGCCCTTCGTGTTTTATATATATATCTGACATTGTGTTGGGACTGTCAAAATATTTTTGTTGCATTTTGGGTGTGTCCTTTGCCACTGTTTTTGTTTTCGATGTTTTGTTAGCAAAGTGCAGTTGGCTAGGAGGATTAGTTAGGATCTATTTTGTCTCATTCCCCCCTACCCCACCATACTATACTGTTATACTCTACTCCACTCTACTCTACTCAACTGTTTCCCTTTTATTTGTTGTTCTTGTCGCAGTTTATGATGCGTACAGCGTTACACTTTCAGCAGTTCATATTTTGTAGTCCTTTCGCCTGACATTTATGGTGGGAAGCATTGCAATCGGCTCATGAAATAAGCCCTCGATTCATATAACCATATTGAATGCCATGTTGGAAGCCTGTAACTTGCTTCACATTCATTAGTAACATATATATATATATATAGAGCAGTAGCAGTGGAATGTTTAATGCCACAAAATTCTTAAACTAATGAGCTTAAATGCACATTTTATACTCTCCAAATATGTGAATTTTTCTATATATATTTTTTTAGATTTAACTTGTAGGTTTTTCAAACTTAATTCAACTGTACCCAATGTGCAATCAACTGACAGCTGTCTCTTTATATATTCTTTTAACCCTCTCTCTCCCCCTCTCATAAAAAAATACCTATAGAATCAGAAAACGCAATTGCGAAAAATTCATTTTTGCATTGAAAACATGACGCGGCACTAAACAAAAATCAGCAAGAAGAGCATAAAAAATAGAAGAAATAAAAATATCATAAATAAAATCTGATGTTTAAACAAATATAATAGATATATATATATATATAGGGTATATATATATATATATATATATATAAATGAATGTGTTCTAAAAAACTATGAATATTCATAAAGTTATTGAACAACAATTGAAATTGATGATGTGTTGTCAAATCGTGGAGAATCTAGAGATATTGATTGATGAATATACATATATATATATATATATATATGTGTGTGTGTATTTAAGGCCGTGACTTGTAGAAATATGAAAAAAATATGAGACATTTTTCTACCCAAAAATTATGGTGAGCCGCAGCGAAAAAGTGAAAATATCATATAAGGATATTAAAAATGAAGCGCAACTAAATACAAATGAAAACAGACACAGACATGCAATAGCATCAAAGGACACACACACACACACACACACACACACACACAGAGTCAAAGTCCTATAGTCATACATCATAATCATCAATGGTAACTGTAGAAAAGAAAACAGCTACAGCAACAGCAACAACAATAAACACAAATACACCCTCAATACACATGTGTGTGACTACCCCTTTTTTTCACATCTCTTTTCTTTATATATATTTTTTTGGGTATTTGTATCCCCCGCAGAAATAGATAAAAAAATATATATATAGATTTGGAATGAATGAGAGTTGCCTGTTCTGGTTCCTGCTGGCAATCAAAGCCAGTCATACAGGACAACCACATGAAATATGATCGATGAGCTAGCTATGAATATGCCTGGCCAACTGACTGGTTGACTGGGTGACTGGCTACTGCGTGTGTGCGTGTGTGTGTGTGTGTGTGTGTGTGTGTGTATGTGTTTAGGGTTGAGTTGGGGATCGTCCTGTAGAAATGTATCTCTATACATATATATATATATGTATATATATGCCTTGGTCCTGCTGTGACTGTCCACAAAATGGCACAATTAACGTGGCATATCCTTTCAGCCAAATTGTTGCCCAACAAAAGGATGCCAGGCTATACAATTGTTGAACACAGTAAATAAATGTCAATGCCCAAACCGAAAACCAAACCCATACCCATACCCAATCCATATAGCAATCCCTACTACTACATCATCGATAACATAATGACGTTTCGTATAATTTTTCAAAAATTTTTTTTTAAAAAAAATAAAGTGGGAAAACGTGAGTCTGTATCCCTCTCTCTCTCTCTCTCTCGCTCTGTTTAATATCTTTTCTATAACAATTTTTTTTGTTCCTTTTTAACCAAAATTGAAATTGTTTTGTCAGTTGGTGGTGTCTACTGGGCACATGTTGGCGCGTCCCTTTTGCCTGTTGTTGCACACAGCAGGACATCGTTGAACATATTCGAGTTTTAATTATGATTTTTTTTCCAATTGCATTCCATTTATTTTTCTTTTTTCTTTTTTATTGGCTTTTGCGCTTAGTGGCAAGGTGTTGTTGTTGTTGTTGTTGTTGTTGTTGTTGTTGTTGTTGTTGTTGTCGATGAAATGGTCAAACAATTGTAAAATAATATTTTTATCCTTATATATAAGAGGGTCTCACTTTGATAATGGCTTTGAATCCTTTTCGAATAGTGTTTCTAAATAGCAACATTAAATGACCCAAACGGATTATTAGAAATTATGATACTACTGTATCATAGAACTAAGTTCAAGCTTAATATTGCTAAAAAGAAGGATTACTTTCAGCTTAGCTTAAAGTAAGGGGCAAGTGGGCTAAAAGGGCAACTAGATTTGAGCCAAATTGCTGGCACTTTTCGATTGTGACAATGTTACATCAATGCATAGAGACTGTTGTCAATTTACATTGTAACTTATTCAAACAAGTGCTTAATATACACACACACACACACAGCCATACACATGCATATGCACAGACACACACATACACACACACAGAGGCAGACGCACACATAGAAAGTCATAAATAGTTAATTACAAAGCATTTCATAAATCACTCAAACTGAAGCCTGCAGAGAGTACGTCAAAGACATGACTACTTAAGTGTTGTGTGTGTGTGTGTGTTAGTGTTAGTATTGTTGTTGTTGTTGGCCCCAAAAGACAAAATTCCAAAGCAAATTAAATTAAGCGGCAAATAAGTTGCCCGGGCACATACGACACGACTTTACAGCTTCGTCCTAAACATCAGACATCAGCAGCAAAACACCAAACAACAGACGATGGACGATGGTTGGGGAGGGGGATGAGGGCATGTGCCTGGGTATGCTTATAGAAATGTAAATGGATATGGATATGGTTACAAAAAAGAGAGATGGAAAGAGAAGAGTTAAGCTAACTATCAACACAGTTTATGAATAGTTAAAGATGACAGCAACTGAAAGAGTGAAGAGTGAAGAGTGTAGAGTTTAGAGAGAGATAGAATGAAGAGTGTAGAAAGCAATGAGACAGCATTCGCTCATTCATATGCTGCCTGCGGTTGCACTTAATTTAATTGACAAATTTTAAAACCACGTCATTTAATGTATACCCAAAGTGGGTAAACCCTAACAACCAATGGTTGTTGTTGCTGCTGTTGTTGTTGTAACTTGTAAATGGATTAATGTTTACTTTTGTTTTAGTAAAAGTTACAGGAAATTGCAATTTTTCCAACCCAAAAAAAAATAGAAAAAGAATATAAAGTCAGACAACAAGTCAACAGCTTTGCTTACAACTCGTTTGGCTAAGTAGAAAAGGCCTCGGGTTAATTGAGTAGAACAAAAAGAGAAAAAAAATAAAGGTAAAAGGAAAGTGTATCACTTTGATATATACATATACATATACATATATATAGATATATATGGGGTTTTTTTTGTGACTACGTTTCCGCCGGTTATCAGTTTTAGGCTAATGAAAAAGCATAAGGACACGGGGCAGGTCCAGTTTCACTTCTGAAGTGCAAATAGCAGGCAATGTAAGATAAACAAATATGTGTATGAGAGTGTGTATGTGTGTACCAGTCGATTACACTAACGCAAAGCTTGTGTAATAGACAGAAAGACAGATAAACAGATAGATAGATGGGATAGATGGGATACATACAGAGACACTGTATAAACAAGTAGTATTAGTCAAGAGTCTGATGTCTGGTGTCTGGTTGGCAATTGTATAAGCTTCTTTGAGCTGTTTTCAACAAACAGCTAACAGATCTATTGATTTTGATTTTAATACATTTTTTTCTTTTTTTTTTTTTTAAATAGTTTTTTTATACTCTTACTTTTATGCACAATTCAATTCAATGAACATTCAACTTTAACACAAACTTCAACTTAAACTTAAACTCAAACTCGAACTCGAACTCGAACTTCAACCCAAATAAGAAGTTAAAACAAAAGCAAGGACTACACCCTCACATCATATTTATAGTATATATATCTATATATATATATATATATATATATAAAGCCCCTACTCTAGTCGTACCTTATAAATAAACGTTTAAATCCTCATGAATGCTTACAGTTGGCTTTATTCCGGGGCAAGTTGTGCGCCTTTTGTTTTCCCAAATTTCTTTTCGCTCTTCACAGTTGGTCATAATTTTTTAGTGTTATTGCTCTGGAAAAGTAGCGAGGCGGACTCAAGCTTTGGTAACTTGGATACGGATACGGATTTAAGCAACATCATCGACATCGACATCGACATCGACCATTGCCATATTCCATGCTATTGTTGTTGTTGTTGTTATTGTTGTTCTTGCTGTTGTCGATAAGAGGCAAGTGCGTTGTAATAGTTGTTGCCACTTCATTTGGAGTTGTGTTCGTAGTTGGATTTGTGCTTCAAATAATGTTTATCCTCTTGTTGTTCTTTTCGTAGTCTACGCAATTATCATTTGAACGCATTTGCCTTAAGTGTCCTTTTTGACATGTTTATAAGATGCTTTCTTATATGTTAATGCTGATGCTGATGCTGATGCTGATGCTGATGCTGATGCTAATGTGGATATGGCTATGGATGATGATGATGTTCATGTTGCTTAAAGTCAATGTATAAATGCATAAAGGATATGAGATAATTATATGTTCTGATGTTGTTTTAATATCTCTCTATATAGATATATATATATATATATATATATACTATTAGATAATTGTTGTGAATAGTTGTTGCTTGAATCACTTTACAACTTTAAGTTAAAGTTCTTTTTTGTCTAAGATATCTCACAATTATTTCTCATCTGCTCTCGCTGGATTTTTTTTCCGCGCAATTGCCCAAAGGATTAACGTGCAAACTTTTTGTATAGTTTATATGTATATGCGTATGTGTGTGTTGGTTGAAGCAACATTTTAATGGTAGTGAACTTTGGGCAATGGTCAGTTCGTCATACATGGAGCATAGAGCAGCGACGCCACAGAGCTAATCCTGGGCAGCGTAAAATGTGCCAAGAAATGGGCAGGAAGCGGGCATAAAATATCCTTGTTTATTGTCTGGTTTAGACGATTTTATTGAACAACTTCTCTGCATATAAATCTGCAGATTAGCGCTCAAACATGCAGTCTATAAGACTGTGCGAGTGAGTGACAGGGAGAGGGAGAGGGAGAGATTGAGAAATCTTGCCAACAAACAAAAGGAAACGTGGTCGCCTTTGAGGAGAATTTCCAGGGTGAGAAGTGCCATATAATTTTTAACATAATTATTACGTTCTGTCTGTCTGCTGTGTCCTCTGTGTCCTCTGTGTCTGTTGTGCATGTGTCATGTGAGCGAGTCAAAGAAGTCTCAGTCTCAGTCTCTGTCTCAGTCTCTGTCTCAGTCTCCAGGCATACATATTGTAAATCAAAAAGTGCGCAGAAGCTACATAAAATGGAAACATGCAACATGGAAGCATGAACATGAAAACATGGGAACATCGCATTAAATGAACTTCAGTTAGTTGCAGAATGTGGCAAGTTTACGGTGCAAAACGTCATCAAAAGTATCTGCGGCCATTAACATGAGCATAAACCAGGCAACAGAAGCTCACTTTATATCATCAATAGTTATAGCAATTATGATTATTATTATTATTATTACTGTTATTATTATTATTATTTTACTTCTTATATACTATATATGTATGTATATGTTTAAGCTTGTAAGTGCGTTTCAGTGCGTAAATTTTTTTTTGTGCTATGAAATCATCTTTTTATAGGGCAAAACAACATTTACTAGCACTTCCACTACACACACTTACACGCACTCACACCGACTCAAACACACACACAGGCAGAGGCACAGGCACAGGCAGAGGCAGAGGCACAGGCAAAGTCTCAGGCTCATATCAGGCATAACTATTATGGTTATGGCAATTTGTCTGTAGACATAACGTCGACGTCGATTTGCCAGTATTGGTAACGGTAAGGGCAGTGCATTACTTGTATCCACAAGAAATTGACGAAGGAGGGAGTTGGGGGAGGGGTCAAAATGAGTTTTTGGGGCTGAGTGTAAAATACTCGTAACATTTATCCAACACGCAGCCCATCGATGAGTTATTTACTTTTGTCCGAACTTTAGCTACTTGTACAATATATGACTTAAGTGAGTGAATGCGATAAAGAGAGACAGAGAGAGAGAGAGAGAGTGGCAGAGAAGGAGAAAGGGAGTGAATACAGGGTATAGATATACTACTACATAGGCAGTGCATGTAAGGCTTAGCGACAGTTGCTTAGCTGGCCATAAAACATGAAATACGAGCCGGAAACTGGCCAAAAGGATTAGCAAAACGGACAAATGATAAATGGGGGCCAAAACACACACTATTTGCTTAGGTTTCCCATTTATTTCTGCACATTAAATAAAGCAAAACATTTGCTTTTAATTAAAACTAAGCTGCCATTTACTTATAACCATGAATTTATTAATATTCTATGCTTTCGACTGTTTCTTGATCTGACTTTATTTTATTTGCTCTAAATTTGAGGTATACCAAGAAAATATTAACATACTTTTATATAATAATAATTTATATACAGCAATTTTTTTAAAAATTTATTAAAAAATTTCAAAAGTATTTTTAAAATTTTTTAAATATTTATATTTTATTATAAATTTATTTATTATAAGATTTACTATTTACTATAAGATAGCCCTTAAATAGTAAACTATATAATAATTTATATATGCTTTAACTTATTCTTAAAAAAAAATAAAAAAAATGTTCAGCTAAATATTTCAATTTGCATATTCATAAAATAAAATCTCTAGTTATTTTATATAAAATTTAAAAAAAAAAATATTATAAGTTTTGTTGAAGTTATCTGTTTGTTAAGATAGAATTATCAACCAGCTCGACTTCAGTTGCAAATTTTGAGTGTATTTGACTTGTTTTTTGAGAGGATAGTGAAAAATGAACGGAATTTATGAAATATTTGTATGTGATGAAAATTTTAAGTAGGCAAGTCATATAGCTATTTCAAATGCTGCCAAGCATTCTCATCAGCGACCTTTTAATTCTTTCTTGAAAAAATATATATATTCTAAATATTTTACAATTATCATGAGCTTACCCTTTTTAGCCCCTTTGCCTTTTTTGTAAAAAAAGAGCAAAGCGGAGCTATTGGAAATATGCAAAATCCAAAAGTATGTAACACATAGAAATAATCATCGGAGACCCCATAAAGTATATATATTCTGAATCAGGACGACAAGACGAGTTCATCTAGCCCTGTCCGTCTGTCTGTCCGTCCGTCCGTCCGTCCGTCCGTCCGTCCGTCCGTCCGTCCGTCCGTCCGTCCGTCCGTCCGTCCGTATGAACGCCTGTTTCTCAGAGACTATAAGAGCTAGAGCAACCAAACTTGAAATCTAGATTCGTTATGTTCGTACGCTGTACAAGTTTGTTTTTGATTTTTGAATTTCCTCCCCTGACCCCCGCAAATCGAAAAAAACGATTATTAAGCACAATTTTCAACCGATCAAATTTATTTTTGGCACACATCATTATTAGACCATTCTTGATCGATGTTGTGAATCTTGGTAAGATTGATCAAAAATCTCGGAAGTTATAGATCAGCAAAAGTGGCGTTTTGTGCCCCGGGGGGGTATAGTAGTGCGCGCAAAATAAGAGCTAGAGCAACGAAATTTGGAACGTAGATTTGTTATGTTCGTACGCTATACGAGTTTGTTTTGGATTTTTCAATTCCCCCCCCTGACCCCCGCAAATCGAAAAAAACGATTATTAAGCACAATTTTCAACCGATCAAATTTATTTTTGGTACACATCATTATTAGACCATTCTTGATCGATGTTGTAAGTCTGGGTAAGATTGATCAAAAATCTCGGAAGTTATAGATCAGCAAAAGTGGCGTTTTGGGCTCCGGGGGGGTATAGTAGTGCGCGCAAAATAAGAGCTAGAGCAACGAAATTTGGAATGTATATTTGTTATGTTTGTACGCTATACGAGTTTGTTTTAGATTTTTCAATTTCCTTCCCTGACCCCCGCAATTTGAAAAAATCGATTTTCAGATACAATTTTTAACCGATCAAATTTCTTTTACGCACACATATTAAGTTGACCATTCTCCATCTACGTTGTGAATTTCGTTAGGTTTGAACAATAAACACGGAAGTTATACAACATTAAGTACCGCGCTATGGAGCGTGGGGGCTAAAAGGTGCGCGCAATGGCTAAGTACGTGCAGAACTGTGTGTATGTATGAGTATGTGTGTGTATGGCTGTATATGTAGGCAAAGGGGCTCTCGTAGTCGGGTACACTCGACTACAGACTTCTTACTTGTTTATTCTTATTTTTTTTTTATTTTTACATATATATACTAATTAGCCCCTTTGCCTTTTTTGTAAAAAAAGAGCAAAGCGGAGCTATTGGAAATATGCAAAATCCAAAAGTATGTAACACATAGAAATAATCATCGGAGACCCCATAAAGTATATATATTCTGAATCAGGACGACAAGACGAGTTCATCTAGCCCTGTCCGTCTGTCTGTCCGCTCCGTCCGTCCGTCCGTCCGTCCGTCCGTCCGTCCGTCCGTCCGTCCGTCCGTCCGTCCGTCCGTATGAACGCCTGTTTCTCAGAGACTATAAGAGCTAGAGCAACCAAACTTGAAATCTAGATTCGTTATGTTCGTACGCTGTACAAGTTTGTTTTTGATTTTTGAATTTCCTCCCCTGACCCCCGCAAATCGAAAAAAACGATTATTAAGCACAATTTTCAACCGAGCAAATTTATATTTGGCACACATCATATTTAGACCATTCTTGATCGATGTTGTAAATCTGGTGAAGATTGATCAAAAATCTCGGAAGTTATAGATCAGCAAAAGTGGTGTTTTGGGCCCCGGGGGGGTATAGTAGTGCGCGCAAAATAAGAGCTAGAGCAACGAAATTTGGAACGTAGATTTGTTATGTTCGTACGCTATACGAGTTTGTTTTGGATTTTTCAATTTCCCCCCCTGACCCCCGCAATTCGAAAAAATCGATTATTAAGCACAATTTTCAACCGATCAAATTTATTTTTGGAACACATCATAATTAGACCATTCTTGATCGATGTTGTGAATCTGGGTAAGATTGATCAAAAATCTCGGAAGTTATAGATCAGCAAAAGTGGCGTTATG
The DNA here is from genome assembly GCA_037044455.1 of Zygothrica quintamaculata. Lineage (NCBI taxonomy): Eukaryota > Metazoa > Arthropoda > Insecta > Diptera > Drosophilidae > Zygothrica > Zygothrica quintamaculata. Next base: position 308,902 of record JBAMBS010000732.1, on the reverse strand, counting down.
GGCCCCGGGGGGGTATAGTAGCGCGCGCAAAATAAGAGCTACAGCAACGAAATTTGGCATCTAGATTCGTTATATTCGTACGCTATACAAGTTTGTTTTTGATTTTTGAATTTCCTCCCCTGACCCCCGCAAATCGAAAAAAACGATTATAAGGTACAATTTTTAGCCGATAAGATTTCTTTTTCGCACACATATTAAGTAGACCATTCTTCATTTACGTTGTGAGTTTCGTTAAAATTGAACGAAAAACACGGAAGTTATACAACAATAAGTACCGCGCTATAGAGTACGTGCAGAACTGTGTGTATGTATGAGTATGTGTGTATGGCTGTATATGTAGGCAAAGGGGCTCTCGTAGTCGGGTACACTCGACTACAGACTTCTTACTTGTTTTTTATTTACTTACTCACATTCCCTAGCTGGGACTCGAACCCAGGGCAACCGTCTGCTAAACTGTATCTCATGCCCTAGCGGACTTCGGCAAACCAACTGTTCGTATTCAAAATATGATTTAGTTCTTCATCCGATTTTGTAACTTATTTCCGTAGCCTTCTTTAATTCGATATGCAAGATGTAAACAAAAAATGTTTCAATTTTGAAAATTCTGTAAATGTAACCCTTGAAACTTTTATAACCATTGAGAATATATGTAATATATATCCGATGATGAAGAACAAATTATAGAAAAGCAAGATAAGCCATACAACAACTTATTAATTATGTTATCAAAGATATTATTTTTAATTGATTTGTAGTCCTAGAAAATGTGTTCAAGACCTCAGACGTTTATACAGTCGCATGGATTGTCGTCCTGTTCACGAATATATATAATTTATGGGGTCTCAGATGATTATTTCTACGTGTTACATATTTTCGATTTTGCACATTTCCTTTAGTTCCCTATTTGCCCTTTTTTTTAAAGCAAAAAGGCACTAATTAAGAAAGTTTCTAAAAATTATTTTCAAATTAAAATAAAAATAAAAGAATTATTATTTTTTAATTTTATGAAAATTTTTATTTCACAATTTTAGTTTTACATTTATCTTTGTGTTATCCTTGTGTTCAGATATATAATAATAATTTTTTGAAAAATATTGTTGCGTCACAATCTATCAATAAAATATTTTCTCATGCTTATAAAACCCAAAGTTTAGCCAGTTTTTGTATCCTTTAACCCTAATTTATGCGCCCAAAGTGACAATTGACGAACTCCTTTGGCTCTGCCGTCGCCTACCCCTTTGCTGCTGCTGCTGCTCTTTTTTCTTGTGTTTTTGTGGTAATAAAAATATCTAAGAGACGTCTCTTTATTAGCCTACTCTAAGCCTTGTTTGCCTTTGTTCAAAGTGCTCCCTATGTGTGTTCCTTTCGGTGCATGTGTGTGTATGTGTGTGTTGTGTTTACTTGCCAAAAAAAAAAGGCAACAACTTGTTACATTTGTCATGCGCTAATGTCACATTTGACAGCTGCGTAGTTTTTTGAGAAGTTTTTGAAGGCAACTTTGTTGTTAATTTGCCGCGCTGTATGACAATTTAAGTGTGCATGTGTGTGTGTGTGTGTGTGTGTGTGCTGATCTGCCTGTAAAAGATCTCTTCCTTTTTTTTTCATTATTAAAATAATTTTGTTTTAGTTTTTATTGGCAGTTTAGCGTAACAATAGGCAGCCTTGAATTGCTGTTGACTCTTTCCTTTCTTTCGTTTTTTTTTTATATTGTTTTTTTTTTCATTGCTTCTTCTTTTTTTATTATACCTCATTCTGACAATTATTTACACTAATCAGACAGTCTCTACAGTTGCTTCTCAGTCTCATTCGAAGTCACAATCTGTGTCTCAGTTTCAGTTTCAATTTCAGTTTGGGTTTCACTTTGGGTTTCAGTTTAGGTTCCAAGGTGGTTCCGCAACCCTCCTTTATTGTTATTGTTAAAGCAAAAATGTTGCGTCTTTTGTTTGTATATTGCGTATTTTGACAATGTGCCTACAGTTGCCATTGTTTCTATTGTTCAATCTAAATCTGGGCCTATAAAATTTGCAACAAAGTCAATTTAAGTATTTCATATAAAGACTCGACTGAGTAGTCCCATATGTATGTATTGTACAATTGATTTGATGTGGTTATATGGAGGTTATATAAAAATTTTCTATGGTTTGTTAAGGTAACTATTGCATTTAATATTCAGTCTGTAATGCCCTGATCTTTGAAGTTAACACACAACTATAATCCAAGTTTATCTACTTCAATCTATCTACATATATGTATATATCTATACAACTATCCTTTTCCTTATATATTATATATTTCTATAGTATCAATCAATCTTTATTAAAGACAGCCCATTAACTTGTAGCTCTGAGAACATAGAGAATCTATTAAAGAACTTGTGCATAAAGAATCCTAAATGATGTTATATATAATCAACCGTGCATAAATAATATATACATATATATTTGTAACCCCTCTTTACATATATATCTATAAAAAAAAAAAAAAAGCAAAAAAAAAATGATATTCTTATCGATTGATTTTCCATGCGGCCGTTTTTCGTCACTTATCACTCAAAATTATGGCAGCAATAAAACATTTTCCTGGACGTCTTCCGCACAATTTCGGAGCTTCGCAGTTTCCATCCAATACTATTTTCCCGGCCTGTCACATGCGGCACACTTTGCCATTTTTTTCTGTCACTTTTCCCCTTATTTCTCAGTATGTTTTTTGTGTTTTGTTGCTGTTGCTGCTGTTTTCTTTTTTTCATTGTGTTTATCAAATTTGATTTGCGGCAATTTCTTTGCCATTTTCCATGTGTATGTGTGTGTGTCGGTGTGACAATCTACCCGAATTTTCAGCCCGCTGCCCATTCCCCTTAGTCTACTCTATTCATCTGTTAGTTTTGTCAGCTATGCAGCTAATGTTAAGCAATTTATATGAATGTCAACAGCTTATCGTAGTTAGAAAAAGAAAGAAAATAAAATCTATAAATATTATACCAAATATGCTTAACTTGGCCTTAAGGTTCTAACATAGAACCCTAATAAAACAAGGGATAAAACAAAAACATAATTAATATTAAATTTAGTTAAAATTTGAAAATTAAATTTTATGCAGAAAACTTTGTCCTATTCAATTGGTATTGTTATGGTTTTGTTCCGTTGGGAGTAGGTTGTGAAGCGGTGTGTTTGGGTAAGGGGGGGTGTAGAAAAACTCACCCTTACATTTTGGCCATAAGCAAATTAAGCCAGCAACTATTGACTTTTGACTGGGTCTGCGGCTATTGCGGCCTGCCATTGACTGTTGCGACTTTTGTTAACCGCCCCACCAAAAACGGGTTAGGGCAATTCATAATCATGTCATAATGCCCCAAACTCTTGCAACATTGGTGAGACGCTTAATTACAAGGGCTTTAATAGCGATTTCAACGGCTCATTGCCAAACAAAATTTTCAATTGACTACACATTCCATATATATATATATAGAGTATGAGTTGGGGATATCAATGTAGCCAGGAGTTTGCGACAGCTTCGCAACAGATTATTAATTAAGAATTTTATGCCAACTCTTACTCTACCTAAACTCCCTTCTCCCCACTCCTTTGTATTACTCTTGGTATAACACTCCTTTACTTTTGTGAAAGCCGCTTAAATTGCTAAAATATTTTGTGGCTCATCAAAATGATTGAAAAATGTTTTTTACGCGTGAATTAAAGTTTCGCGGTTGCCTCACCAACAAAAAGGGTTGTTGAATCCACAGTTAGTGGCCAGTCATTGATGCTCGATTTTCATTTTCATTTTGGCTATGGTTTGATTTTTGTGGCTAGCCAACCCTTAAAGGTTTGACCACCTTTTTAGCACTCATTCATACACCCACTCAACAACACAGCCACTCAACCACTCAAGCATTCATCCATTTATCCATTGTGCCACCCATACCCATACCCCATAGAAAAAACGAAATTTCAGTCGAGCTTATTAGAATTTTCCGCTTAAATTTCCTTTAGCACTTTGTATAAAAACTTATCTTAGCTTTCTGCTCACCTCTGTTCATGTTTGTTTAGGTTTTTGTTACAGCCAAGGAACATGCGGCTTGTCTTTTTTTTTTTGTTGTTTTAATATTCTCTTTAGCTTTGATCCTTTGCTGCGCTTTTGTTTTTTTTTTTTTTTGCTTTTTTTTTGTATTTTTTATTTTTAATATTTATTATTTTTTTTATTTTTTACCTTTTGCTCTCTTTAATTTTAGCTTCATAATTTCGCCTCGCTTTGTTTATTTTCTTTTCGACAAATGCTTATGCGTTAAGCTGTCAAAGTAGCGCATTTTGTATTCTTTTTTTTGTTTTTGTTTTGATTAAAAATTTTCGAGTTTATCTTTGGCAGCGGATTAGTAATAAACTTTTCTTTCTATCTTTATTTTTTTTTTGTGTGTCTTTTTCCTTGTTTTCTTTTTTTTGAGTTGGGAGTGTCGCTGTTTATTTAGGACATTTCAATTAAAAAATATTTTTCTGCTTGCTTGCCAGCTAATGGCGTGAAAAGAGTAACAGCTTAAAGGATTTACAAATCCTTAATAGTTAATCGAAAATTATATTCTTAAACGTTTATTTTTTTTTAATAATCTTCGTAATTTAAATACAATTCAATAATTTAATGCAGCTAAATCTTTAATGTAAATCTTAAATATTAAAAAATATTCATTTGTATAGAAATAATCTTATGCACCTAAGTTGTAACTCATCCTGTGTACGCCTAACTCCAATTCAAGTTATCCTGGCAAAACCACTTAAGTACGCATTCGTTTGCGTCTAATGAGTTGTATCAACAGCAAGTGCGCTTTAGTCCTGCCAAGAAGGAGCTGTCGCTGTTGCTGTTGGGCCACCGACTGTTCATTAAGTTTAACTGAATGAATTCGCGTAAAAGAAGTTACTTGTGGGTGTTCCTTTTTTTTTTTGTCCTCTCACCCTATGCCTCTCTCTCCCTATGTATACCATCACCAACAATAATACTGGTTGTGGTTCAGGTCTTAGCTCAGCTTTCACTTGCACTCGCACTCGCTGAGCTGCAAAAAATCCAAACACTTGATCAAATATTTTGCAACTTCATGGGGCTCAAGAAGCGCAGAGTTTCAAGTGCTTTGACTTTGGCTTTGGCTTTGGCATTGGGTTTGGCATTGGGTTTGGCTCGCTGCTCATTTGGCAGGTTCGTTGCACATTTTGTAAAACGAATTTGGTTTATAATTAAAATGAAACCAGACGGCAGATGAATGAGCAACAAAATGGAAATTTCTTCTTCTGTTAGATTTACATTATTACATCGATTACAAGTAACTGTTGTTGCTAACTGTACTAAACCCGTTCATACTTGGGGTTTCCATTGAGGCGTGCAATCTGTCAAATTGAATGTTGAGCACAAATTAAGATTAAATTTTTAAGCTTAAATTGATTATATTGTGCTATATAGAAAAGTTTTCTATACTATTTGAAACTTATTGCCATCATTAAGTTGTAACAGGTTTTTTTTTTTATTTTTGTAATTTTTATCAAAAGGCAAATGTATAGTTAATTAGATGATTCAATTTAGGCAAAGGTCTGCAATGTTTTTGCCAATTGACAAACTGCTTTTCCAAGCCACCTTTAAGTGCTGGCAATAGACTGAGATACAACTTAGTCAGTCTGTCAGTAGATTTTCAAGGGTTTCCTTTTTTTGGGGGTGGCCCATTAATAAACATTAGAGACATGTGCATAAAAATGTAGGTCAACACATTTGGAAGACAAGCGATAAGCATAACCCCAAGTTTCGTGTCTCACTTAACTGTAGCAAAAATGCGTAAACACATGGCGATCCCAAATAACACCAAACTGTTCCCTTCGTATCCTTCCCCTTATCCATTCTCCTCAACCTTAGTAACCAGACATAGACAACTCATTTGACTGATGAACTCGTGTTGACATTTCCCTTTCTTTTATTCTGTCTTTCAATCTTTTGAGCCTCTGTCTCTTTGCCACCGTTTTACTGTACTGAATCTGTTCTGTGCCTCTTCCCTCACTGCCTCGTTGAATCGTTGCCTCCTTGCCAACGTTGAATCGTTGCCTGACTGCCTGACTGCTTGACTGTTTTCAATTCTTTTGACACTGACACATGACATTTGTTGTAATGTCGACGCCGTTCGGCCATTTGCCAAAATTGTTTTTCAACACAGTTGAGTAAACATTTGGTAGCCTTTTTTTTCTCCCATTTCTTTCCCTCCCCCACAATGGGCACACATGTGTCGACTCTTCAGACAAAAATTGCATAAAAAAGTTATATATGTTTCATGCTCAGTAAATGTGAACTCATTTTCAAGTAAAATCCATATCATTGCAAATGTGTTGAAAAATGTTTAGAAACTGTTTACTTGATTAGGTTTATTGCATATATATTAACAAATTTATCAACTTCAACTTAAATCTAATTATTGAGATTAGCTTTCTCGGGTATAGAGAGTTGATTAAATTATTATAAAAAACAATATTACATTTATTTCTATTAATTTTTATTTCTCTAAATAAAGAACTTTGATAAGGCGTCACATTCATCCGAAGAGAGGCAAGTTTTCACCTTACAAAATCCTTCATTATTTTATAGCGAATAGTAAAAGCAATTAAAAACTTCTAAATATAATTTAAATTACTTTTTTATTGATGCCTGGTTTTAATATTATATTTATAAAAATAATAAAGTAAAATAATTTGATATAGATATCGTAGCATTCAGAGAGGGACAGCAGGCAACTTATAAAGAGATCCTGGACTTTAAAGATTAAACATACTTAAGAAGCAATAAAATTAATACAATTTGATTCCCTATAATTCACTATATATTAAGCTAAAACAGTAAAATTCAATTCAGCTCAAAGCTGCTTATAAAAGATGCATTTTACTTATCATATAACTATGCATCAGTCTACAAGTATAGAAGCTCAAGGACTTGTTTCGATCTGCCAGGAAGTTAAAGTAAACACAATTTTAATCTAAGCATATTATGTTTATAATAATCTTCAAATAGTTTAAAATTAAGATTATGATAACTTGTTGATTGCATTTCACTTTTATACACCTCAGATCTTATGCTTCCAATTCCAATTTATTTCGAGTATATAAAAATTTGTTTAAAATTGAGAAAAATATTAAAAATAAATTAGTAGAAATTATTTTAAAGTAATGCGCTACTTTCAACGTTTGTGCATAAAATGATCAATTTATTTAACCATTATATAAGTTTAAGTATGATGGCTAAAAAGTGTTGGCCATCTACTGTTACACTTGCAGCTCATTTGCGGTAATTAAAATTTCATTTAGCGAGCGACGTCTGCTCAAATTTAATTGACATTAGCAGAAATATCTAGCGGTTGGCCATTATGCTATTACTCTACACTGGTGGTATCCTTTTAGTCCTTATGCCGTGTGCAATCCGTCAAGTCGTAAAAACAAAAGGCCAAACGAATGCTGAATACAGTTTGGGGCGTCATCGCGAAAAACGTCGCCAAAGCAGCGCATAAATAAACCTGCGCCCATATTTTATGAGCGCCCACGCCCCAAAAAAAAAAAAACAAAAAAACAAAAAAACAAAAAAATTAAAGAACCATAGCCCGAAGTTCAACACCCCCCGATCCACCATGCTCTTTAGAGTTCTTTCTACACAGTTCCCCAATAGAAGTACAGCCATAAAAAACTATAAAAACTAAACGTAAATAATTCCATCTGAACTGGCAAGGAAAGTAAACTTGATCCTCCAGCTCCTTCCGCTGTGCCTGCTCTTTACTTGTTGTCTTTCTACATGCGCTCAACATTTTTTTGCCATTAATATTATTTTTTTAGTATTTTTCTTTTTGTTCTATTTCTTTATACATACAAATACATATATATATATTTATATATATATTGTTTTTTTTTTTTTTATTTGTAGTGCAGAGAACTTTGTCTTTTGCATGTGTTGGCATTTTGCTGGAGCGAAATTCGCGTGACAAACGAGAATTTTATGGCTTCCGTTGACCTGCGCCATATCCTGTGGTTCACTTGCTGCGTTGTCCTTCTTTGTGTCCTGCATTTAGCATGAAAGAAAACAAAAAAAAAAAACCCCAACAGTTGTCATTGCCATTAAAGCTCTATATACGACGATGTGATTGCACCCGCCGCATATTGCATTGGGCTTCCATTCCTATGCTATTCCATAGTAGTGACAGTCGGTGCCAGTTTGTGGATCCTTAGTCCTTGTTGTATTCCTTTTCTTGGTGCCATAAAATGAAGTGTAAATATTTAATGTGCGCTTTCGTGCATGCCATGTGCATTGCTACTACTTTTCTTTCATTTTCATTTTTTTTCTTCTTTTTGTGTTCAAGGGAAACCCACAAAACTTTTAATAGTTGATGGAAACTTGACACAGCACGATGAATTAGATACTAAATGAATATGAGTATACACATACACACACACACACACTATATATATATATTCATTTTTAGCCTAATCTATTCAATCCACTTAGACTTAAATTTATGTTCCAAGCAATGTCAAAATATGCATAGAAATTCCTTAAAAAAAAAATTTTCATAAACTGAAACGAAAATTTGTTTTAATTGGCTTAAATTGGCGCTTCAGATTCTGTTCTAGCCAGGCTAAAACAATGACCAGCCCAGACCAGCCAAAGAGCCACAGACACGTAATCTTTTCTATAATTTGTTAAATTTGTCGCGGCAAAAGTTTATTACCCCGTTCACTCTGTATGTGTGTGTGTGTGTATGGCAGACAATTCCAAGTACATAAATTGGACTGCCTACGATTTGTGGATATATATTGCAAAGTGTTGGTGGATTGCAGTAGTATGAGTGTTACGTGCAGGATAGAAACGCAGGAAAATTACGTATTACAAATTGTATACAGTTGCTGGCATTTGTCGCTTTGTTGTTTAACTTTTAGTTCGCCAGATACCCTATAAATAATGCATAACAATAAGGTATAACTGGTATAGGATAAATAGCTTAATATTGCATATGTTTTTGAATGCAATATTTATAGAGTTTTTATTAGCATTTGTAGAGAGTTTCTTTTACACTTGGTTAACTTTCTATGTATTGGTTGATATTCTTACAGGATATCTTCTAGTTGTTACTGTAGTTTTAATAAGGATCTTCAACTTGTTGGGCTTCTACGGCTTGTTGCCTTGTATCCTATTTGGCTTGTAGTTGCATGCGCTATGGCCATATTTTGCCAACAACAAACCGGGCATACGATATGGCGATAAGGGAATTTATAAGCGCCGGCCAGAGCGTCGCCAAGTATGCAATGCATTTTATGTAAAAGGATTTCGGGCAAGTTTTTGGGGGCATCGTGTGATTTCATTAATTTACGATTTGTATGTTATTTTGTTTGGCGCCATTTTGGCTGGGAATTAAATTGGCTTATAGCTTGGTATTAGGCACAACTAAGGGCCAGTTATCTACTTTCAGCTGTCACAGACACACACACACACACACACTCCTACACACATACATGCACATCTACACACACACACAGTCACACAGTGTCAGTATACTGCCAGTTAGCAGTTCCTTTAAGTTAGAGCTTGAGTTTTGAGTTGGAGTTTAGTCGCCCTTTTGTTAGTCTCAGCACATCAAAGCCAACTTACTCTACTTACTTATTTACTTACTACTGAAAAGGAAGAAAAAGGAAAAAGAAAAAGAAAAAGGAAAAAAGGCAGCAAAATACACAAGAACTCATTTTTTATATATTTTTTTTTATGTTTTTTCATTTTTTTTTTTTTTTTTTTGGTGTTTAATAATAATAAAGAATCGCAACGTATATAAGTAAGTAAAGTAGAAAAATTTTTGTGCTTAGCTCAGCTCAAACGGAAATTTCACGTTGTGGCAAAATTTGCCAGGCAGCTGCAAAAATACTTAGGCGGATTTAAGCGCGACAAACAGACCATAGAATAAAGCAGAAAAATCCAAAATATGTTGCAAATATTTTATATACCATACTGACAATTAAATACCCTTTCAATAACAAATAGAACTAAGAAAAGAATTAAAAGAAAATATATTCAAAAAAATTAAAATAAATAAATAAATAAATAAATAAAAAAAATATATATATTTAATATATAAAAACAAAAAGTATTTCCTTATGTTAACTTATACGCTTTATATATACCCTATAAATTGGTATATATATTGGTTAGGGTATGCGCAGCGCGTGAATGCTTCTTGCCAGACGCTGGCGGCTGTGGCTCCGGCAACGCTTCAAAGTAAAAGACGCCTTGGGCTGGGGGCAACAATGACGAAGGACATCCCGCTGAGCAAAGGCTGGTGGTCGCTCCCGCTACTCTTTCGACAGATTGAGGTATGCTGTGGGTGGGCTTAGGTAATACGCATTAGTGGCGCGACTGCATATTACGATATTATTATTATGATACGCTTTATTTTGTGGTTCAATGAGTTGCCGCCGCCTTTCATCGCCATTGTTGCATCTCGTCTATCGTCTGTCGTTTGTCGTTTGTCGTCAGTCTTCACTGTTTGGTGCTTAGTCGTCTCCCGTCCCTCGTCAGTTGTATGTCCTTTGTCCTGTGTTGGGTGGTAACTTTGACGGCTTAAAAAATTTGCCTATCGCTGAGACTGTGTGCAAATAGCTGTAAGGATATTTGCGGCAAAACTCTAATTGAAACAAACTGAGCTTATAAACAAATGTCGCCTATTAGTGGATTCACCTCTATGGCAACTCAACCACCAATATAAGACCTTTTCCCACCCAACCCACATATATACTATCCAAAAATGCACACACACACACACAGATACAGCTAACTAAGAGTCACTCGGCAAGTTAATCTCATAAGTGTACGTTAGTCATGTGTTGTGTTTAGTCCTTGGCCAAATGGCTGGCCATAAATTTAGTTGGCCATTGTTGCGTCGTCTTTGGCTGCAATTTTTCAAGCGCATGTCGAGGCAATGCCAGGACGGCAGCCATGTGTGCTTCATAGTGTTGTAAATTTGCTGGCATTCACCCACACTCACACTCACATCCACACTTATAACGCTTATCCTTGCGTATCCAGTCAAAAGGTCAAAATATGTTGCAGCTAGTCGACATCATGGCAAGTTTATTAATTGCGCTTGTTTATCGTGCCGTTAAAGCGCCACACTCTGCCCCAACTTCCTTTCTCTCTCACTCTCTCTCTCTCTTACTTCCGATCTGAGTCTGTCTCATTTACTCCAATTCAAAAATATACGTTTAGTAAGAGTCTTTAGATAATTTAAGCTAATTGCGTGACTCGCTGGCATTTCTACAATTAGCCTTATACCAAAAAGACTTATGATGACCAGCAAATATTTGACATAATTGCAGGATTAGCTTCTGCGGTTTCAATTTTTCAATTAGCTCTAAGTAATCCCCACAAATCAGTCCCTATCCAAAACTATCAAATAAGACTCAACTGTTTGCATGTCAAACAATTTTCCCAAATATAATTACACAGTTTATTCAATTTAGCCATAATTTTAGACAATATCATGCAACATTTGAATTTCTAAGTCGAAACGAATAACTCTCAAGGAATTGCAGGTCAAAATGTTATTGTCCTCAGGGACATGCACATTTAAAAGTGCACTTTATCTATTTAAAGTGCACTTTCATGACAACTGTTAGTCCTTAAGCTCCCTGTAGGACATATAAACTGTTTATGACACTGCGTTAGATTCTAAACAAATAACAAATGATTTAGTCCGTATAATGGCGGGCTTCAGATTCAAATGAATTAGACATTTGATCCATGAATCATAAAAAATCTCATTTTGGACATTTGATAAATATGTCTTTTAACTGAAAACCCACCATTGTATGTCTAAATCATTTGTTATTTGTTTGGAATTTAATGAAATGTTATGAACAATTTATATGCATATACAAAGCTTAATGTAGTCGGTTGTCATGAAAGGACTTTAATGGATAGAGTGCACTTTTGAATGTGCATGTCCCTGGGGACAATAACATTATTTTGACCTGCGACTTGAGAGATCTGCAACTTGCCGACTTAGAAGCTCAAATCCTGCATGATTATTGTCTAAATATTATGGCTGGTCATCGAATAAGTCTGTGTAATTGGTATATGGGCAAATTGTATGACATGCCAGCGAGTCGACGTCAATTAGCTTGATAGTTATGGCTAGGGACTGATTTGTGGGGATTACTTAGAGCTAATTGAAAAATTGAAACCGCAGAAGCTAATCCTGCAATTATGTCAAATATTTGCTGGTCATCATAAGTCTTTTTGGTATAAGGCTAATTGTAGAAATGCCAGCGAGTCACGCAATTAGCTTAAATTATCTAAAGACTCTTACTAAACGTATATTTTTGAATTGGAGTAAATGAGACAGACTCAGATCGGAAGTAAGAGAGAGAGAGAGTGAGAGAGAAAGGAAGTTGGGGCAGAGTGTGGCGCTTTAACGGCACGATAAACAAGCGCAATTAATAAACTTGCCATGATGTCGACTAGCTGCAACATATTTTGACCTTTTGACTGGATACGCAAGGATAAGCGTTATAAGTGTGGATGTGAGTGTGAGTGTGGGTGAATGCCAGCAAATTTACAACACTATGAAGCACACATGGCTGCCGTCCTGGCATTGCCTCGACATGCGCTTGAAAAATTGCAGCCAAAGACGACGCAACAATGGCCAACTAAATTTATGGCCAGCCATTTGGCCAAGGACTAAACACAACACATGACTAACGTACACTTATGAGATTAACTTGCCGAGTGACTCTTAGTTAGCTGTATCTGTGTGTGTGTGTGTGCATTTTTGGATAGTATATATGTGGGTTGGGTGGGAAAAGGTCTTATATTGGTGGTTGAGTTGCCATAGAGGTGAATCCACTAATAGGCGACATTTGTTTATAAGCTCAGTTTGTTTCAATTAGAGTTTTGCCGCAAATATCCTTACAGCTATTTGCACACAGTCTCAGCGATAGGCAAATTTTTTAAGCCGTCAAAGTTACCACCCAACACAGGACAAAGGACATACAACTGACGAGGGACGGGAGACGACTAAGCACCAAACAGTGAAGACTGACGACAAACGACAAACGACAGACGATAGACGAGATGCAACAATGGCGATGAAAGGCGGCGGCAACTCATTGAACCACAAAATAAAGCGTATCATAATAATAATATCGTAATATGCAGTCGCGCCACTAATGCGTATTACCTAAGCCCACCCACAGCATACCTCAATCTGTCGAAAGAGTAGCGGGAGCGACCACCAGCCTTTGCTCAGCGGGATGTCCTTCGTCATTGTTGCCCCCAGCCCAAGGCGTCTTTTACTTTGAAGCGTTGCCGGAGCCACAGCCGCCAGCGTCTGGCAAGAAGCATTCACGCGCTGCGCATACCCTAACCAATATATATACCAATTTATAGGGTATATATAAAGCGTATAAGTTAACATAAGGAAATACTTTTTGTTTTTATATATTAAATATATATATTTTTTTTATTTATTTATTTATTTATTTATTTTAATTTTTTTGAATATATTTTCTTTTAATTCTTTTCTTAGTTCTATTTGTTATTGAAAGGGTATTTAATTGTCAGTATGGTATATAAAATATTTGCAACATATTTTGGATTTTTCTGCTTTATTCTATGGTCTGTTTGTCGCGCTTAAATCCGCCTAAGTATTTTTGCAGCTGCCTGGCAAATTTTGCCACAACGTGAAATTTCCGTTTGAGCTGAGCTAAGCACAAAAATTTTTCTACTTTACTTACTTATATACGTTGCGATTCTTTATTATTATTAAACACCAAAAAAAAAAAAAAAAAAATGAAAAAACATAAAAAAAAATATATAAAAAATGAGTTCTTGTGTATTTTGCTGCCTTTTTTCCTTTTTCTTTTTCTTTTTCCTTTTTCTTCCTTTTCAGTAGTAAGTAAATAAGTAAGTAGAGTAAGTTGGCTTTGATGTGCTGAGACTAACAAAAGGGCGACTAAACTCCAACTCAAAACTCAAGCTCTAACTTAAAGGAACTGAACTCTATAAATATTGCATTCAAAAACATATGCAATATTAAGCTATTTTATCCTATACCAGTTATACCTTATTGTTATGCATTATTTATAGGGTATCTGGCGAACTAAAAGTTAAACAACAAAGCGACAAATGCCAGCAACTGTATACAATTTGTAATACGTAATTTTCCTGCGTTTCTATCCTGCACGTAACACTCATACTACTGCAATCCACCAACACTTTGCAATATATATCCACAAATCGTAGGCAGTCCAATTTATGTACTTGGAATTGTCTGCCATACACACACACACACATACAGAGTGAACGGGGTAATAAACTTTTGCCGCGACAAATTTAACAAATTATAGAAAAGATTACGTGTCTGTGGCTCTTTGGCTGGTCTGGGCTGGTCATTGTTTTAGCCTGGCTAGAACAGAATCTGAAGCGCCAATTTAAGCCAATTAGAACAAATTTTCGTTTCAGTTTATGAAAATTTTTTTTTTAAGGAATTTCTATGCATATTTTGACATTGCTTGGAACATAAATTTAAGTCTAAGTGGATTGAATAGATTAGGCTAAAAATGAATATATATATATATATATATATATATATGTGTGTGTGTGTGTGTGTATGTGTATACTCATATTCATTTAGTATCTAATTCATCGTGCTGTGTCAAGTTTCCATCAACTATTAAAAGTTTTGTGGGTTTCCCTTGAACACAAAAAGAAGAAAAAAAATGAAAATGAAAGAAAAGTAGTAGCAATGCACATGGCATGCACGAAAGCGCACATTAAATATTTACACTTCATTTTATGGCACCAAGAAAAGGAATACAACAAGGACTAAGGATCCACAAACTGGCACCGACTGTCACTACTATGGAATAGCATAGGAATGGAAGCCCAATGCAATATGCGGCGGGTGCAATCACATCGTCGTATATAGAGCTTTAATGGCAATGACAACTGTTGGGGTTTTTTTTTTTTGTTTTCTTTCATGCTAAATGCAGGACACAAAGAAGGACAACGCAGCAAGTGAACCACAGGATATGGCGCAGGTCAACGGAAGCCATAAAATTCTCGTTTGTCACGCGAATTTCGCTCCAGCAAAATGCCAACACATGCAAAAGACAAAGTTCTCTGCACTACAAATAAAAAAAAAACAATATATATATAAATATATATATATATGTATTTGTATGTATAAAGAAATAGAACAAAAAGAAAAATACTAAAAAAATAATATTAATGGCAAAAAAATGTTGAGCGCATGTAGAAAGACAACAAGTAAAGAGCAGGCACAGCGGAAGGAGCTGGAGGATCAAGTTTACTTTCCTTGCCAGTTCAGATGGAATTATTTACGTTTAGTTTTTATAGTTTTTTATGGCTGTACTTCTATTGGGGAACTGTGTAGAAAGAACTCTAAAGAGCATGGTGGATCGGGGGGTGTTGAACTTCGGGCTATGGTTCTTTAATTTTTTTGTTTTTTTGTTTTTTTGTTTTTTTTTTTTTGGGGCGTGGGCGCTCATAAAATATGGGCGCAGGTTTATTTATGCGCTGCTTTGGCGACGTTTTTCGCGATGACGCCCCAAACTGTATTCAGCATTCGTTTGGCCTTTTGTTTTTACGACTTGACGGATTGCACACGGCATAAGGACTAAAAGGATACCACCAGTGTAGAGTAATAGCATAATGGCCAACCGCTAGATATTTCTGCTAATGTCAATTAAATTTGAGCAGACGTCGCTCGCTAAATGAAATTTTAATTACCGCAAATGAGCTGCAAGTGTAACAGTAGATGGCCAACACTTTTTAGCCATCATACTTAAACTTATATAATGGTTAAATAAATTGATCATTTTATGCACAAACGTTGAAAGTAGCGCATTACTTTAAAATAATTTCTACTAATTTATTTTTAATATTTTTCTCAATTTTAAACAAATTATTATATACTCGAAATAAATTGGAATTGGAAGCATAAGATCTGAGGTGTATAAAAGTGAAATGCAATCAACAAGTTATCATAATCTTAATTTTAAACTATTTGAAGATTATTATAAACATAATATGCTTAGATTAAAATTGTGTTTACTTTAACTTCCTGGCAGATCGAAACAAGTCCTTGAGCTTCTATACTTGTAGACTGATGCATAGTTATATGATAAGTAAAATGCATCTTTTATAAGCAGCTTTGAGCTGAATTGAATTTTACTGTTTTAGCTTAATATATAGTGAATTATAGGGAATCAAATTGTATTAATTTTATTGCTTCTTAAGTATGTTTAATCTTTAAAGTCCAGGATCTCTTTATAAGTTGCCTGCTGTCCCTCTCTGAATGCTACGATATCTATATCAAATTATTTTACTTTATTATTTTTATAAATATAATATTAAAACCAGGCATCAATAAAAAGGAAATTTAAATTATATTTAGAAGTTTTTAATAGCTTTTACTATTCGCTATAAAATAATGAAGGATTTTGTAAGGTGAAAACTTGCCTCTCTTCGGATGAATGTGACGCCTTATCAAAGTTCTTTATTTAGAGAAATAAAAATTAATAGAAATAAATGTAATATTGTTTTTTATAATAATTTAATCAACTCTCTATACCCGAGAAAGCTAATCTCAATTATTAGATATAAGTTGAAGTTGATAAATTTGTTAATATATATGCAATAAACCTAATCAAGTAAACAGTTTCTAAACATTTTTCAACACATTTGCAATGATATGGATTTTACTTGAAAATGAGTTCACATTTACTGAGCATGAAACATATATAACTTTTTTATGCAATTTTTGTCTGAAGAGTCGACACATGTGTGCCCATTGTGGGGGAGGGAAAGAAATGGGAGAAAAAAAAGGCTACCAAATGTTTACTCAACTGTGTTGAAAAACAATTTTGGCAAATGGCCGAACGGCGTCGACATTACAACAAATGTCATGTGTCAGTGTCAAAAGAATTGAAAACAGTCAAGCAGTCAGGCAGTCAGGCAACGAGGCAACGAGGCAGTGAGGGGAAGAGGCACAGAACAGATTCAGTACAGTAAAACGGTGGCAAAGAGACAGAGGCTCAAAAGATTGAAAGACAGAATAAAAGAAAGGGAAATGTCAACACGAGTTCATCAGTCAAATGAGTTGTCTATGTCTGGTTACTAAGGTTGAGGAGAATGGATAAGGGGAAGGATACGAAGGGAACAGTTTGGTGTTATTTGGGATCGCCATGTGTTTACGCATTTTTGCTACAGTTAAGTGAGACACGAAACTTGGGGTTATGCTTATCGCTTGTCTTCCAAATGTGTTGACCTACATTTTTATGCACATGTCTCTAATGTTTATTAATGGGCCACCCCCAAAAAAAGGAAACCCTTGAAAATCTACTGACAGACTGACTAAGTTGTATCTCAGTCTATTGCCAGCACTTAAAGGTGGCTTGGAAAAGCAGTTTGTCAATTGGCAAAAACATTGCAGACCTTTGCCTAAATTGAATCATCTAATTAACTATACATTTGCCTTTTGATAAAAATTACAAAAATAAAAAAAAAAACCTGTTACAACTTAATGATGGCAATAAGTTTCAAATAGTATAGAAAACTTTTCTATATAGCACAATATAATCAATTTAAGCTTAAAAATTTAATCTTAATTTGTGCTCAACATTCAATTTGACAGATTGCACGCCTCAATGGAAACCCCAAGTATGAACGGGTTTAGTACAGTTAGCAACAACAGTTACTTGTAATCGATGTAATAATGTAAATCTAACAGAAGAAGAAATTTCCATTTTGTTGCTCATTCATCTGCCGTCTGGTTTCATTTTAATTATAAACCAAATTCGTTTTACAAAATGTGCAACGAACCTGCCAAATGAGCAGCGAGCCAAACCCAATGCTAAAGCCAAAGCCAAAGCCAAAGTCAAAGCACTTGAAACTCTGCGCTTCTTGAGCCCCATGAAGTTGCAAAATATTTGATCAAGTGTTTGGATTTTTTGCAGCTCAGCGAGTGCGAGTGCAAGTGAAAGCTGAGCTAAGACCTGAACCACAACCAGTATTATTGTTGGTGATGGTATACATAGGGAGAGAGAGGCATAGGGTGAGAGGACAAAAAAAAAAAAGGAACACCCACAAGTAACTTCTTTTACGCGAATTCATTCAGTTAAACTTAATGAACAGTCGGTGGCCCAACAGCAACAGCGACAGCTCCTTCTTGGCAGGACTAAAGCGCACTTGCTGTTGATACAACTCATTAGACGCAAACGAATGCGTACTTAAGTGGTTTTGCCAGGATAACTTGAATTGGAGTTAGGCGTACACAGGATGAGTTACAACTTAGGTGCATAAGATTATTTCTATACAAATGAATATTTTTTAATATTTAAGATTTACATTAAAGATTTAGCTGCATTAAATTATTGAATTGTATTTAAATTACGAAGATTATTAAAAAAAAATAAACGTTTAAGAATATAATTTTCGATTAACTATTAAGGATTTGTAAATCCTTTAAGCTGTTACTCTTTTCACGCCATTAGCTGGCAAGCAAGCAGAAAAATATTTTTTAATTGAAATGTCCTAAATAAACAGCGACACTCCCAACTCAAAAAAAAAGAAAACAAGGAAAAAGACACACAAAAAAAAAAATAAAGATAGAAAGAAAAGTTTATTACTAATCCGCTGCCAAAGATAAACTCGAAAATTTTTAATCAAAACAAAAACAAAAAAAAGAATACAAAATGCGCTACTTTGACAGCTTAACGCATAAGCATTTGTCGAAAAGAAAATAAACAAAGCGAGGCGAAATTATGAAGCTAAAATTAAAGAGAGCAAAAGGTAAAAAATAAAAAAAATAATAAATATTAAAAATAAAAAATACAAAAAAAAAGCAAAAAAAAAAAAAAACAAAAGCGCAGCAAAGGATCAAAGCTAAAGAGAATATTAAAACAACAAAAAAAAAAAGACAAGCCGCATGTTCCTTGGCTGTAACAAAAACCTAAACAAACATGAACAGAGGTGAGCAGAAAGCTAAGATAAGTTTTTATACAAAGTGCTAAAGGAAATTTAAGCGGAAAATTCTAATAAGCTCGACTGAAATTTCGTTCTTTCTATGGGGTATGGGTATGGGTGGCACAATGGATAAATGGATGAATGCTTGAGTGGTTGAGTGGCTGTGTTGTTGAGTGGGTGTATGAATGAGTGCTAAAAAGGTGGTCAAACCTTTAAGGGTTGGCTAGCCACAAAAATCAAACCATAGCCAAAATGAAAATGAAAATCGAGCATCAATGACTGGCCACTAACTGTGGATTCAACAACCCTTTTTGTTGGTGAGGCAACCGCGAAACTTTAATTCACGCGTAAAAAACATTTTTCAATCATTTTGATGAGCCACAAAATATTTTAGCAATTTAAGCGGCTTTCACAAAAGTAAAGGAGTGTTATACCAAGAGTAATACAAAGGAGTGGGGAGAAGGGAGTTTAGGTAGAGTAAGAGTTGGCATAAAATTCTTAATTAATAATCTGTTGCGAAGCTGTCGCAAACTCCTGGCTACATTGATATCCCCAACTCATACTCTATATATATATATATGGAATGTGTAGTCAATTGAAAATTTTGTTTGGCAATGAGCCGTTGAAATCGCTATTAAAGCCCTTGTAATTAAGCGTCTCACCAATGTTGCAAGAGTTTGGGGCATTATGACATGATTATGAATTGCCCTAACCCGTTTTTGGTGGGGCGGTTAACAAAAGTCGCAACAGTCAATGGCAGGCCGCAATAGCCGCAGACCCAGTCAAAAGTCAATAGTTGCTGGCTTAATTTGCTTATGGCCAAAATGTAAGGGTGAGTTTTTCTACACCCCCCCTTACCCAAACACACCGCTTCACAACCTACTCCCAACGGAACAAAACCATAACAATACCAATTGAATAGGACAAAGTTTTCTGCATAAAATTTAATTTTCAAATTTTAACTAAATTTAATATTAATTATGTTTTTGTTTTATCCCTTGTTTTATTAGGGTTCTATGTTAGAACCTTAAGGCCAAGTTAAGCATATTTGGTATAATATTTATAGATTTTATTTTCTTTCTTTTTCTAACTACGATAAGCTGTTGACATTCATATAAATTGCTTAACATTAGCTGCATAGCTGACAAAACTAACAGATGAATAGAGTAGACTAAGGGGAATGGGCAGCGGGCTGAAAATTCGGGTAGATTGTCACACCGACACACACACATACACATGGAAAATGGCAAAGAAATTGCCGCAAATCAAATTTGATAAACACAATGAAAAAAAGAAAACAGCAGCAACAGCAACAAAACACAAAAAACATACTGAGAAATAAGGGGAAAAGTGACAGAAAAAAATGGCAAAGTGTGCCGCATGTGACAGGCCGGGAAAATAGTATTGGATGGAAACTGCGAAGCTCCGAAATTGTGCGGAAGACGTCCAGGAAAATGTTTTATTGCTGCCATAATTTTGAGTGATAAGTGACGAAAAACGGCCGCATGGAAAATCAATCGATAAGAATATCATTTTTTTTTTGCTTTTTTTTTTTTTTTTATAGATATATATGTAAAGAGGGGTTACAAATATATATGTATATATTATTTATGCACGGTTGATTATATATAACATCATTTAGGATTCTTTGTGCACAAGTTCTTTAATAGATTCTCTATGTTCTCAGAGCTACAAGTTAATGGGCTGTCTTTAATAAAGATTGATTGATACTATAGAAATATATAATATATAAGGAAAAGGATAGTTGTATAGATATATACATATATGTAGATAGATTGAAGTAGATAAACTTGGATTATAGTTGTGTGTTAACTTCAAAGATCAGGGCATTACAGACTGAATATTAAATGCAATAGTTACCTTAACAAACCATAGAAAATTTTTATATAACCTCCATATAACCACATCAAATCAATTGTACAATACATACATATGGGACTACTCAGTCGAGTCTTTATATGAAATACTTAAATTGACTTTGTTGCAAATTTTATAGGCCCAGATTTAGATTGAACAATAGAAACAATGGCAACTGTAGGCACATTGTCAAAATACGCAATATACAAACAAAAGACGCAACATTTTTGCTTTAACAATAACAATAAAGGAGGGTTGCGGAACCACCTTGGAACCTAAACTGAAACCCAAAGTGAAACCCAAACTGAAATTGAAACTGAAACTGAGACACAGATTGTGACTTCGAATGAGACTGAGAAGCAACTGTAGAGACTGTCTGATTAGTGTAAATA
The DNA here is from genome assembly GCA_037044455.1 of Zygothrica quintamaculata. Classification (NCBI taxonomy): domain Eukaryota; kingdom Metazoa; phylum Arthropoda; class Insecta; order Diptera; family Drosophilidae; genus Zygothrica; species Zygothrica quintamaculata. Next base: position 287,606 of record JBAMBS010000732.1, on the reverse strand, counting down.
ATTGTCAGAATGAGGTATAATAAAAAAAGAAGAAGCAATGAAAAAAAAAACAATATAAAAAAAAAACGAAAGAAAGGAAAGAGTCAACAGCAATTCAAGGCTGCCTATTGTTACGCTAAACTGCCAATAAAAACTAAAACAAAATTATTTTAATAATGAAAAAAAAAGGAAGAGATCTTTTACAGGCAGATCAGCACACACACACACACACACACACATGCACACTTAAATTGTCATACAGCGCGGCAAATTAACAACAAAGTTGCCTTCAAAAACTTCTCAAAAAACTACGCAGCTGTCAAATGTGACATTAGCGCATGACAAATGTAACAAGTTGTTGCCTTTTTTTTTTGGCAAGTAAACACAACACACACATACACACACATGCACCGAAAGGAACACACATAGGGAGCACTTTGAACAAAGGCAAACAAGGCTTAGAGTAGGCTAATAAAGAGACGTCTCTTAGATATTTTTATTACCACAAAAACACAAGAAAAAAGAGCAGCAGCAGCAGCAAAGGGGTAGGCGACGGCAGAGCCAAAGGAGTTCGTCAATTGTCACTTTGGGCGCATAAATTAGGGTTAAAGGATACAAAAACTGGCTAAACTTTGGGTTTTATAAGCATGAGAAAATATTTTATTGATAGATTGTGACGCAACAATATTTTTCAAAAAATTATTATTATATATCTGAACACAAGGATAACACAAAGATAAATGTAAAACTAAAATTGTGAAATAAAAATTTTCATAAAATTAAAAAATAATAATTCTTTTATTTTTATTTTAATTTGAAAATAATTTTTAGAAACTTTCTTAATTAGTGCCTTTTTGCTTTAAAAAAAAGGGCAAATAGGGAACTAAAGGAAATGTGCAAAATCGAAAATATGTAACACGTAGAAATAATCATCTGAGACCCCATAAATTATATATATTCGTGAACAGGACGACAATCCATGCGACTGTATAAACGTCTGAGGTCTTGAACACATTTTCTAGGACTACAAATCAATTAAAAATAATATCTTTGATAACATAATTAATAAGTTGTTGTATGGCTTATCTTGCTTTTCTATAATTTGTTCTTCATCATCGGATATATATTACATATATTCTCAATGGTTATAAAAGTTTCAAGGGTTACATTTACAGAATTTTCAAAATTGAAACATTTTTTGTTTACATCTTGCATATCGAATTAAAGAAGGCTACGGAAATAAGTTACAAAATCGGATGAAGAACTAAATCATATTTTGAATACGAACAGTTGGTTTGCCGAAGTCCGCTAGGGCATGAGATACAGTTTAGCAGACGGTTGCCCTGGGTTCGAGTCCCAGCTAGGGAATGTGAGTAAGTAAATAAAAAACAAGTAAGAAGTCTGTAGTCGAGTGTACCCGACTACGAGAGCCCCTTTGCCTACATATACAGCCATACACACATACTCATACATACACACAGTTCTGCACGTACTTGGCCATTGCGCGTGCCTTTTAGCCCCCCACGCTCTATAGCGCGGTACTTATTGTTGTATAACTTCCGTGTTTTTCGTTCAATTTTAACGAAACTCACAACGTAAATGAAGAATGGTCTACTTAATATGTGTGCGAAAAAGAAATCTTATCGGCTAAAAATTGTACCTTATAATCGTTTTTTTCGATTTGCGGGGGTCAGGGGAGGAAATTTAAAAATCAAAAACAAACTTGTATAGCGTACGAATATAACGAATCTAGATGCCAAATTTCGTTGCTGTAGCTCTTATTTTGCGCGCGCTACTATACCCCCCCGGGGCCCATAACGCCACTTTTGCTGATCTATAACTTCCGAGATTTTTGATCAATCTTACCCAGATTCACAACATCGATCAAGAATGGTCTAATTATGATGTGTACCAAAAATAAATTTGATCGGTTGAAAATTGTGCTTAATAATCGTTTTTTTCGATTTGCGGGGGTCAGGGGGGGAATTTGAAAAATCTAAAACAAAATCGTATAGCGTACAAACATAACAAATATACGTTCCAAATTTCGTTATTCTAGCTCTTATTTTGCGCGCACTACATTAACCCCCCCGGGGCCCATAACACCACTTTTGCTGATCTATAACTACCGAGATTTTTGATCAATCTTCACCAGATTTACAACATCGATCAAGAATGGTCTAAATATGATGTGTGCCAAATATAAATTTGCTCGGTTGAAAATTGTGCTTAATAATCGTTTTTTTCGATTTGCGGGGGTCAGGGGAAGAAATTCAAAAATCAAAAACAAACTTGTACAGCGTACGAACATAACGAATCTAGATTTCAAGTTTGGTTGCTCTAGCTCTTATAGTCTCCGAGAAACAGGCGTTCATACGGACGGACGGACGGACGGACGGACGGACGGACGGACGGACGGACGGACGGACGGACGGACGGACGGAGCAGACAGACGGACAGGGCTAGATGAACTCGTCTTGTCGTCCTGATTCAGAATATATATACTTTATGGGGTCTCCGATGATTATTTCTATGTGTTACATACTTTTGGATTTTGCATATTTCCAATAGCTCCGCTTTGCTCTTTTTTTACAAAAAAGGCAAAGGGGCTAATTATAATGTATCGCTATTAACAGCTGTATATATAGCTTCAAAGGATATCATTCAGATGTGAATTGGATGTGATTGCCAATTCTACTGTTTATTTTGATAGTGATTATTCATCCTTAACAAAAATGGTCATCGAAAAGTTGGAAAACTTTAGATGGAAACTATATATTAATGAATAAAGTAAATATTCCAAAAATGAAATGTATTTTTCTTAGTTAGCCCGGGGACTTATTATATTAGTAGAGGGTATATGTTGAGATTGACATTGAGTTTATAGAACAGTTGGAGACTAGTCTAGTGCTGATGATGAAGAAGAGGATGATGATGATGATGTCTAGCTTTATCAACAAAACCACCGCGAAAAGTTTTCCAATTATCTTTTGGCAGATCTCCAACATTCGTGCAGAATTCAGAATCCAGAACCCAGAACTCAGAATCCAGCAGCACGGACGATATAGTTTGCCTAACTATCGCCATCCATTGTGCTTAGCAGATTTCATACAATTACATTTACGCTGTCCAAAAAATATGACATAATACAACATTTTATTAACCCACACAAAGTTGCAAAATGTCAAAAGCGAGAAAGAAATGAAGAGAGAGAGAGAGAGAGAGGCAGGGAGAGGGGAAAAAACAAATCACCATCATCAGCAGCGGGTTCGGGGCAACACTCCCCGAACTTTCCCCGAACATTATCGCAGCATTTGCCAGGCATTTTCCACGGCGCAATTTCATTTCATTTCATTTCGTTTCGTTTTTTATTTTCCACACTGTTTTTTTCTTTTTTGTTTTTTTGTTTTTTATGCTCTCTTTTTCATTTTTTTTCTCGTTTCTTCTATTCATAATAGAGCAGAGTTACTATTTTTTCAATGTCCCTCTGCCGCCCCCTCATCACTTCCTCCATGAGAACGTGCCCATACCGTTATTCACGTACGCGGCGTCGAAAAGTAAGCCTGACGCCCTGCGGCATGTCCTCATAATCCGTTTGCAGCCTAGTTCTAGTTATGCTGACTCAGTAGGGAGTTTATTCAGCAGCTTCACCGAAAGGAGCAGGAGATGGTGTGACAGACAAAAAAAAGTATATATATATTTATATATATACATATGTATATATATATATATATGCGAGTAAAACCAACGAGTACATCCGCCCGAAAATAAGTATGCAATGAATGGGAGCAGTTGGATGAGGCCTTCTGCCCTTCCCCTCCTGGCTTGGGTTGCTTGTCAACTGTTTTGGGAGCAACTGCTTAGTTATGTGCATATGGCAGTCAATTGGTGTCGTGTCGTGTCGAATCTAGCGCTGCTTCCCCTCTGCCATATGGGTGTCAGCTTATAAGACCGTGCAGGGTTTTAAAAGCTGTTGCATCGAGTCCTTCTAGCTCTTTAAATTGAATACATATGTTTAAAGAGTAAACTTGCAATATGAGAATCACATATATATATATACATATGATCAGATATATATCTGATCAGAACTTCTGTTCACAATGCAAAGTAATCAGGTAATTACCAACAGTTGACCAACAAAGAATAGATCGAAACTGTTAAAAGCTTCAACTTGGAGCACTAAATGGTTGATAGAAGAAGTAACAAGTAAACAATAAATATAAGCTTAGTAAAAAAGAGAAGAGAAAAGACAAGAGCAGAGCAAAGCCATGACATGTTACTTAAATGAGTAAGTTTGTTGGAAACAATGTCGACAGCGTCTAGACTCGCAGACATCAAAGCGGCTTGAATGCTGAAAACAGCGGCAACTACAGCAGCAGCAGCAGCAGCACCAGCAAAGCAACAACAGCAGCAACAGTTATTGTTAAAGGAGTGTCTCACATACATGAGTGTTTGTGGGAGAGTGTGTTTTTCTCAAGGATTGGCGAAATTGGTAGCTACGAAAAGTGTGTGTAAGGGTAGGGGTAAGGGTAAACAGACAGTTCGAAAGACAGTCAGGTGGATGGAGTATGAGATACATGTGTGTGTTTGTGCAACGTTGGGGGCGTGTATTTGTTGTCAGGGGCGTTGCAACAACTTGAATGAAGTTGGCAGCAAGCAACAACAATGACAGCCACAACAACAAGAACAGCAACAGCAACAACGGCAACAATAAACTAAAGACAAAATCTTAAAGTGAAGAAACCCAAAAATTGTGCACAACTTACGCAATTTCCTATTGCGTTTTTCGTCTTCTTTTAACTTTTTGCGGTGACTGTGACGCCAGCTTAAAACCAACGGTACTTTCTAATATATTTTTGTATCCTTTTCGCACACTGTCCGTTTGCTGTACTCTATAACAGTTGCTGTTGTTGTTGTTGTCGGTGCTGTTGCTGTCAGTGTCGCCAGTGTTGCATTTTGTGCACAGTAATCACGCAATCATGTTGCCCACTTCTGAACTCTTAATGGGAATCGGTGTAAACGTGCGCACAAGCTCTCCATTTGCTTGAGTTTAGGGTTTTAGGGTTTTGGGTGTAGGGTGAAGGGTGTGGGTTTAGTTTTACTCCTTTTGTAGGTGGACATAAATATTTATCTCTTGGCAAGAACTTGTTTGATATTTTACTCGTACTGCTTTGTATATGTGTATGTATATGTGTATGTGTGTGTATGTGTATGTATATGTGCATGTCTCTTTTTAAGTATATATGTGTCTGTGCTTGTGTTTCTGGATCTGATGTTTGCCATGCACATAGTTTTCTTTTGCAGTTTTTAGCCAAAACTTGGCAATGTTTTGCAACATTTTGTGCATAAATTATAAGGTTGCAGCATGGCAAAGTGTAGCAAAATATTCGTACTGCTAGTTGCATTGGTTGTTATGTTAGGTTAAGGTTTCTCTTCTGTTCTGTTCTGTAGTGTTCAGTTCTGTTCTGAGCTGGCAACTTTGGTGCAATGTTGATGCAATACTTTATGGTTCAACAGATCGCATTGAATATGATTGCAATTTTGGGACAGTCTAAGATTTTTGATACTCACAGATTTTCTACTGATTTCAATATCAAACATTTTCATTTCTTACTCTTTTGTACTTAATATATATACAGATTTCGATTTAATTCCATTTTACCAAAGAACTATCAACGATGCCCTCAAAATGTCGAAACTTCAGAACTTTGGCATAGTCTTGGCAAGAGAGTCATCCAATCCTAGCTTAGCATAAACTCAAATCTAGAACTCGTAAAACCAGAGAACCGCAGCACAATATAATATTTCCCTTTATCCAACACATAGATGTCCTGCAATGAACCGATGAGAGTATGAGCAGAAGGATACAGAGCGACACTTGCACAAAAGTTCAGATCCCAAATGCAGTGGGAAACAACGGCCTTGTCATGCAGTGGTGGTGGGGGGAATAACAAAGGGCTGGGGCATGGCAACGACAAGAAGCGAACAAAGTAAAAATATAAAGAACAACTTCAACTCGACACGTTAAATTAAAATGTCACATAAATCTTTGCGGCAAATTTCATTAAAATACGCTTACAGTGTAGAACGCAACGCCAAAATGATCCTAGATACCAGCTCTACTCCAGCTCCATTCCAGCTCAACTCTACTCTACTATAGAGAGAGTTGATGTTGAAGTTGAAGTCGCAAAAGGACAAAGGATTGAGGACTCAGGAATGAGTATGAGGCATGGTAATGCAAAACCACTGGTAGACGCCCCCACAGCAACAACATAACACAAAAGCTCTTTGTGAATTGCCGACAACAAGTTTTGGATGCAAATCTCTTGGAGCACGCCCCTTGCCAAGATATTTACAATATTATTCAGTTTGTACATTTTCTGCTAGATATATATATAAAACTAAAGCAGAGAAGAGCTTCAAGTAGAACATAATAAAAAGAGAATAATTGAACTAAAGTCATATGCAGTTCCACTCAATGAAAATGTATCGGAAAATGTTTCATTTATTAATCTTTTATGGAGTAACATCAAGAATCGATTCGACCAGGATTATCTGAATGTGAACTAAGCCTGAACGAGATTTAAATTTAGTTTTAATCTACTTGAAGTTGTTACATGAAATTCGTACAAAAGCTGCACTCATCCCCTTTACTTTAGTGTACATATGATACAAATTGTAGTAGTATTAGTAGTAGTAAAAGTAGTAGATAGTATGAAAAATAGTCTCAGAAAAGGTATTGAAAACGGTTTATATTTATATTTATATATTATATTTATTTATAACAGCTTACCTTGGGAAATAGAGGCGAACAATTTCACCGGAATGTCCTTTAATGTGATAGCTACAGGAGGTATTCGGCGGATACCAGTGAGCAATGCTAAGGAAGATTCCCTCGCTAGCGCTGCTATCCTTAAGCGAATCGGAGCTGAGTAACCAGTCGCAGACACCATGCTTTATGCCCGCCGTCTCCACATGGCCTGGCCAGTTGCCAACATTGAAGTGAAAGCCGCTATTGAGGAGCGGACCCGCCGGTGATGTAACAAACTCAACGTACATGTATTGGGAAGTGCCTGGAAGCAGTGAGCGGAAAATTGAAGCGATTGGAAAGTGGAAAAGTGCAAAATGGAAAATAGAAAATAGAAAATGGGAAATACACAACACAAAATACAAAATAGAAAATAGAAACCAGAAAATAGCAAATGGAAAACGGAAAATATTCCCTTGTAACTCTAATCAGGCAATCGCCATAGGTCTTGCCTTTGCCTTTCCCTTTGTACTCACCAATAATGCTGAATGGAAATTTGCCCAAGCCGCAAAATTTGCCTATCAGTGGCGAATGCTCATCGCGTCCATCATAAACTGCCAGCCAGTCGTAAGGACAATGTTCATTCCCAGATCCTATAGGCCTTATGGGGCAGGTCATTACGTTTTCGCATCTGAAAAAAAAAATCAAATTTTTATGCCATATTTACTTTAGTCAATAGAAAATACTTTATATATCGTATATAACACATATACAAGTCTTTTGAACCCAATAAGTAAGATAATTAAGGGTGAATATTGGGTAGTATTAAAGGTTCTTGTATATAATCATATTGCTGTCTAACTTTAACTTTAAGTTTAAAACTAAGTTGACGTCTTTGACATACATTTTATGATATGTAGAAATATGTAAAGAGTAAAGAGTGTTAAATATTCGAAGTTAAAATGTTTGCTAAGGTTCTGACTTGACCTCATACTGTGGGGTATGAGTATAACCCTTGGTGTGGCCCTGACAAAGTGACCTTTGTGCAGTGATTCGCTCAGTTTTGACCATTGATGAGGTCTAAAAAGCAGGATGCCTTTTTTTCAGCCATTTGTTGGCAATACAATTTGCTGGAAGGCACTAAATTCCATGCCAATTCAAAAGGTAGACCTAAGTGCTTTTCTCTCTCTCTCTCTCCTTGTGTATGTTTTTGTGTGTGTTAGTTAGTGTATATATACATGTGTTTCTATGTGTGCACATATGTGACTGTGTGTGTGTGTAGTATATGTTTGCGTGAACTTTCTAATTGAAACCTAACTTTGGCAATTACGTCCTGGTCTTTAATCAAATGCGGGCCGAGAAATAGCAGCTGGCCCTGTGATTTGAGAGTGCAACAAAAAAGCCAATTTAATTGACATTTTATTGAGCCTTTGAATGGTCCGTGAAAAGTTGCCAAAAGGAAAAACAAGTGAGGAAAAAGGAACAACGAAAAAGGCAAAAGGCAAAAGGAATACCAAAAACAGAAACGAAAACGAAAACTTTTTCCCTAAACTTGAAATCTTTCTCTCGTATCTGTATCTATTAGCCAGACTGTTATTCGGTTATTCTCGCATTCGATTCACTCAATTTAATCACTTTGTCAGCAAGTTTCTTATTTCGTCTTTGTCCTGTCTAACTGTCTTTCTGTCTGTCTCTCTGTCTGTCTATAGTTCCGGGAACCTAATCTAACTTATTGATAATAAATGCCTAGGGCAGAGAAAGTCGATTATTTTTAGTTGATTCTTTTTCAGTCAAAGCCAAAGTTAAATCTATGGGAGAGCCGAGAAAATAAGGCAGGCTTGATGCCTTGAAAAAGTTTTAGGCCAACAGACATATCAAAAATAACTGACTGGTAATAATTTTGGCATATTAAAAAACTTTTTTCTCGATGACTTTTGCATTTATTTCGCCAAAACGAAAACGAAAACCAAAACCAAAACGAAAATAAAGTAAAGTAAAGTAAAATAAAATAAAATAAAATATAAAAAGAACGAAAAGAACGAAAAAAATGTTCAAATAAAGTTTGTTGTGTGCGTGTTATTCGCCTTGTTTGTAGGTTTGTGTTTAGTTCGCTCGAAAAATGCTGTCCTGGCAAATATATGTATATCTATATGTATTTTGTGTGTTGGGTGTATATTTTGTATTTGTTGTATATGTGTGTGTGTGTGCTGTGTGTTGTGTGTTGTGTCTGTTTGTTGTGTTTGCTGCGCAGAAATTAGAAGAATGTTTTGCAAAACTGGCAGGCAAACGGGCCTCGACTTCGCAATAAACTCAACTGATTTATAAAGCAACAACGGCAAAGTTGATGCTGACTTAGCATAAGCACCTGCGAATATACATATATACATATAGATATATATATATATATTTATATATACATATATATCTGAGTCTTAGAGTTTTACGAACTGGATTTAATGTAGCTTTTGTGTAGGGCTTTGATGGATTACACAGATTGTTTCTAAATAGTTAGTGAAGGTTAAATTATATGAGAGTAGTTTTTCCATCACTCTATTCTCTCTTATTACTCTCTTATTGAGCTTGTAATCATAGCAATGATACAGTTATTTGAACCATTAATGTGCTTCAATACGTTTCAACTACCCAAAATCTTTGTTAAGTTTTTTATTTTATCGATTTCTATTGAGTAAAAACAACGTTTAAAACTAATAAAGTAAAATGGACATATTCATTAATAATAACAATTACACACAACTAAGAATAACAGTAATATAATGAAAGATTTAAACTTCTTTTAAGTTACCCCAAATGCAGAGAGAGAGAGAGAGATAGAACCTTAAACTTAGCCTGTCAACGAACCACAGTTTTATTCTGCTGCATTGATTACTTTGTTGTCAAAAGAGAAATGAGTTTTAGTTTTATTTTTTTTATTATTTTGATGAATTGAATACGATTTAGTATAGGATTTACTATATAGGGAGAGCACGTTGTGCCACGTTGATTACTTGGCCAACATTGTAGACGGCTGACATTGTTTATGAGTCGAAAGAAAACATTTTCGACATTTTTCAAGACATTTCTCTTACAGTTTTCAGTTCAATGTTGTTAATGGCAAATAAAAAAAACTTTTTGTTGCAACAACAACAAAATTTGATGAAATTGTTGGACTCATAAAATGCTTTAAGCGTAGACTATTGGATTAGGACTTATGTCTGCAACAGGCTAAGCAGCCACTTACAGCTCTTACAAGTCGGTTGTACCCGACTCAAAGTAACTCAACTAAGCGCTTGTATACGTACGCATAACCACAGTTTTGGAGTCACTGTAAACAATAGCGCGTGGCCCGACTCGCTGCAGAATGGAATACTTTGTCTTAAATAACTTCTATATTTTTAAGTCAATCTGGGTGTAATTCACAACGTTGATAAATAAGAATATCTATACTATGTTCACAATAAAGAATCAAATAACTGTTGTGTTAAGAAGTCGATGTTTAAGGGACCGCGGGAAAATCAAAATTCTGCGAAATGTTCGTATAGCGGGAACAAAATTTTACGCTATCGTTTTGGTAATTGAGTAACAAATACTACTAGATCAACTCGACAAAAGATGCTAATCAAGTAAATATACCCTTTATAGGGTAGGGAAGTTACATATTTCTAACAGTTACATACTTTTCCCAAGTTGCCCCAAATCCTCACTTACAATTTTTCTTTTTTCTAAACGCAATATGAATTTCTTCTACTCTTAAAATAAACTGCTGAAGTCTCAGGTATATATGAAAAGTGTCGGAGTTAACTGTGATTTATTGTCATCAAATCAGTTGCTCGTACGAGTATTGGCTATGGTTTTCTGAGACTTTACTTAACTTTAAAAGTTCATACACGTTGCTGCAGTCTGTCCCCAGAGTGCATACTGTAGCATTTGCTTCAATATGGTTACCTGCATTTTTTTCTGCTGTGTTATGAATAGCTAGGAAAGTTGCTAATGTTGTGCTCAATGGTTGCTTGAGTGCCGGGACGCACATTAATAACAGCGTATGGCAGTGGCAGTGGCAGTGGCAGTGGCAGCGGAAGTGACAGCGGCCGAGGCAGCAGTAGAAAAGAATGTTGCATACTTTACAGGGCAGTGCAGACGCACCTGAAGTGGGCTATGAGCAACGATGTCCACTAATGTCCACTGGTGCCCCGTACCGTCCACTAATGCAACAAATAAATCATAAACAAGCAAGGCTGCTGCAGTGAAGTGTGCTCGACTTACAGAAGCCTTGAACCAAGCTGGAATATACCTCAATTCCCAATTATAATGATATATGGGACAGCTGCTTGTTATCCGATTAATATATCAGTGAAATATATAGATGTTAAACTTAAATAATTTCAATTTAAATAATTTTACTTTAGGCATAATTTGTGCTAATAACAATCTCATTAATGTATACATTAAATCTGGCATATTATTAAAGATTAAAGGTTAAAGATTTACTTAGTTTAGGATATATCTGGTAATCTCTAATTAATACTTCTGCTAACAAAAACTGAACTTTTAAGTTCACGATTAATTTAGCAAGTGCCTTGACTGAATGTTGTAAGTATGTTTATGGAACACCATCGAAACCGAGCACAAACAGTCTAATGTAAACATCATTAATGGAATTTCATCAGGGAAACCCTTTCCGATAGTCGCCGGCGATTAACTTGCCTCTCCCATTGCTGTCTGCGATTAGCTCGTTTGTATCGTTTGTTTGACTAATCCTTTTTGGCTCCGCTTTTCGCCTTTTTTACCTTCCCCACACCTCACACCGCACACCGTCTACACTCTATTGACTGCCTACCGCCTTTAGTCATCACTTAGGAACCCATCTTCTCATGCTGACCCATTTCTCGAGCTGTGTTTCATCGACCAGGAGTAACTTAGACTTGCAAATTAATACGCACTTAAAGCGGATTTTCAACTAGTCCGACAGAATCCCTCACATTCATTCCGAACCCATCCGCACAAAGTACATACTATTACTACTACATATATACGCACAAAGGATTCAAAGTTAACTCAAGTCGCTTTAACTGTTCCTCCTTCTCTGTCTTTCTCTCTCTCTCTCTGTCTTTCTATCTCGCGAGCGCTGTCACTGTTAGCATTTTGACATGCCTGATGTCTGTGTGGACTTTTCAGCGCTCAAAAGGTAAATATTCAAATTGAATCTATAAAAATAAATTGAATGTTGCTTATCTAATTTGAACTTGAAGGAGCCAGTTGATGTGCACGTGCGAGTCCTGCAAATGCAAAGCGTAAATGCGAAAGAGACTCCAATGAAATATGCTGACTGGCATTTGCAACAACCAACAGCCAATAGCAAACAGCTTTAAGTTACTTAGATACTTTTGCTAGCCATTTGCTAAGTTCCAGCATATAAGTATAACCATTAAAACCAACCCTGGTCCGTAGTTTGGCTAAAGAGTTGCTTTTGTGGCGTAAATTGAGCGCTTTAAACGCACTGGAGGAGGTCTTTTCAGCTCTCTGTTGTCGCTTCCCTCTTTTGTGGGTTCTGTTTTATTTTTTTTATTTTTTTTTTCGCTACACATTGATAAGCGGCAAAAGGACAAGATGTTTTATAACTGGCCTTAGTGCTTGTGAAAGGTCAGTGAATGGGAAATGTAAATTGTATTCCCCGACAGCTCATGTACACCTGGCATACAGCAGGAAAATTTAACAGAGGGTTTGTGCTAGTAAAACCCTTAAACCCTTCTGTCTCTTGGGCCATTCATAAAATATTTAAGTTCTGATTTAAGTCTGAGGCACAGGTAGAATGTTTGAAAGTGTCCCCAAAGAGCTGCTAATACTCCGAAGAGATTTTCAGTTCTGGCCATACTTTGCATTTGGCAGCTTAATTTAAGCCATTAAACGATTAGGTGCGACCTTAAAGGGTTCATTTCACTATATTCAATTAAATTTAGCGACATCTGAGACGAATCAACTAACTATAACTCTAACTTAAGAACTTACTCTATTTGATAATTAGTCTATGTATATTAATTCAGTTAGTTTTTAGTTCACATTTGATTTGATTCATTCATTGGTAAGAATTGTGTGTTAGTTAAGTCATCTTGGCCAACTGCTCAACATGAAAGTCAGCTAACAAACCAAAAAATCAGTCAACAACGAGAACAGACAACAATTTCATCATATTCGCATTAATAATAGAAAATCAGCAGTGAATGCTCTGAGCATAGCAGCAAACCATCCAAAATTCACTCAAAGCGTAATCCTTTAGCCAATTTGAATGCAGACAGACAGAGTGCAATCCAATGGCAGACACGAGCTAAGAGCCAGGAGACAGGAGCTAGGAGCAAGGAGCGAATAGTGTGACGGTAATGTTGATGGTGTTGGTTATTGTGATTGCAATGGTGATGGTGATGGCAATGGTAGCTTCGAATGGAATTTGGAATGGCATTGCGATTGGGTTTGGAATTGGTTTAGGGATTGTCATTGGGCTTGAGCTCCGGGTAGGACTAGTGCTAGGGCTAGGGCTTGGGACTGGGATTGAGAATAGGTTTGGGAATGGGATTGGGATTGGGGACTGGGCTTGTGACATGTCGCCAGCGTTTTCCATGAAATTGGTGCCAATTTTTCCAGAGCGCTCTGTCAAATTGTCATTGTCAGCATGCCAAATGCATTACAGCAGCAACAACAGCAACAACAACAACAACAACAACAACAACAACAACAACTAGAGATGGCAGAATACAAGTAATGTTGACTGTTAGCCAATGACAAAAAAGAGTATAAAAAGAAGAAAGAGAATCCAGATAGAAAATATCAGAAAGCAAAGGGGGGAAAAAATAACTGAAATTTGGAATTGCAGTCGTCGTTGTGCCAAAATGACAAATTACAGGGTGTTAACTTGGCGCTAATTTCTCTCGGCAATTTATATGTATTTGCATATATTTGTATTTGTGGGAATAGGTGTGGATTCCTCTGAATATACACCCCACTTACACCCCTCGACTCTTTCGTCCTTATTTCCTATGCTTTACGCTTTACGCTTTACAGTTGACTCCTTACCTTTGTCCATCGACCGCAAACTGTTCGTTCTGCAGATATAATTTGATGTAGGGTTGTCGTGTGTGCAATTTGTAACGGCAGTTGAGCGCCCGAGGATACAGGCCAGGATATGCTGGGGACTGTACGTAGCAGGTCTGCAGACGACAATCACGATACTCACGCTCGCAGTACGAACTGTAAGAGCACAAAAGAAAAACACAAAAATTTTAATTAGATTCTATTAATATACATTATATATATATATATAGTTTTGATAAATTGTTATATATATATATATACAATATAACAATAATAACTGTATTCAGTCTGTGTCTTGCTTGCGTCATAAATACGTTTCATTCGTCTTGGCCAGAAAGCCATCAAATTAATCGTCAGAATTGCCTGGCAGTCAACGAATTGAAACGACAAAAGCATAAATTGTGATCAGTGATTTGGAAACTCTTAGAAACTCTGGAGTTCTCTGTGAGGGAAATCTTGTAAAATTGTTGTTAAGTTACAAAAACAACTGTAAAATTGTAAAAAGAGAGAGAGAAAGCCGTGCGTATAATTTTCAATTTGTTCAAGTCAAACAAACGCAATGCCAGGGTTGTCAGGTCTAAGGAATTCACTTCACTCCCAAGCTGCATAAATATGATAACGGTTTTACCATTTTATTTGTTCCCTAAATTTATCTAAATTTCTGCCAATTTGCCTTATATTTGGGTTCTTCTTCTGACTTCCTTTTTTGCCTTCTACTTTCCACCTTTAAAAGTGCTTAAAGAGCAATGATGCTGTTGACCAACATTGAAGCACAACTCGAAGTCTGTTAGTCAACTTTCTCATACCCTGTCAACTCTGTTAGCAAATATATACTATGCCTAGCCCTCATAGCAGAGTATCTACTAGTCGTATGAGTTTTGTACTCAAACATTTTTGTTGTCAATTTTATTGGGTTGAGTTGGTTTCGTTTGTTTCACTTTCAATGTGGTTGTGGTTGAGGATATGGATGTCAATGTGGATGTAGATGTGTTTCTGCCAGGCCGAAAATTAGCATAAAAATCATATTGGCCATGTGGGCGCTCGGTTTGCGTTGTCATTAGATTGGGAATTGAAGGAATCCTGTGGGTGAGCATAGGCTGAATGTCGCCCTGTTGCCAAGCATATCCTTAAAGAGCTTCTGTTACTTTAGTTGAAAGAAGCGTATTTAATTGTTATGAGTAGTCTAAGTTGTTTGTATTAGTTAATCGATGTGAATTCTAATTACAATTAGCAGAACTGTTTACAATTCCTCGAATCGTTTCTTGCATATTTATTTATGGTAACTTAAAGTCGGAAAAAGTTTTTCATTTCAATTATAACTGAGCTGTTGGCGTTGCTGAACCTTAAATATATATATACTTTAAAGGAGGAGCAGGTCAGAAGGATTCATGTATTTGAAAGTATGCAAGAAATGTTATAGAAGAAGTCCTTGTCGTTACTCTCGCACTTCTTGCAATAATCCATGCGCCGATTTGAGGCAATGTTTAAAACTTGCAACTTATTTTATTAAGATAAAAGTTAGACGGCTGGGCAAAAATGGAAAATGGAAGAGAAAATCAAATGAAATTTAATGTCTGCAAAGTTTTTATTTTTGGAATAACTGAATACTCGTTTTGGCCCGTGGCAGCAATTCCTGTCTTTTCGTAAAATTTTCGCGAGTTTATGTTGCCACAGTTTGTCCCAGAGACAGCGGCGTTTTATCTGCTTTCAATGTCTCTTTTTGCTATCTGTTGTCTACTTGCTCTCCCTCTCTCTCTCTCTTTCTCTTACACTCACTGGTTTTCTGTGACTGTCTATGCCTTTGTCTCTGTCTTTGTCTTTGTCTGACTGGCAAATTGTAATTCAATTTTATGCGACCTTCTGTTACCGCATTGCCAGCATTCCCATTCCCATTCTCATTCCCTTTCCCATTCCCGGTTCAGGCTAAAGCTGAAGCTCCTCGCATATGATTATGAAATGTTCTGCTCGTGGGGCAGTTCTCGAAATTGTCAAAGACATTTTCTGTCTGTGTGTGTGTGTGTGTGTGTGCCCCCGGACCCCTTAAAAACCACTCAAGTTGCGTGCAACATAATAAAATTAAATTAACGCTTCGCTGGCTGCAAAGTAGTAACTGTCGCTTGACAGCCACGCCCCCTATTTTGAAGGCATGGCACGGCACGGCACGGTACGGCCTGGCTCGGCACATAAAAATGTCACAAAGGCGCTAAACATTATCGATAAGCTCGGTCACAGCGTGTAGTCGTAGCTGTCCAGCTGTCCAACTGTCCAGCTTTCGTTTGGCAGGAGTTCTCGTCCTGTATCAGTTGCCTACAGTTGTTCCTTTTGGAAATTACGTATACGCACCCTTGCACAACCTCCCCGCGACGATTTGGATACAATTCCGGATGTTGGCCATAGCGCAAATAGACTTCGGTTTGTTGTTCCGCGCGTGAATCGAATGTGAAGTAGGTCTGCAAATATAACAAAATAGAGCAGAGAATCAGTACCAAATGAGTTCAAATGTGTGTACATATGTATGTAAATAGATATATATATATATACATGTATATGTATTGTATATATATGTATTGTTATCTGGTTTTCCTTTTGAGTGCTACGCAAATCACGTATACGCACTGTTGCCCGATTCGTTAAGCTGTATGCCATTAGTAGCCATCGAATGCCCTGATCAATTTTGTCAATTTCCCGCCAACTCGAGACAATTGCTAGCTCCCAATCACCTACTCCACCTAGACCACACCCACAATATACGCCCTCACCTTGGCTGCCATTTATAAAAATGCAGAGTATCGCTTTGCTGCGTGCTGCAGCGGCCAGGTGGATACTCAAGCAAGGACATTGCATTTATGTGTTCACCGTTGTCTCTGTCGTTCGTTGTTTGCCAGCTTGACGCATTTTACAGTTGTTCCCGCTCCCACATTCCCCTTCCCATTACCATTGCTATTCCCATTCCCATTCATGTTTCCCGACATTCTGTTAAGGGGCACAGCCAGAACCGTTTCTATGTCGGCGCCGCTCTGACTGTGAGCCTCATCAACACTAATGACTTGCTGCAATGACGTAGACGCAGCTGCTGTTGCTGTTCCTGATGATGCTGCTGTTGCCGCTGTTGCCGCTGCTGTTGCTGGCGAGTGTAGACCCAGTTGGAAATGGCAGAAATGGAGATTGAATGAGTGCTAACCCATCAAGAAAAAGGCCACGTCACTGAATTTAATTGACAAGGAACAAAGGTTTAAAAGTGCTCCAAAAGGATGCGAATAGATACGCAGGACTAAGGACAACATATTGTTACCAAATATCATCATGCAATGCATCCAAATTAAATCTATAAAAAAAGTAACTCTATTCATAGTCTTTTAAAATTAATCGATAACTTTAAGGCGAGGATAATAACTATATCTATTGGTATATTATCCTTGTTTTCAAATAAGTTTTTTAATTGATTTTTTTATTCCCACCAGACTTGATACCAATTAAGGCACATATAGTAGTTCAGCTGGTAAAGCCATCACATCATCATTATTATGCTTAAGGATTCAATTCATCAGTGTCCTGTGGGATGCCATGGCTGCTTTCCACCGGGTTCTTCTCTCCGTACATGGACTTAATGCACATGTCAATATTAAATGCGTTACCGGCGTCAATGACGTTAACGCCACTTAACGATGTGAACAATGAGAGAATGGCAACGTGGAGACCAGCCATCCGGACATCCAGACATCCAGACATTGAGCATTGGACCAATGGAGCAATGGACCACTGGAGCAGAGATGCTCTGGAGCTGTGGAGCTGTGGTGCTGTGCAGCTAAGGGGCAGCTGCTACGTGTATTGGCACGCCCTCAATTGAGACGAACGCCCACACACAATACCGCAAATGTCCATTCCCGGGTCATATTTACCGCATTATGTGTCTTTAAATGCATTGAATATTTTTGATCGCTAACTATGATGCAGCTCGTCGTTGATGCTGCTATTTCTGATGCTGCTGCTGCTGCTGCTGCTGTTGTTGTTGCTGTTGCTGTTGCTGTTGCTGATGGTGATGCTGCAGTTGGGGTTGGACATTGTCGTTATCGATGTTGAACGTTGGTGTTGGCGTCGGTGTTGATGAGGATGAATGCAATGAAACGTCGCTAGGATTATCGTCATGGCAACATGCTCGTCATGAATGCAAACCCAACGTACCCAGTGCTCGATTGCCCAGGTCTCCTTTTAATATCCTGGCAAATTTGCGCACGAATAAATTAAATATCAGTCAGATATTTCGAGTCAGTCTTTTGGCTTTTGTTTTTTGTTGTTGCTATCGTTGTTGTTGTTGTTTTTGCTGTTGTTGTTGCTTTTGTTGTTGTTGTTGTTGCTGTTGATGTCGCGGTTGTCGCTTGTCTGGCAAATTTGCGAAAATTGTTTTTGATTTATTCGCAATGAATTTATGTTAATGCAAAATAATAATTCTTTGCAAAATATTATGCCCCTGTCTATTGTTGCTGTTGTTGTTGTTGCTCTGCTGTACTCTTTGCTGCTCATTAAATTGTGTACGTGGCAATGTTATTACATGCCAGCGCACTATTATTTTTATTTATTATAAAGGACGATAGGTATCCTGGCTGGCATTTTTTATGTGCTCAACGCATTTACAGACGCGCTCGCGCAAAATAAGTGGCAAAAATTGTGAAGCGGATGCGGATGCGAGTGGAAAAACTAGGGAAAAATCTGCGTGGCAAAAACAATGCATTGCCCATTTCTGCTTTCCACACTATTCTTGCTACCTACTACTTGCTACTTGCTACTTGCCACTTTCTCCATTCCTAGACAACTTGCAAACTGTCTACTTGCAGCAGCTAACTTTATCCAGCGAGTGGGGCGACTTTTCATAAATATTTATGACTCCATTAAGGTGTGCATAAGACACTCCAGAGGACGAGCAGTGGCAGCAGCAGCAGCAGCAGCAGTACCAAGACCTGCAGCAGCAGCAGCAGCACAAGTAGTAGTAAAAGTTGTAGTTGTAGTTGTATTTTTAGTAGTAACTATGCAGCTGAGGTACTAGTAGTATATATTCTCTGTGTGTGTGTGTGTGTGTGTGTTGTTTGTTGTGTTTGCGCTTCATGCAACTAGTAAGCTTTAGCATAAAGTTAAGCCATGAAGTGAACACAAGAACAACGCAAAAGCCATTTGAGTTTCCAAACAGAGAAAAGGAAAAGAAAAGAATTTTCAGTTTTACAAAGAAAGCTGTGAAAATGTATGAGTAACTCGTTTAGAGCCAGAGATCAATGTTATGAGATTGATCAGTGAATTTAAAGGCTAACACAAAGCTTAGATGCAGTTAACCCTTCATGTTTGGTTTAACTTATTGAAAATGCATCGGATTATAGTTACAGTTTCATACTATTATAAGTCATATTATTAGGGGGGAAAATGTCTTAAACAGACTTCCTGATAAATATTATTAAAATTCTTTATGGAAGTCCATAAAGAAGTCATATCTCGTTTTGTAAATGCAAATACCACATCAAAAACACAGCTGAAGCAGCAGCAGCATCAGCGCATCTCACAAAAAATCAAAACAAAAGTGCGGGGAAGTATGAGAGAGAGTGAGAAGCGGCAGCAGGAAGAAGCAGCAGTGATAAGAACAAGGGGATTAAAGGGTGCTGCCAGTACCATGCAGCTAAATAGAATTCAAGTTGTGAACAGAATTTCGCATACTATATAATAGCTGCAACCTCCAACCGGCAACGAGTCGCCAGCCGGTTCAAAATGGATGCCACAGAGATACAGGGACAGACAGGAGCCAGACGACATACGACAGACGAGAGTCGAGAGACAACGCCCACAAACACACTTGCCTCTCCCACCACTGCTCTCTCCCACTCCTACTCCTACTTCTGCTTCTACAACTGAATAATGCATGCAAACGTACATATATAAAAATATGTATACATATAGGTATGTGTGAGCGTGTATTTTTTATATATTTCTATTCTCTATATACATACATACATATATATTTATATATATATGTCCGCTTGGCTGTCTGTATATAGCAGAAGCGAGTGCTAAGTGCGAAAGTGAGTTGCATAGATGCAGCAAAGCAGATAGAGCTACATGGGTCACAGCGAAGGTAAACAAGTAAAAATAAAATAAGAAAGATAAAATAAAAAGCGTAAATAAAATGGGAATATGCGCAAGTAAACTAACTGAACGACAAGCAGATACCCTACAAATATGAATAAAATTAATATGTTTATAATATCTATATAAACTATGCTTGTCGTTCCTTAGAAATTTTTATTATACATTCGAAATCTATATTATTTATAATTTATTACCTATTATTTAATAATAATATTTATTTTATTTATTATTAACTATTTACTATTATTTATTTGTTTATTTATTTTATTATAATTTATTATTTAATATTTGTTATTTATTTTTTATTATTTTTTTAATTAGTATTTATTATTTATTGAATGTTTACTTATTTTATTATAATTTTTTATATTTTACTTAAATATTATATTTATTATTAAGTTTAATTTTATTAATTAATTGTTATTTATTATTATTCATTATTTATTAATTTTATTTTTTCTTATTTACTATTTATTATTTATTTGTTTATTTATTTTATTATAATCTATTATTAACTATTTGTTATTTATTTTTTCTTATTTTATATTCATTATTAATTTTTTGTTTATTTTGTACTATACTTTATTATTTAATATTTATTTTTTTTATCAATTCTTTACTATTTATTATTTATTTTTATTACTATTAATTATTATTTTTTTATTTATTATTTATTTATTATTATTTGTTATTTATTTATTATTATTTACAATTTTTTTTATTATTATCTATTATTAATTATTAGATGTTATTTAAAATGTTTTATAATTTGAATAAGTTTTTTGCTTATTATTTATTAATTTCTAAATTGATTTATATAATTAATATAAATTGATTTTTAATTGATTTTTTTTTTTTTTAATTTTATTTTATTCTTATACGTCATATTTTAAAAATAAACAATTTAATATTTGTAAATTTTGTTTTAATATATACCACAATTTTTGGTCGACAGCTCATAGTTGACATTAAATAAATAAATAAATATATAAATAAATCCGATGTAGATAAAAAGCAACGACTTAGCCTACTCTTAATGTGTTATAACTATAAGATTGTACAAAATTATCTTTTTACTTTTAACATTGGGTTGCCTTTTATTTTAAATACTTAATAATTATAACAGATTATTATTAATTATAATGCGACTAGAAAGCAATTAAATTGAACAAATTTTTTTATCCAATCTATATAAAAAGCTGACTTCTTGTATTTCGAGGCCAATACAAAACATCATTAAATTTTAATAAGAATCTTATATTTATAAGCTCTGGTTAGGGACCCAAGAAGTATGTTGTATAAATTTATTTTCATGTACAATTTCGACGATTCTACTTCCTCTAACTTGAATTCCCAAATGAGCCTTAATTTGTTCGCTGCTCATTAAATTCTCAACTGCTAGCCGCTTGCTCCCTTGAACAATGTTAATTTTTTGACTGCTTCGTCTCTCTCAGTGGATTTGTCTTTTTTTGGGAAATTATGATTCTAAGTTCCTATGTCTACATTTGATATTTTGAAACCCTTTTCATGCATTCCAATAATGATACCCAAATTATAATTGTCTACAAAACATTCATATAATTCCTTGGAAAAATATATTTACATTACTTTTGCAAACAAACTTTAAGGATTTGATAAAGAGATCGGAGAAAGAGATAAGAGTGAAAGAATTTTCATTGCTTAACATCCTCACATATAACAAAATAGTTATATATTCATATAAATTCAAATATTTACTTTTTAACAAGAAAAATTAAAAAAAAACAATAATTCAGATATAACTATCTATCGGATATATTAATTACAAAGATAAAACATTATTGCATTTATTCAGAGAAACAAAACATATAAATTATAAATTTCGACTTTCATTTCAATACATTATGAATAATTATCTGTTTTATTGCAGCTTATTATACCCACTTGAGCAGGAAGAATGTTTACAGGGTATGTGTAATAAGTTGAGTAGATCGCGACTCGAGTCTGTGATAAGAAGGACTTGGCGTGTTGTAATATTTTCTTTAAATTATGTGATAAATATAATTATGTGTATATAAACAAAGAGTATACGGTACACCTTTGAGAATGTGGGCGGGGATTTGAGGTAACGTGACATATGTGCCATGCACACCAAATGAAGGAGACATGGGAGCTGCTTGGTGCATGCGAGTTGGTGTTGCCGTTGGGTTTGGCGTTGGCTTTGGCGTCTGGTTGCCACCAAAGGTTCCATACGAGTAGATGGAAAATAAAATTTATTTTCTTTTTTTCTTTTTTGCGTAATTGGAATTCTCCGGAGTTCTTTTTTTATAAATGGACGTAAGCTTTAGTGGCCAGGTGCTGTTACAAATGGCTGGCTAAGTGCGCTCCTCGGCTCTTTGTTTAGGTGCCAAAAGATGCGGCAAGGGTCATTGTATGAGGCAATGCATGGTTTCCATCTAAATTTATCATATTAAAGTTCTCTTTCGCTATGAGAATATATCGACTATAATAGACCAGTATAAAATATTTCCATATGGATGAGTTTAGTATACAGAATAAATCTCGTGCTTTAATATTAGTTTATTTGATTAGTTTCAATGATTAGAGGTGATATTTTTATATGTAAATTAAGTTAAATGTATATGAAAGAGTACGTACCTGATCCGTAAAGTTATCCGTATGGAACAGCACCTTTACATAACTCGTTTCACTGATGAAGGTCTGCGGCTGTTCCGCTTCTCCACAGAACATGCCTGGCTCTCGGCGATTGGACACGTCTGTTTTGGCATTGCCGTCAACAATCTGCAAAAGGCAAAAGGCAATAGAGCAACAACAACAGCCACAATAACAATAATAAGAATCAGAATCAGAATGAGAATGAGAAGAACAAGAACAACAATAATATCAGAATGTCACATAAAGTCAAATCAAATGATAAGTGAGGTCAACACTGGCTGGCAACTACGCGAGCAACATAAATTGCCATTGCCATTGCGAATTGGATTGGATTGGCTTGGATTGGATTGAATGTGAGCTAGCACCGATGTCCTGTGCACTGCCATAAAGCTGTCAGGGAGCACATATACATATACATATATGGGAATTACGTAGATACATATGTCATCATTTAGTCGGCGAGAAGTTATAAATTAGATTTGATTGCCTTTCTGCCATAAATCAGCGCCACCAAATGCACATATATATATATATATATATATGTGTGTATATGTTTATGTATGTGTGGTATGCAGGTTGAATGACCGTTTGGTTGTTGAGATATTAAAGTACTCACCTGGAGGTAACCACCATCGCAGTGGGTAGCATTGACCAATTGGCCCACCTTGAACTTTTTGAAGCGCAGACGGAGCACAAAGTCACGAGGAGCGCCCTTGAGTGTGCGGAAACGATACCAGCAGGTAAGTGGACGTCCCAGATTCTGATTGTTGACCTCTGGCGAGCTGATATCCTCGAATATGTCGACCGTTTTATTGCAATGATCCTTGGATATATCCAAAGAGCTGCCACCGCCGCCACCACCGCCACCACCAGTGCCGCTGCCACCTGTAAAATTGACAAACACAAAATAACCAAGTCAGCTTATTAAGAACTAGAAGCATCCACCACATAGCCGCCACCACAAACTCTGAAATTCATTGTGCCTAATTTATACAGCGAATACATAAATGACAAAAGGACATTGTGCTGAATTTGTAATTTTAGTCTGGCTGCCGCCTCCCCCAAATGCAAAAGATGTAGACGTCGCCGTCGTCGCTGTTATCGTCGTCGTTGTCGTCGTCGTCGTCGTCGTCGTCATTGTGGGTGACTCTGACAGAGGCCATGGCAGGACCTTCATTTCGTCGTTGACGTCTCTTCCCTATCCACATTCAGCACAGCACAAAACCCAACACAATTACACCCACACCCATACACACAACCATACCTACAGCCATGGCCCCAAGCGCCACTTCAGCAGTCAACGCGCGTAAAATTTTGAGCACTCATTCGACTCGAGTTGAGTTGAGTTGAGGCGACTCGAGTCGCGTCGACTTGAATCGTGTCCAATCGCGTCGCGTTGCGTTGCGTCGCGTGGCGTCGCGTCGCGTTGCGTCTAGTCGAAGCGTGTCAGGAGTTTGTGTTTTGTTGGCGTTCTCAATGGTTCCTTATGAAATTACTCAGCCAAGCGCATTGCAGGTCCATGCCAGGGTAAGGATGCGGAGTGTAATGCAAAACAAGCAAAATCTGTCGAGCTTGTTGCTCACATACTCATAAATAAATTAGATCCTTTATAGGTTTAACATTTAAATTATTTGGTCTCTTTATTTCATTGATAGGGTGTTCCCACCACCCCATGAAATCCAATTTAACTTTCTTAAAGATTTCGTTAGAAATTTCTCAATGCAATCCTTTATTAAACTGGCGGGCTGCTTTATGCTTTTGTTTTAAAAAGTTAGATAACAAGTAATGAAATTTAATTCTTTCATTTCCCATTTCTTATACAAATTAACATTTCCTTTTCAGTTCTTTCGATATTATGTTTATCTTAAACAAAAGGTAACTTGTTGTGCTCTAGCTTTGATTTTCCTTATGGTAAGTTGGATGTTTATTTAAAGGATATTTGTATAAAATCTGATTAATACAATTTATATACCAAATATATTTGTTGAAGCTTCTTCCATTACACAATTGATAAACTTTATATGTTTAATGCTTATAATTGTTGTTTCAAGGACTTTCAAAAATATCCCTAAGTATCCTTATATTTAGAATTAAATTCTTTAACAGTTATGCTTGTTGTCTTCTTCTTAGATATTAAATAATGAAATGCAAATAAGAAAGAAATGCAGTTAATTTCTTATGAATTCGTTGTCTCGTTTACCCACCAGCTACGACAGTTCTCCCCAAGGATATTTATATAAGATTCAGCATTAAAGCATTTAATCAGGAGCTGCTCCTTGCTGTAACATTTGTTTTGTCTTTGGGCACAAACAAAGTTGTTACGTGACCAAAATTTGTGTTTCTTTTTGGAATTTGTTTTGGTTGTTGCCTTGGC
This sequence comes from Zygothrica quintamaculata, assembly GCA_037044455.1. Lineage (NCBI taxonomy): Eukaryota > Metazoa > Arthropoda > Insecta > Diptera > Drosophilidae > Zygothrica > Zygothrica quintamaculata. The sequence goes on along the minus strand of JBAMBS010000732.1, from coordinate 262,644 downwards.
TTTCGTTTGTGTCATCCTTGAATTGAGATTCGTTCTGGAATTAGTGTTGATTTGTGGTCAACGGCGACTGACAACTTCTAGTTAAATTATGAATGACAATCGTGTTTTGCTTTTTTCTCTTTTTTCTTTGATTACTTCGTGTACTTCCAGCTCTGTATACCGGAAATTATCCTCTTTGCTTATGAGCTTGACATTCTCAGAGTCATGATTGGGAATTGGAAAACTGAAACAAATTTCCGCCGAGAAGTGAATCTCAAAAGAAATCTTATATTAAAGAGAATTTCTCTTCATCTAAATCAGCAAAATCTTTTCAATCTTTTATTAAATACGTATATACTCTAATATATATATAAAAAGTTATTTAATATACGCACATAATTAAATTAAAAGCCTCATTAAATCCTGTGCTTACCCTCAACCTTTGCCTCCATTTGGTTCTGGCAAGCTAATCTGTAAAAGCTAATGATGGTGTGTGCCTTTGAAAACTGGTTCTGTAGCTTCAAAGGATTAATGAAATGTAATATATGCTTCAATTTAACTTAGGTTCATACTAAGCCCGCCACAATCGGATAGATTTCAAAGGGCTGAGTTGAATCGATACACGGCAAGCTCGTCTAAAATTTGACAAACGCATTGCGTTTAGCTGCAGGCACTTTTCATTCAATAGAGTCACAAAACCACCCAAACACCCCTAGACACCTCCCCAACTGTTTAAACTCTCACCCACAAGCGCCTTCTCCACCCAACTGCAAAACCACAAGCCAAAAACCACGAACACAGCACGCGCTGGATGAAAGCTGGAAGCTTGGTCCATGTCGGCTTACAGTTCATCCCACTTGGACCTGTGCTGCGTCAGAATGTTAAAGGACTTGGGCAGGGTGTGGGTATTAGATGGAAGAAACACTTTATAAATCTGTTTAATGTATCAGCATTTCGATATGAATTCCACCCTGAGCTCAAAAGCATTGTGTGTCCTTCATTTTCCTTCGTATTTCGTCATAAGATAAACAGGACAATGGAACCTTCACTTTGGTAATTAGCTCTTGGCCACGTCCAAGCAACGGACCAACTTTGTACAAGTATTGGAAAATTAATGACAAAAACATCTACAGAAGGCTTTTATAAATGACTTACATATTTAGTATTCCATCATAATAAAATAAAGGAAACAAAGTAAACTTCCTCTTATGACATCATCAAAGAGAAGCAAAAAAGATTCTCTTGGTCTGACTGCAAGAGAAGGGATGCGGGTAGTACATCCCCACTGTTCTTAATAGGACTCAGAGTGAATGTTTCAAATACTCGTTGTTCCAAGGGATACTAGTCATAACTCGAAGGTGTTTAAATACCACAAATTTAACCTTGGGTGCCCTGCTAAAATAATTGTAAAATAGTATCAGACTAGTAGTAGAATAACAGCAGAATAGTAATAGAATAGCAACAAAATTGTTGTATAATAGTAGCAGAACAGAAGAATAGTAATAGACTAGTAGTAGTATAATATTACAATAGTTTTAGAAAGGTAATAGATTAGTTACAGAATAGTAGTAGAATAATAGTAGTATAATAGTAGAATTGTAGTAGAATAGTACTGTAATAGTAGTAGAATAGCAGTAGATAGTAAATGTAATTGTAGTAGAATAGTAGTACAATATTAGTAGAATAGTAGAAGAATAGTAGCAGAATAGTATTAGAATAGAAATAGAATAGTACAAGAATAATAAAAGAACACTATTAGAATAGTAATAGAGTATTAATAAAAAAAGTAGTAACCAACGGGACGAGGCTGCCAAGTATTGATTATTTATTGACGATGAAGTTTGACTAACAACTACAAGAAAATGGTTAACATTTTCTCTACAAGTGATAGGAGAAAATATTGCAGAAAATGCCAAGAGAAGGATAAGTATGAAAGGTTTCCTATAAGGTTGAATATTTTTTAGCCCCTTTGCCTTTAAGAAAGGCTAAATGGGAGCTAATGGAAATGTAAAAAGTTGAAAAGTATGTAACAGATAGAAATAATCATCTGAGACCCCATCAAGTAAATATCGATCTAGTCATGTCCGTCTGTCCCTTCCTCCGTCTGTCAGACCGTCTGTTTCTCAGAGGCTATAGGAGCTAGAGCAAAATTTTAAATCTAGATTCTATATTTTCGTACGCTATACGAGTTTGTTTTACATTAGTGAATTCCTCCCCTAATCTCAGAAATTGTAAAAAATCGATTATTAAGCACAATTTTCAACCGGGTAAATGTATCTTTTGCACACATTATTATTATACCATTCTTAATCTACTTTGTGAATTTCGTTAAGATTGAACAATAAACACGGGAGTTATACAACATTAAGTAGTGCGTGCAATGGGTTGAAGTACGCGCAGAACTGTGTGTATGTGTAGGTAAAGGGGTTTTCGTAGTCGGGTTCACTCGACTACTTGTTAAATTTATCTTAGTGTAAAACAGCTGTTCATTGTCCAATGCAGACCAATGTCATCAGTAAGCCATCACTCCGACAAACTCTGGACCCAAGACCGCGATTTACAGACTTCACAAGGCGCCAGACGAGGAGCAACTGGTGTGATTCACATGCAAAAGGATACGTTTCCAGTTTCTGTTCTTAATCTTTTGCTGGGAGCTTCACACATCCATTGTCACATACGATACGCCCACTAAGCAGGCTAGGAGTACAACCCATAGTAGGAAAAAAAAGAAAAAAGAAAACATTAACAGCAACAACAAAGACCTAGAAGCACCAAGGCTATCATCCAGAGCCCTTGAGAGTGGAGTTTGCCAAGCGAATCGATTAGATGCGCTGGGAAACGATAGGAGTGGCGGCTTTTCTCTTATGTATATAACCAGTATGAAGGAGCAGCGATTCGGGTGGGTTTTAGACAAACCCTACTATATAGATAACTTGACCTGGTGGTGAACATAGAAACAACAAGAGCAACAACAACAAAGAGAATGATAAGAACAACAGAAAAATACAAATGGGTAAAAGTCAAAGTCAAGTTGAAAAATTGTAAAGTCGGCTTTCCTTTTGCATATTTTTCACATATAAATACACGCAGAGAGAAAGAGATAGGTAGCAAGAGAGAGAGAGATAGAGAGCGATAGTGAGAGGGGGTATCGTATCAACCAAGGACAGTCACGGACGGAGCACTACAGTCATCCCACTTGTGCTACCAGCCCGCATTCCACATGTTGATATATTGTTTACAGACGCATGTCGCATTTGTCTCGGCTTTGCTCGCTTGTCTGAGCCCTCATTCCCGGCCGTGTAGCTCTTGCTTGTATATCCCTTTTTTGATAAAGGTTGACAAGCTTCTGACCCACACCCGCTAGCCACCGCTAGCGTCCCCTTTTGCTCCTATGTCCATGCTTACCGTAGCATACGCAGCACCCAATCTGCTCCTGTTGTCAACAGTCATTGAGGAAGCACTGAAAATCGATTATGAAAATCGTTTGCAGAAATTTTTCACGCACAGCCGGAGAACTTCCGATTCCGACTCCAACTCCGACTCCCGCTTAGCCCCTTTCAAAGCTGGCTTAAATTGTCGCTTCGCAGGCTTTTGCATAAATATTTTAATAGAAATTCGTGCCTAAGCTGCCTCAACTATTTGCAACTGGGCTCCAAATACGTGAGAGTCCTCAAAGATTGATGTATGATGATGTTCTGCTTTTTATGGATCCCTACTCACAGGACCCAATACCCAATACCCAATACCCAATACCCAATACGCTATATACTGCACGTTGTACGTTGTGCGTTGTGCGTTGTGCGTTGTGCGTTGTGCGTTGTGCGTTGTATGTTGTTAGCCAAGTGTGGAAGGCTCTGAGCGTTGTATTCACTTAGCAGCTGCAAGTTGGGCACGAGTCGACCCTTCGATATTGACTTATTCAAATAAGTGATTTGAAATTTGATGAGTACCCAAGCAATAAAATACAAAATTTGCATATTCCCATATAAAACAGGAAATCTTCTATTGCCATCATAAAAATAAAATTGGTTGACTTTTCAATGCAGTATTTTTAAATGGATTTCTTCAGATGTTTGCCAAAAAGCAAATTTATTGCACAAAACAAATCTTATACTATATTTGACTGAAGATATTTATCTGATCAACTAAATTGATTGACTACAAAAATCATTTTTTTAAAGCAAATAATATTTAATGCGGAACCTTTTTCTCTCTATAGCTGTAAGAAATTACCTACAAGATCTACTACTTTTTACCACTTTAATTTAAATACAATCAAAATAAATTTTTTTTTAATGTAGTTGTTACAGTTTTTAACATGTTAACCCTTTTTTTAAGTTTCTCTTTGCCTAATAACATAATTTATTATTAGAGTTTTTCATAAAGTAAATATAAAGTAATAATAAGTAAATTTACGTAATAAATGTAACTGGAGTTCAGAGTGAAACTATGTAGTTTCTGGTCTTTTGTATATATAACATTGTCTGCAAATTTTCCGAGATAAGTAAGATATTTTTCCTGGTCAAGATATAAATGTTTTGCAGGTCAACAGTAATCATATCGTTTATTGGTTTTGTAAACTTTTCTTGAACATAAATAATAAACCGACGGATAGGTTAGATATAATTATTTAATAATTATTATAATTTTATAAATATTATTTACTATATTCTTGTCTTAAAATTTGAGTAGTTACACGTTGAAATATAATTACAAAACTTTTTTAATGCAGTGAGAACGATTGCACTCTTCATTTAGCTTAACAGCTTCACTAATACACCGAGCCACACAAAGAGACACAATAAGTGTACTTTAAGGGGGTTACTGCTCCTTCTTTTGCTTTGCTTCTGCTTCTGATAAGAATAGTAGAAGTCGCAGTGGAAGCAGCAGCACAATTCAAACAGCGAGAAACTTCATACAGCAGCAACAGTCGCCCTTCTTAACTCTTTGTTGCTCTCTTGCTTTCGGTAATTATTGTAAGGCAAAGCTGCAGCAAGCGATCGACTCTCGAATGTCGTCGGCACTCGCAGCCGAGTAAAGCAATCGGGTTGACTGTGTGCTGGTTTTGCTCTTGATCGCCTGTCGAAAGTGTGGTGGAGATATAAGAGATTGCCCAATGAATGCAAGTGCAATACATAAATTCAATTTTAATTTATTTTCAAATGAACGAAATCCTATAATTGTTGTTTAGTAAAAATTGTAAATCATTACGAAGAAGACAATTAGCTGATTTTAAACATAAAGCATGTACAATTATTCAATAATGTTTGTCTAAGAATGAGATAGAAATACAATTTACATAGAAGTTCCATAACAATCATTGGGGTAATTTAAAGCTGTGGACAATGTGTCTCTTACCATTAAGATGTCGATAAGGGAAACTGTTTTTATTCTCTTTACATTCTTCACTTCAATCTCTTGCTTAAATTACTAGTCATTTGTCAGTTCATTGTCCATTCAGGGACTGCTCATTTTAAAAACAGTACGATTTATATATCAGCACTTGACAATCAAATGTTCATCGTTCAACGTTCATCGTATTTCGTTCAAGTTGAATTCGAAGTTGAAGTCCATCTGCAACTCCAACCCCAACTTCACCTTCATTTCCAAATTGAAGTCCCAAGTCCAAGTCGCAGTCCAAGTCCAAGTCCAAGTTTTAAGTCAAGTTAATTCGGCGTCCAGCGCCAAATTCAAATGAATATAAATGACTTAACGCCTTAAATACTAATAGCCAGCAAATTTTCTTATCGCACGCACACATTTAAGTAACGCAAACATTTTTCAACATTTTTCGAGTCACTTTTTATCTTATTTTATTTTGTTGTGTAAGTTTTGCGGTGGGCAGTTGGAAGAGAAACGAAACAACGAAAAGGAGATGCACAAGCAGAAAACTTTTAACAGGACAATTTGTTAAAAAAAAAAGAAAAATAATATAAAACCAAATACTCAAATATACCGAATACACAGACTAACAGAGAAAATACGCAACGGTCCTTATGACCGTCCCCGCGGCTGTCGTTGATAGATTAACTGTAACTGTGATGGATCATTTACTTAAATTATTAAAATTGCCTACTCAAATTTCACACACAAACGGACGGCAAACCGTTCTCGACTACTCTTGGGCGATGACTTGAATGATTGACTGAATGATGGCCAGATTGAATGCCCAACTAACGAGGGCTCCCCTGCTGCAGATTCGTCGGTAAAATATAATGTTATATATAAATAATAATAACAAATAAAGTGGGGAAAAAAAATTAAAGCAAAAGCTACTAGATTGTGCAGAGAAACATGATACATTAGTTTAGTTTCTAGCTTTATAAACTCTAAAATAATAAATTCAAATTCGATTAAGCGTATAGAATTTTAAACCAAAATTCTGTTAAGTAAGTTTCTAGATTCATGCAGAGGGGGTATGGGTATAGAAATGGGTATGGAAATTCACTTAGTATTCAAAGATACTGCAGAAAAGTTGTATTCTCTTACGGAAATTACTTCTCAGCAACTTCTAACATGGTATTTAAGTTTTTTGGCTCGGTGCTTTTAATTTTATTCTGTTTCTGTGATAATTTTATCAACATCAAAATCCATTAAAAACTTTCTCAGTTTTAGCCAGTTTTTTCGGGCAAAAAATGTTCACAGGCAAAGTGTTGCGGGTTTTTTATATATGGACTTTTTTAACTCAGCCGTATTCCAGTTGCCAGGGTCAGTTTGGGTTGCGATGCGTAAAAGTTTTTATACCGCTATAAAGGGGATTTATTACTTTGTCTCGCAATGTAAAATGCATTAAGGGAGCCACTTTCGACAGCATTAAGTATTTGTATTTAACATCAGAAGGATAAGCTGATTTAATATATATATATATAAATATATATTAACAGTGCTCATCTGTTCGAAAAAAGCAAACCGCTTTCTAGTTTTAAGTATGCTTAACTTTTTTTTTAGAACAACAAATACTATTAATACTGGTAAATATATAAAAATATAAGAATTTAGATGTTCTTAAAGAGAAGAAAAATATGAAAAATTGCTAGGATATTAGTTAAAAAGGTTTTTCGGTGCAAACATATTTGGGTAAAGGACTGAATCTGTATCCTGCGGCAAACAGTTTGACAGAACTCAACTTAAGGATTCAAAGGAGAATCAAAAATTGATTTTATGATAAAGAAAAACGCCGAAAATGACGGAAACTCATCAACAACGAGACCAAAAATTTACCTGCGGCAATACTCAGATTTATATATATTTTTTTTTTATCAAACGAAACTTCCCTAACATTTCTTGCAAGTTTTGTTTTGGCACTTAACTGAAATTTTTTATACTTTTTATTTTGTTTTTTGGGTTCGTGGATACTGGAGTTAAATGTTGTAGAAACTTGAAGTTCTTTTGACAAGTCTTGGGAAACTATCGCTGAAACTTTGACTTGGATGACTGTCAAATTAAAAGTCAGTGATTGAAACATGCAAAATGTTACCTTTCAAGCATCAGTGGAAAAGTGGGATTATGTGGGGAAATGGGAATGCAATCTGACTGCTGGATGATGGAAATGTTTTGAAAGCGTATTTTAAATTGGATTTAAGTATAACAAGTTAGAACGCTGTTATCGGCTGTACACGACTACGAGTAGCCATTTGCCCTCGTTCACATATAAATACGTACAGTTTTGAAAGCACTGCAAACTGTAAAGCAACGTTTTTTTCCCGCTCCCTGCTCATGGCATATAACTTTTGTGTTTTTATTGAATATTTAATATGTTTTCAATATAAAAAACAATATTGAATTTATAATATATGCCAAACAGAAATTCTATAGGTCAATCATTAAAATCATGATTTTTCCTTCTGAGGTCAAAGGGAAATTTAAATACTCCAAAATAAACTCAAATTGCGTAGGGAAACCAGCAGCCCACATACCGAATTGGAATACTCTTTTCTTATAGTGTCAGAGAATCTGGTTTTTATATACTCTGTTGCTGATCTTGAATATATTACAGAGTGGGAAATGTTTTACCTCTATCTTTAACAAATTTTTTATTCTGAATTTCCAACATTTCTTTTAAAGGGGAAATTGGTTTCAAAATATAATAAGCTTAACGAATCAAATACAATTATATATAATAATTAACCTATATAATATTTAACAAACATTATTCAAAGGTATTACAAATAGTTTTGAAACTTTTTGTGAAAATCAATCTCTTTTAACCTTTTTTAAATAAAGCGCTCTTTTGATTGAGTTGGGTTAAGGGAGAAAACCCCTACCCTCTCCTAAAACATATATTCGGAAACATTGTTTAAAGATATGAGAAATTAAGCTGTTTGCTTTCAATAGCCTTCTAAACATAAGAAGAACTTCAAACTGTTTTGTTGCATTATAAATATTAAATCAGTTGCTCCAAACTGTTTGAGAAAGGAGCCTTCCCTTAAATGATTAATTACGATGCTTCAGTGGAATTTTGTTATGCCATCAATTCCAGCAAAAAAAAAGAAAAGAAATAGAAGAGAAAAAGAAGAAGAAGAAGAAAAGAAGAAGGCAAACAAACAATTTCAATAAGCAGGCCAACAATTTGAGGCGTTTCATTTCCAAAGACCCTTTCCAGATACACATCTACATTTACTTTCCCTTGAATGGCATCGTAATCCTTAATCAATCTGTTGACCTTCAACCAATGGCAGGCGGGACAAGGCATATAAACCATACTCATATAAGCTAGAATGGTCAGCTATTACAAGATTCCTGCCATTAAGCTGCAATTAAAGAGCTTGAAATGAATTTATATACACATCCATAAATTAAGTGTACCCTACACACACACACACACACACACACACACACACACAAGCATTCATACAGAAAAGGACACAGAGAGCACAAGAGAAAGATATTGTCCCTGGGCCAGGGTAAGTTTTATGAGTTTTGCCAGGCGTATTTGTAGTCTTCATTCATTCCATTTAAGTTAATTAGATTCAATAATTTTGAGGCCTAAAGCGAGTCTAACCAAAATGGCTGCTGCGTGCCCAAAATGCTTAAATAGGCAACATAAATTGAGATTTATATGGGCGCTTAGGTGTGCAGGTCTTTCATTTTAGCCAAGCAATTGAAATTTCCCAATTTCCTACATTTTATGTGTGTACTAAAAATGAAAATTTAACGCCCCATAAAGGGACAAATTCATGAACTGACATTTTTCTCTTATTGTTTTATAGATTTTCACAGCGGAAATCCAGAAAGCGGTTGGTCAGAAACAAGAATTGCCCCTATTAAACGTTGCGGAAATTGTTTCATCAATTTGTTAATAAAACGCTATAGGACACACACACATAAACACACATACATATATAAACATATATATATTTGAACAAAAATACACACACGCACATAAATATATAGAGAAGGTAGAGGGAGAGACAAATGTTTGACTTAATAAAATAAATTGTATAAATTGAAGTCTGTCATTTTGAGATTCCCAGGCGTAACATTCGAGCTGCGAGCGCCCCCATTAGAGTTGAGGCTGCCAGACGAGGCACATAAAACATAACAAATTGCATGAAATTTACGTGGAGCATTGTTCGAGGGTTAAGGAGCGGGGAGCAGGGAGCAATGAGCGACTGCTTGCCCTGTTCTCCGCTTTCACGTCCTTGGTTAAAGTGCCTCAAAGTGACGCAGCCCTCCCGAAATTGTCATGCATGTCATTCACTTCACATGTGAGGGGCGAACATCAAATTTGTTGACTCTTCAGGGTAAAAGACAATCACGCAGCAATGGGGAGAGTCTGTCATGTGGCTATAACTGTAGCTGTAGCAGTAACTCTAACTGTAGCTGTAGCTGAGTACAGCAGGCTGCCACATGACAAACGTCTCGACGGCATCCTGGAACTGAACTAAATGTAAAAGCCATAGGCAGCATTTTAGCTGCATGCCCTGATTCTTGGTCAGAACCAACAAACTGGCAACAAACTGAAATGAAAATGTTGCCTACCGAAAAACCTTTGTCTGAATTTCGAACTGAAGCTTAGCTATTCTGAGCATTGAGCAACCTAGACAGCTCTATTAGTCTGGGGAAAGTAATCAACTGTTGGATGGATATAAAAAGTTCCAGCACTAAAGAAAAATGCCTATCGATTTCAAAGTGTCTTGATTAAACTTATAAAACTTCCTCTACTAAGAGTTCATCGAGTTATATGTATTCATAAATCAAACTATTTACTTTAGTCACAAATCTCTAAGTTTCCAGCTGTCACTGAAAAGGAAAAAAATATTCTCACGTTGCAGTCACTTAATATTTTTATTTATATTCATCATGTCCTTGGCTTGCACCATTCCCATTGAATAGGATTATTTATTTCCCATTTTCTTACGTGATCTATTTGCCTTGACTTTTTACTAAGAAACTGCCTAAAGGCTGCTTTATATAATATCTCAATATTTACATTACAAAATATTTACAGTGAGATTTCATTATATAAATTTCAATAAAGAAGAAACCTTAAAGACAAAAAAATATTTGAATAATTATTTAAATTATTTATTTGTTAAGTATAAATGGCGACAAATTTTAGGAAAATGCATCAAACATCTCGCATTGATTATTTTGATATACTTAAGCTTAAAGAAATTAGTAGAGAATTAAAGCTGTAGTTGAACCATATAGGAAATTTTTGATATAACATTTATAGCAGAGAAGTGGAGCAGGAAACAAAAAAGAAAACAAAACCCAAAACCAAAAGCCGAATACAAAAGCAAAGCGTAAGGGGAGCGACAGGAAAGAGAAGTGAAAAGAAGCAGCTATATATGAAGCTAGTAGTACAGAAATGGACTCACCGCATACGTGCTGATAAAAATAACGGCAGAAAAATGACTACAACAACAGCAACGGGAGACGGAAGAACAACAATAAAAACAACATACTGAACAGCAACAAAGAGAAGAAGATGAAAAGACAAAGAATAGCCGAGGCCTGACCTCTTTACACACGAGCTCGCAATTTAATACACAGATAAATATAAACACAGGCAAAGGTGGAGAACTAGCGTGAGAGATGGGAAAGTAAAAGATGAACTCGCCTGGCACGCACATTGTTAAATTTGCTAAATTTGCTCATGAGCTGTAGGCGGATAATGCCACGCCCCGTTACAAACCATGTTACCCACATTGATCTAAGCGATATCAGTTGAATGACAAACGCGTGTTGCGACCATGTACCATTTACTGTGTAGAATGGAGAGTGGAGAGTGGAGATTGTACCATGTACCGTGTACCGTGTACCATATAGCGTATACCAAATGGAATGTTATTCGTTCCTATCGTAACATCAGTCGCACATGGTGATTGTTCTTGATGATTATGTTAATGATACATGTTGTTTGTAATACTACGGGTTACGACTATATATACTCTCAATGATGTCTGCCTAGTCCCCCGCCTAGATGTAACCATGTCGAGACAAAGCGTAGACATTAACATGAGCACAGTACAATCGGACACTGCATGCCTTGCGAGCTGAAGCTGAGCTGAGCTGAGCAAATGCAATTTGTCACAATTGTAAAACGCCCCCTCCACCCCATATATCATCCGCTACACCTCAAACACGTTATGCTTTGGGGCAAAAGCCGCCTATCATCTTTGATATGTTTGACAAGCACTTGCAACGACCTCCTGTAAGCCCCTGCAACCTTTTGCCAGCCTCTCTATCTGCCTCCATGCCACCATGCCACCCCCAATAGGATGCGGAGCAGCAACATCAGCTACATACAGCATACAGACATGACAGCGATGTGGCACGCCATTTGTAACGTTATTAATATTTATACAGCTCTTCACACACACGAGAACTGCCACCCGATTAATGGATTCGTTTAATTTAGCACTGGGTTTAAGGGAGGACCCTATGAAGATAGAAGGATAGGCAGACAACTAGTCATAAGATATATACAAATATATGTTTAAAGCTTTAAGTAATATTTTAATATTTGTAGAACAATATTTTGATTATTTTACATTTAACAGTATTATATATAAATAAGATGAAACTGAAAAGATAACAGAGAGTGAGAGAGAGAGAGATTTTATTTTATGGTCATTTATCATGAAACACTTTTGGAGCAGATGTCGATGAGATGATTTGAGGAATTCAAAAAAACATTTGATGCAACTTTTCATGATTTTCACGTATTTTTCTGTGCGTCACTTTTTTTAAAACAATTTATTTTGTCATTAGAGACAATGAAAGTAAAAGAGAGCAAAAGGACTAAGATAATTTCCTGGAAAACTTTATTTAGTTTGTATTATAGAGAGAATATAAAAAGGAAAATAAGATGTTTATATATATATATATATATGTATTATAATTGCAATTGGCAAGCAACCCATGTTGGCTGAAAAGATTAAGCAGACTTTGAAAGTAACACAAAGTTTTTAAGACAAATAAACGGAATTTCTTTATTTCTTTTCCTTCGTATAGTCGTACGTAGTTGTAAGTATGTTGAATTATAGTAAAAGGAGAAAAATACATGAAAAATCGCAGATTGCGGCGTGTGAAAGAAATAATCATAAATTTTCATTAAAATTAAATTAAAAAACTTATTTTTAGACAAGCGAAACAGCGCGTAATAAACAAGTTAAAAGTCTAACCATAATTTGGTTTTGGGCAACATGAAAGTAAACAAACAACAACAGGCAACAACAACAAAAACACTACCGCCCAACCCAACCCAACTCAATTCAACCCAAAGCCTGAGGACCTTATAAATTTATGCCACAACATATGTTGCTCTTGAACTTTATGAGCAATGCTCCCACCAACCGAGAAAACCTCTTTTCCCGTTTACTTCTTGTTGTTTACAGTTTATGTGCAAGTTATTTTTTGAGTAGCTTCCTCAATTGCGGCTCTGACTTGGCTTGGTTTGTCTTGGCCTGGCTTGCTATACTCTCAGTATGTAGTATGGCTAAGAGGCAACAGCCAACTTCTTAAGTTCGTTTTGCAGGAGATTGCCTATGCAGTTCTCAGGGGTACTGAAAAAAAATATATATATGTATATAAATTTATATATTTATATGTATATATATATATAAATATTATATATATATATATATATATGTATGTATACAGACAGTATAGTCAAAGTTTTGCTTTTACGCTCAATTACAATGCAAAAGTTTGACAGGAAAATAACCGCATGGCAAACTTGTGAGTGTTTTGTTGTGCTTTTCAAGCTCTCTTTCTCGCTCCCTCTCTCTTTGTCTCTCTCGCTACAACTGCTTTTCTGTCTTGAAGATTCTAGTAATATACCTTCTCATTGAAATTATATCGGAAGTATGTATCTTGCTACTTAGTTTTGCATATTATTATTATTTTTGGCTGGCGTAACAAAAACTTTTTAAATATTGTGCCAAGGGATTCCATTTATTTTCTTTGATATTAATTTCAGTTGACAACATAAACTAAGTATGGAAAAATTGCTTCAAATTACAACTAAATTATTATCGTATAATGTCTCGGATATCGGATAAAAATATATATTCTTTGCATTAAAACAAAATCAGAACACAATTGTCTTATAACCCAATCCGAGTGCCTCCTCTTAGAGATATTATTAGTACTTTTAAAATCCTTTATATTTAAAAAATATTAATTATTAATATGACTAAAGTGATTATCAAGCATGATTAAATATCCCTACAACATAAATATTTAATACTTTCATAATATAAACGAATGTAATCGTTTATTAAGGAATATTTAAATTAATAATGTATATTCAAAATGGTTTAATTGGACTCAAAATAATAAGAAATCTGGGTGTACCCGACTACGGGAAGTCCTATTTCATATTTTTCTATTTTGCATAAATCTATAAGCTTCCTTTAGGAGGGGAGCTAAAACTAGGGGCTAAAAGTATATTTATATATATAGAAACAATCTTTTTTTTATCAGTTATTGCTTATTAATTTTATTTAAAATTTAAAAGAAATTTGAATTTTTTTGTCTATTGAGACTTCAAAAATCTTCTTCGTCTTCTCTATCCTATAAAGAAATATATATATTAACTGTTACTGCTTTCTTTAACTGAATTTTTATATATACCAAGTTTACAATGTCCAGAACAGTAGATGTACCCACAAGGCACAAGCCACCTCAGAAACCCATCGAATAATGCGGGTGACAATTCCAATTTGGGTATAGGTGATGGATTTCACGCTGTCCAGAACATAATTGATGAAAATGGACAAAGAGAACAAAGCATGTTCAAGGATAATATATCGGAATATAAGAAAACTCTAGACCAGAAAGAAAGCGTTACACCATCGACTAGTAAGGAACCGAAGCAGCGAATGAATATGCGTCTTGAGGAGCTTGCGGAATACGAAAACGCTCAGAGTCAGATTTCAGATGTCAAATGTTGAGGACGACGATATATAAATATAATACTATAATTTTGAATTTTTGTAGAAATATGTTATTACTTCGGCTTTCTGTATGAGACTGAGTTTTATATGTGAAACTTCTGGGTTTATCTAAAATCTGTTTTGTCAAGTTACCAGGAGCCTACTTTGTTTTAAATTTTTATTGCTTTTCGGAATAGAACGTAAACATGTAATGCCGGGTGTACCTGACTACGTTCACATACATACTGTAAGCTGTTAAAGACGCCTTTAAGTCGTACTTCGTCCTGATTAAAAATATATATACTTGATGGGGCCTCTGATGATTATTTCTACCTGTTACATATTTTTCCATTTTGCACAATCCAATAGCACCCGCTTTCGAATTTTTCCTGCAGTTTGTATTATTTTTAATGAAATACTATTTATGCTAAAAGAGAACTTAATATGTGAGAGCTTTATGTAACAAAATATCCACATAAGTTTTTTTTTTAATTATTTATTAAAATTATGCTAAATATCAAATTGAATTTAAGTATAACTTTAATAAAAGTTCAATCATTTGAATTTGTTAGAACTTTACTTCACTTGTTGTTCGATTCGTGAAAATAAAACTCTGTAGGAACAATAGTTTTAGGGAACCACTCTAGGCCTCTGTTCACTCTTTATATTACTCTTAAGAGATTTTGCATAGTTCCATTAGCTCTCTTACATTTTACAAGAGGCAAAGGGGGGCCAAAAATATAATATAAAATCTTATAATGGAAGCAATCTTCGGTACACTTTGCTATTAATAGTTAAAAAAATATTTGTACTTTTTTGTTCACTAAAATTTATTTGCCTAATTTTCAACAATTAATGCTTCTTGCGGAATCCTTTCATTCAAAACTTTAAATTAATTCATTAATTTAAAATTTCAAATATAATTTAAAATTTAAAAGAAACTTGAAAAACATGGTTCTTGATACTTCGTCGTCGTCGTCCATAACATTTGACATCTCTGAGTTGACTCGAGTTTTCTCGTATTCCGCAAGATCCCCAGTCGCAAATTCATTCGCCGCTCCAGTTCCTCAATAGCCAATATTGTAACGCTCTGTTTCTGCTCCAGAGTTTTCTTATCTTCCGATTTATTATCCGTAAACATGTTTTCTTCTTCTTGCCCATTTTAATCAATTATGTTTTCGATAGCGTGAAATCCATTACCTATACTCAAATGGGAATTATGACCCACATTATTCCACGTTTTTCCGAGGTTTTCTCTGCTCTTCGGTATATCTAAAAATGTAGTTACATAAAGACAACAGTAGCAACAATTCAAATATACGTACTGAAGATCAAGTATCATCGTGGGATTATTGGCAAAAAAAATTGATGAAAGTCAAGAACCAAAATAGTTTCTTTTAAATTTTGAATTAAATTTCGCAATTTAATTGTTGAAAATTGGGCAATTAAATTGTATTAAGTATCAAATTGTACCAAATATTTGTTCTGTATATTATTACGACGAACACGACGATATAAAAAATAAAAAATATATTTTTGAACTTTTGTATAAAATGTGTTACTGCTTCTGCTTTCTGTTTGAAACTGAATTTTCTGTCTGAAATATTTGGGTGTATCTAAAATCTGCCTCATCAAGTCAATAGGAGCCTACTTTGTTTTAAACTTTTCTTGCATAAAAATGCCGCAATTTTATTTTTAAATATATATTAGCAGGGAACTATTAAAAATACCAGTAAGATAGCTGTAGTCAAGAACCCCTTTGCCAACATTGACTAACCTGCAACGACTGTTGTTAAAAACTGATGAACCGATAACGATTAAACTGCTATCGACGACAACCGAAAGCTGAACGATATTGCACTTTGCGCAGAGTTGCCAGCTTTGCCAAGTTTAGCTACTGTTTTACATACGTATATGTTGTGTATTATAAATATTAATAATTCATCCAACTCAACCCTCTCCATCAAACACTTACTCATTGACTCTCCAATATTCAAAACGATCCGTCTCTAAACCTTTCATAACATGGACCCCATGCAAATGCTTTCTAACCCGACAACAGACAACATTAAAACCCTAGAAAAATTTCTTACCTCATCTTCTCTTCTTCATTGTATATAATACTACCAATTTTCCACACACTCAATCAACTTATTAGCTTAAAATAACATGTAAATACATAGCTGAAGGCCTATAGAAGCCATGCTAAGTAATCATAAGTTAGTGTACTAGTTTTAACTTAATACTAGCTTATAAAATAAATAAATAAATATTAATAAAATTATAAATTGTTTTTATTCTAATATATATCTTAGAATATGTCCTAGAGTACAATAATAGTGTACCCAGAGCAAGTCTGTTGTGTTATTTAGTGATCTTTAATTTGTTTATTAATTTATTTTAGTTTGTAATGCTATTCAGGTGGATTTAGCTAGGAACTTGGGTAAAAGAAGGCATATTAAGGGATATAGAGATATTGTTAATGGAGTTGAAGTTGCTTAAGAGGTAATATAGTAAGGATAGATTGCTATTGATATATATATATATATATATATACATATACATATATATTACAAAAGAATTCATCGGTTTTTATTTAAGAGGAACAATTGAAATTTGTATGAGAAATGTATCTATTTAGGTCAAACAACGATAACCGTTATTTGCACAGTTACAATGTTAACTTTGTTATGTGCAAACATAAGGATTTATTAGAATTTTCTATTGGATAATAGTTGTAACTCTCAATTTAAACAAAAATGTTAAACACTTGCTTAAGCCCACAATAATTGTCGAAGGCTTGTAATTTGGCTAAAATGCGAGAGGCAAAGCTGCTGAATGTTAAATAACTGGTAAGAGTCGAGAAAATCTGGTTGTACAAATAAATCAAATTAAAGCTCAACGCTGCATAATCAGTAGAGTAAACAAATATGCAAATGGACGCAGCTGCACATTGCAGCAAATAAACATATCTGCACAAATACATAAAAACATACATAAATGTATATATATATATATATGAATATACATATTTATATATAAATACTTGTACAATCAAATATACATATATGTGTGGAGTATGTTTCAATATTTGCTTTAACAAATTGCTCAAAATCATGTCGCATGCGAAAAAAATGCCTTGCTCCAAGCCAAACAAAAATGATTGCATTTGAATTTGTCGCCATTTTGTTGCGGGATTTTGTCCTGCTGGATGGCTGAGCGGCTGAACGGTTGAACGGCTGAACGGCTGAACGACTGAACGGCAGGATGGCAGGACGACAGGAGAACTGAAAAAGTCGACAAACCGATCCATAAACAAAACGTTTCGAGCGTGATGAGAGCGCATAAAACAATTACAATGAAATTTTGTTGTTCTTTTAGTTTCCGTTGTAATAAATGAAATGAAAGCATACATCACACCAGCACATAAAAAATTCAGCACACACACACACACACATGCACACATGCACACATAAAAAGGTAAAAAGAAAATATGGAAAATATTTAAGCATTTTATTTTTCATGTTTCCCCATCAAATTATTATTACTTTAAATATGATGAATAATTGCACATTTCACTCGTGTCAATGCGTGGGAATGCCTGAGGAGTGAGCATATATATGTATGTGTGTATGAATGTATATATACATTATATAAGTGTATGCATGTATAGGTATAGTTGTATGCTCGTTAAATAATAAAATAAAATAATATGAGCTGTGTAATTGCAGTTGGTGCATCAATTCCTTTGAGTAAACGACAAAAGTGCTTAATGAGATCGTCTGAGCATAGCTCAAGAGTATCTTTAAATTTTATACCTTAACCATCTTATTGCCATTAATGATATGATTAAATGATAATGAACTCTATAAACTTTAATACTTCATAGAAAGGGTTGACTCTTTGATTGAATTTATTTGTATTTTATTTTTAACGGAGATTTTTAGGGGAATGCTGATTTGGTTATGAGATCCTGATGTAAATTGAATTGATAATTTATGCAATTAGTCTTAATTAAATATAGTTCAAACTTAAGAAGAGGTCTTCCATACAAAATAATATATATATAATGATTTACGGTGACTTTAATAAGGATTGCCACACCGTAAATCAGCTTCGTTTGATTTGAAACTAAGTCTAAATGGACTTCCTCAAAATCTTTTTAACCCAATCGCAGGTTACCTTAGTTTTAGAATTTACCAAATATTTTTTAAATTTTCTATATCCAAGTTCGTATTTGTTACATCTGGTCTATATCATAATAGTCATCGCAATCATTTACTTTTAATCATCTTAGTCCCTTTGCTCATCGAAAAATGGAAAATGGGGACTAGTGGATTGATGCAACCAGCAACTAACATTCGATGTAGTCCTGTCCGTCTATTGTTTGTTCGTCTGTAACCCCGATTACAGGGTCTGTTACTTTTTACACAGGATCCATATATCATATACTCTGGGAGTTCCATATACTAAAGCTGCGTTTAACATAGAGTTCTCTTATTCTCTTTATTGCAAATTTAGAAAAGGTATAATGGTATATTTTTTGCTTAACCTCAAGAGACATTTTATTTATTCATTTCATCTGTTACTTATCTTCATAGTTTGTCCTTAAAGAAACTATTAACTGTTAAAATGAGATCTAACTAAGCGTTGTGCTAATTTATTGAATCTTTTTAAGGTGATTTGCTATGACTATAAGAGACTTTACCGACTCATGAGAGTCTTATTATCCCTAGGAAGTAAAAAGAATGTAATCCTTAACTCCTTAATTAATAATACCTTATACTTTTATCGATATTACTGCTTTGATTAAGTTTATCTGGGTTTTCCTAATCTTAGCAAGAAATGTTAAATCGTTTTATAAATTTCTATAATTTTTTATGCATTTATAAAATATTTCCCATATTCAGTAAAAGAAATATATTTATTTATTTATTCTTGGTTTAAGGAATAACTTTATTTATTATATTTTATTTTGTTTTTTTTTTGTTTTATTTATATTATAATTTTTATATAAAAACATTATCTCTTCAATTGATTTTTGATCGATTGCTTTAAGTTAACTTTAAAAATAAATATATAAATAATTAAATTAATAATAATTTAAGGGAAAATTAAAAGTTTATAAATTAATATTTAGCAGTTTCCGTCTTCATAGATAATTTCCATAGAAATAGCTTATGGACTGCATATCTGGGATTTGTTCAAAAAAAAGGAAAAGATTTCTCCCAAAAAAACGGTCTTGTTGTAGGAGAGCAGCGAACGGACTCTTTATAATGCCAAAATTATGCACAATAAGCACACAACCACACATCACACATACTCTTCTATACAATCACATACACATACACACATACACACATACGCACATACACTCACACTCGCACTCACACTCATTCACGAAGGCAATTACCGCGTCGTTTCATTATAAAATTTATTGTATTACGTTGATGAAATCATTTGGAGGTTGCCGCTGGCTGCGGCTCGCGTAATTTCCCTATTGACTGACTGAAGCTGAAGCTGAAGCTGAAACCAAAGCCAAAGCCAAAGCTGGTGTTGTTGTTGTTGTTGTTTCTGGTGCTGGTGTTGTTTCTGGTGTTGCTGTATTTGTTTTTGTATCTACTGGTGCTGGTACTTATACTGTTGTATATGCCGGAGCTGATGTTGTATGCTGTATCTCTCATATTTAGCAATAATTACAAGTAGCGAGAGACGTAGGCTGAGCAGAAGCTGTGACAGGAGCAGGAGCAAGAGTGGCAGCATCATCAGGCTCCTGGATACCCGCCCGTAATCTCCTGCTGCTTGTGCCTTTGTGTATTGTATGTACAGCATATATAATTACACATGAATTTCAATATCCTGCGGCTGCCCGCCATCCGCTCTACTGTTATTCTATTTGCTTTTGGCTGACAACTTTTGCTTTTGCTGGCAGTTCTGGTTTATAGCTTTTGCTCCTAGCCGCCATATTGGAAGGCGACTTTAAAACTTTAACGTTTTTGTTTTTGTGGCAAGGAGTTGCGGTTGACGGTGGACTTTGAACCCGTCTCTATATTATATTTGTATTTTGTTGAAATATTTGTGTATGGATTTGTGTTTGTATTTGTGTTTATATATGCTGTTGTATTTGTATCTGTATTTGTATTTATATTCTATTTCTATTTCAATTTGGCACAAGCTTTTTGCGAAGCTCTACCCCAAAATCCAATCCCGAAAATCCTTTTACAGTTACAGACTGTATACGACTCTGCCAGTCGGCGAGTCGGCGAATCGTCAAATCGGCGAGTCGGCGAGTTATTTGGCAAAAGTTTTAATGTACTCGCAGTTTTGTAGCTGTATTTGTTTTGTCTTCAATGCATGTGGGTGTGGCAGATGCTGCCTTTGCCTTGTAATTGAGTGTAAGCGCTAATTGGAATTTTGATGAACTTCAGCGTGAATTTTGCAACACTCCATGAGGCGGCGCCAAAGGGGAGGACACTCTGCAATTATGTAACTAGCAGTTGAAAATGTTTCGAATTTCATGTGGTCGCTAATTGTGTGCACTCTGCCTCCCAGTTTGTTTCTGTTTGGATTTCTTAGTAGCTGTGTGTGTGTGTGATAGGCACTTAACCGGGTATACTCCAGTATATACAATGTTACCTAAAAAGAGTTTAAATGCAACAGCCGAATCTGGGACTTTAGCTTAAACAAAGGACAAAGTTCGAAGAGAAGAGAGAGCGAGAGAAGGAGATTCAATGAAAAGCAACAAAACAATTACATAGTAGAACTAAACTAGTAGAGAAGAAGAAGAAGAAGAACCTTTGAGGGAAAACAAATTGAAATCGAATGCAAATTGAAGTTTTAACATACAAACTTTTAATCGAGAACCCAATCGATATAAATTTGCTGTTGTTTAGTTACCCAACGGGCTTAAACCAATTATTATAGAATGTGAGAAATTTTAAAGTCTCTTACTATATATACATAAGATCTATGAATATTATTTTTGTAATTTGATGATATTTTTTTTTATATAAGTTTACTCAGGCGATTAGAAACAAACTCCCTGACCTGATCTATTCAGGCACTTATATGATTGCAAGTTGCCTCCAATCAAATTACAAAAAAGGAGAGAAAAATATTGAAAAGCAAAAAGTAAACTTTTTCATGTCGGCCACTGCGTCAATTTGTCTTATTTCCTGCAGCAAAATGTATAAACAAACATTCATAAACAACAACAACAACAACAACAAAAGGAAACAAAAACAAAAACAACAAATCGCCACTCTCAGACATCCAGTCGAATGGACATATGCATATTGCAATGGCAAAAACTTTTAGTAAACCAATTTTTTGTAGCCCAACTTTCCCCAGCTTTGTGTGTTGATGGACTGTTGAGAGTCTAGATGTGTGTGTGTGTGTGCTATGTGCTGTGTGTTGTGTGTTATATGTTGTGTAGATATGGAAATATACTGCATCTAACCTAAACATAGCACGAAGCTTGAGGCACTAAGCAGTAAACTGAAGAGGCTTTTAAATGCAGTTCGCTTTCTTGGGTACATGAACTCTTCCTTCTTCTGCTTTTTCCTTGCCTTTCCATAGAAAATGAAAACATTTGTGGGATCCTACTTGATGACTAAGTTGTTGTTGTTGCTGTTGTTGTTGTTGCTGTCGCTGTTGCTGTTGACAAAGCATAAAGTGCTGTGCAACCTGTATAGCAACTGCAGGTGCAGATGAAAGTGGGTTCACTGTTTACATAGCCCAGTCATACACTGGCAATAGCTCCTGTACGAGTAGCTCCTGCATAAAAGGCTGCTAGCCGGGCACAGCTTTTATTATGTCACACAAGTGCTTCCTATGACAACACAGAACTTCCTGGCTGAGGTTCAGTAAAAATACTACAAAAAAAAAAAAAAAATACAAAAATAGAAAAAAAAAACAAAAAGAAAAGAAAAGAAAAGCTGTAGGCACTAACAAGGGCAGACCTGGACTACCATATCAGGCGAGAGAAAGAGCTTCCGTCTGTGTTTTTCTCTATGTGTGTGTGTGTGTGTGTGCATGTGTGTATGTCCAAGTCGCTGCACTTGAGCAAGTGCCAAACGATAAGAGACCATTATGAAAGCCACGCCTCCCCTTTTTTTCTAGCCCTCATTTGTTAGCCGGGCATGACTTAGACAAACTACCACAAATATATGCATGTGCATTGTCTTTCATATTTTTTAAGGCCTTAGGTCTATGCACAACAGTTATATCAGCTCGTCATAGCTCAAACTTAAAGCAGATTTACATAAATACATATATATACACAATGTTATTGTATATAAGAAAATATAGGCATACAATAATAATTCAAAAAGCAGTTGAGCTTTTCGTCCCTTCGAGCTTTGAAAAAGGAAAAAAGTGGACTTTTCGATGAGTGCAACGGGTAGAGCTTATAAACTGTAGAAACACCCTTCTCAGATCCTATAAAGTATATATATACTATTGATTAGGATTACTAGCTTAGTCGATATATCCCTATCCTTGTTCTTTAGCTCCATCTTTCAGTTCATATTTCTCAGAGACTATAAGCGATAGAGTACTTAAGATTTTCACAGACTGAACGTTGAAGTTTCTTGTTTTTCCTTTCAATCCGAAAATATTTACTAAAATTTAAAAAGATATTATTGCTAGAATATTTCAGCTAAAACACCAAATTGAATTTGATTTGTTTCTATTTTTAAAATAAATAAAATAGTATTGTCAAATTAATCCTTTTGAGAGGTTTAAATTTGTTTATATAATGCTTATATTTCATGGTAACGGATAAAAAAAAGTAATCTTAGATAGTATACACTAGAAGAGTGTTTACTGTAGTTATTTGCAGTAAGTGGCAGTTCTTTTAATGGAAATATTTATTGTTAAAAGTATAATGTCTTTGGGTTAGTCTGAACAAAAGAGAATAGAAGCAGCCTTCACTATTTACTTAGGACATATATTGATACCTGATTCATCAGAAATCTAAGTTAGAAAGAGTTTTTTCATTTGTTTACTTAGAGTAAAAATATATTTATTTTCTTTCAATTTTATTATATATCAGATTTCTGCCAGCCCTGGCAGACGTATGGACTCAGTTGAAATTATCAGGGCCAGTGGGTTTGAGTCCCCGCTAGAGCATGAATTTTTTGTATTGTGTAAAAAGCCATAGAAGAAATTCTATTCCATAAAACAAATATTGCCAGTGCTCTACAACAAAATTTGTTGATTGTTGTAAAACTAGACAGATTATAAATAAAAGAAAAAAAAAAAATATATATATATATATAATAACAAAGTGCTCCATTACCTTGATAAATATTGTCTCTTTTCATAAAAATAAGTTTGCTGCATTTCTATGGAAAGCTGGCCGATAGTCTTTACAAAGTATAAATTTGAATTGCAAGCCATTAATTTTATGACTTGTTCTATAGAATGTAATATAGCGTATAGTTCACCTTTTTAGTTACTTTTTAACTGGGTTAATAACCAAGTATCGAGTTGCCGCGTTTCAATCAACTCAATTGTATTGCCTGCCACTCAAATTGGCCCGCTCGCATGTGTTAGTATTACCAACAAGTCGATGATTTTGTTTGGCTTCTATCTCGGAGTTGGAAAAGTGCATATGCTGGCAAAAAGAAATATGGAATATGGAAATTTTGGAGGGTGCATTTTCATTAAAGGCTTTTTGTCGAAACTGCAGTATCTATATCCCCTGCCCACAGCCTTCCTCCCAATGCCAGCACCGCTAATTAAAAGCATTTTTGATTGCGGTGCGAAAATGAATTGTTTCGACGAGGTGCTTTAACTTGTGATAGAAAGGACTTTTGGGTACAAGTGGTTGACTTTTACTTTGACATCGGCCTACTTTGGTATCTGTCTATATCTCTGTTGGTTGCTGTGCATGTGTGTGTGTGTATATTGTGTTACATTTGGAACACTCTCACACACAGTATCTGCATGTTGCCTCCTATATCTTTAGTCGCAGCAGCCATCAGAGCAATTAAGGCGCGCTGCACGACTTTTTTGGCTTCAATCCCAGACCAGGATGCAAATATTTTCCCACTATTCCAATTCCAACCTAACACCCAATATCAGTCGTCGTCTCAGCCCGACTGCCCCCAGTCCTTGTCCCAGTCCCAGTACAAGTCCTAGTCGTATTGCTTTCAACTTCGCTGGCATTTTTCATGTGGCAATTTGCATAGTTCAAGGGCTTCTCGACGGGGGCCTCTAACTCAGTTTAGCACGCGCTGCCATTGGCACTTGGCAAGAGCCCATGACCCGCGCACCGTGACCCCAAAAAGATAGAGAAATGCCCCAAAAAAACCATCTGGTAACTTTTTCAAACGAAATTGTTGCTTGCTGCGAAATATAAAGGCTACAAAATTTGATTATCTGTTATGCGAGAGTGTGCTCTACATTTTGTTTTCTTTTTTCGTCATTTCATTTCATTTCATCATTTTTTTTTTGATTCATTTTTATTTTCGTTTTCGTTTTGTTTTTTCCCTTGCTTGTTATATGCTTTCGATGGAAGCCCCAGCGAATTTTGATCAAAAACCATTGCAATCCGAGAAATGTGAAATGTTTCACTGTTGCCTAGTTTTTAGCTCTCTCCCTCTCCCTCTCCCTCCCTCTCTTTCTCTCTCTCACTCTGGTAACCAAAAACATTATTAAGCTTACGTTTGTATGCCAAAAATGGCCGGAATGCAATTTGTATCTGGTGTAATAAAAGCATGCCAAGACATTTTAAGATGTTGCCTACTAGACCAACATTGGGGTATTCCTTTCTCAATTTGAAATTTGACCAGAAATAGGGTTATGGTAACTGTAAATGTAATGCAGGATTGATATGAAAGCAGTAGAAACTATTAAACAGGTGAACAGGTAGACAGACTTTGTAAATTCAGTTAAGATTTATCAGGAAAGGAAGCTTATCCGTTATTTGGCGTAAATGTTGTTACCAACTTTAAATGAATATACCTATCTGGTTTATTTGTACTGGTTTATTTGCGGATGCAAACAGGACATTAAAAATAACTGTATTCTGATTTGCATTACAGTTAAAACTTGTGGGCTTTCCGACCAGTATCTCTAGCAGGCCATCTCATTGCTGCACTGCTCTGTAGTTAATGCGGAGGAACAACTTGTACAACAAGCTTGTAGTCCATAAAGTTCACCTGTGCACTGCTCTGTGTGTTCGGTGTTCCGAGTTCCGTGTTCTGTGTGCTGTGTGCGGTGCGGTACCCAAACAAACACTGACACAGCCACACAGCCACACAGACACAGACAGAGACACAGACTGAGACAGAGAAAGAGTGAGAGAGACACAAACACATACACATAGCGAAGGTCTACAGTAATTCATCGCTTTCTGTTCTACCACAAGGTAAGAGCGGGCTGTCAGCAAGGCCAAAAACTGCAAGTAGTCTGGCCAAAGTTGCACAGTTGGGCAGAGATGTGAGCTGGAGTCTGGTGGCGTTGCATGTAAATCCCTTCAATGATTAATGTAATTTCACGCGCCACTTAACGTTATCCTTGCAAGGACATTATACTTAATTGCAGCGTCAGTTTGAATTTAACCGAGATTCGCCTCTTCGCCTCGTTTCCTCTCATCTCACTTTGCTGCTATGCTTTGCCTTTGCCTTTACCATTCCTTTCCCTCCCTACCCTAGCCTTTCTATAACCATTCGTTAATTTTTTTTTTTATGTGTTAACTGCTTCGCGCTGCAATCACCTGAAATGTGCAGGGGAACAGACCAATCCCGTGAAGAGCAAGCGGTATAAGTTGGACTCATAGCAACGTTTTAGCCACGTTGCTGCCGTTCTGAACCGTGTTGAGTTGCCGTGTGAATTTATGAAAAAGATTTGCATGCTTGCGGGCATTTAAAGTTAAAAGGCGCACGATTTTTGTGCACACACATCATTTGCTGGGGCCAGGACAAACCGGAGCAGCAACCAACACAGGATACCAAGAGTCGACCTGGCTACCTTCCATTGCTGCTGTTGTTTCTCTTTCTGCTATGGTTGCTGTTGGTGTTGCTCTTGTTGTTCTGGTTCTTTGGTAAAGCTGATGCTGAAACTGAAGCAGAAGCTGAAGCTGGATATACTAGTTACCTTTACCTTTATGTGGCCATTTGGCGTCGGTGTTGCCATCGTGAAAATGGGTTAATTGCATAATTTGAGAATTTCATGTGCAAGCTGTGTTCTCCCTCCACTGTAGGCGATTTAATCATTCCGCATAAGGCAGCTGCTCATGGTTCATATAGTTTCTCTTAAAGCTGCCATTACTTGAAACCTGATGAACCACATTAAATTGTGTTTTTTCTCTGGGTGTTTTTTTTTTTTTTTTCTTTTTTTGACAAGCCCAAAATGATTTAATCAGGTTACTCTAATGAGATTTTGGGTTTTTGCTCAGGCGTTGACTAGGCTAATAGTAGTTAATTAAACGCAAATACTTACTTAGAGCCCTATGTGTTGGCTAATCAATTAGCCAATATTCAAATCAATGAGATTTTGGTTTCACTCTTACATACCTGAAATGAAGGAGAGGAAAAACTTAGTTAAATTATGAAATAATTGTAGAAATATGTAGAGAATATAAATAAATATAAATGTATGATAAATTTGTATGTATTATAATTAACTGATAAAATCATCATCTCTAACGACCATTTAAATAAAGTATATATCCGTAACATCATAAGGTTATTATAGCATTATAGGGAAACCATGCCAAAGCTTGCAAGGCCAACAGTTTAATTGGTTCCTCGTGATATATTCACCACTTGCAATGCAACTCTTTTATTATTTATTAATAATAATTGTTGCTTATCTTCATCCTTCACACATGCAAATCAAACATGGCGTCTATAGAGCAAAGAGTAAGTGCCAGCACTTGTCTATTCATGCCTACAAAATTGGTGCTTGTTCGCTTCGATTTAACGAACAAAAAGGAATAGAAAACTGCAGCTGCGGTCGAACGCGTCTCACACACATCGAGTACATACAATTGATACGGTGCTGCTCCAGCGCAAAGAGTAAGCAACGATTAAAACTTGTGATGCCCAACACGCAATCACACAGTGAGAAATTTACTCTTAACTTTGCTGCGCGGCAAAGTTTTTACGTTTTATTTCGATGACCTGCTGCTGGCATATCAGATGAGAGTCAGGAGAGAAACCGTTATGCAAGCTTGCAGTTATAACTTGTCGTGTGGTTCATGTTGATATTCCAACAATACTCATTTCTTTTGCAATTTGACAGCTACACTTAGAGTGTTTGTGGCAATATATCGGGTGAGTGCGGAAGAGAGAACAAACGTCATGGACATTGACTGTAATAAATGTGGACAATTTCTTATTGTGCACGTGATATCTTAAATACTTAAATGAATGTTGAAAAAAGTTAAGGGAAGAACTGATAAGACTTTATGTTACTTTACACCTATCCACAGAGCTCTTTACGTACATGATGTATGCCAGGAAAAATTTTATATATTTGTGTCACGTGTTTCATACGTGAATTAAGAGTTTAAAGAGTTTTAAATAAAATTTGTTTTCTTTAAAAAATACATCTAAAATTTCAATAAAAATTGATTTTGTTTTACCTTTGATTTAAGTATTGCATAAAGTCTTTATTCCTATTGCCAACCACAAATATATATATATATATAGTAACAACAACGATAAACAAAATTCAGCAATCAATGTTGTTGCTATTTAAAAATATGCAGCAGAGAATTAAATAAATAAATAGAAAATGCATAAGCCCTAGTCGAGTCAAGCCACATTCGAAGCTAAAAATTACTCAAAAGCCAAAAATTCCTCATAGCCCAAATAAACACATACATTCACACATTTATACACAAATATAAACTAACTGTAGAAATGAGTATAAAAATTTTATGCACACAGATTGGTATTTGTGTTTATCTGAATGTTTGCATTGAAAAATCCAAAAGGATCAACTGAAGAACCAAGGATACTCCCAATTGCAAATGAACCCCGCTCGAAGCTGTCTCATTCAATGCTTCAAAGGCAATTAAATAGAGTTCCAGCTCGGAGCAACGAATCAAATGACAACTGAAGCTGCAACTCAGTCTTCTCCATCTTCAACTTGACGAACCAAATACCAGTAGAGGTCACTGCCGGACCAGGGTAACTGAGCTGTGCTCAGTAGTCAAATTGACTGCTCATCATTTTCGTTCTCCCTCTCTCTCCCTCTTCTTGACGATTGAACAAATACTCTATAGTTTCTGAATACAGCCAATATTCAATCTCAATAAGAGACTTTTATCTAGATGAATAAAAGAGAACTTATGGGATTTTAGATTATATTTTTTAATAATAATTCATAAATCAGTTTAATTATTATTAATTTAATTAATTTATTACAAATTTAGAGACACTTAAAGGGTATTCCCCAGTTGAGTTGAGTCATTCCATAAGAGCGAGCCACGCACACAAATAGAGAAAAAGACACAGGCATACACAAAATTTATATGTCTTATACATATATATATATATATGTATATATATATTGTATATATATATATATAGATGTATAAATGACGGTAAAGAACACCCTTTAGCGTATCTTTGGTTAGAAATGACTTTTGCCCTTTTGCGGTTTTGTTGTTGGCCAAAGTCAACAACAACAGCAGCAGCAACAACAACAGCAAAATGAAAAACGGTAAAAACAACTAAAGCAACTAAAAACAACCACATTTACAGTAATAACAACAATATGAACAAGAACAAGAACAAGCAGAAGAACAGGAGCAAGAACAAGAACAAGAATAAGTAGACGAACAAGTTTATCCAAATTGGTGGCAGAGAAAGATGCAGCAGCTGGTCGAAGGAGTAGCCAGGAACACTTTAAGCTGTGGTCGGTTGGCTCCAGCCACTCCATTTCCTGTCCCTGGTAGCCCTATATCATCTATGCTCGCTTGTATTTACTCTTTTAATGCCCCCCCTTACCTCCCCCTCCCCCCTTCAACATCTAACAATCCTTATTTTGTATTTGTAAATGTATCTGTATCTGTAACTGAAAGTTGATTTAGGTCAACGGAGTTTGTTTTGTTTTTGGTTTTTTTATTTTGGAGCAAGTCAAAGTTGATTTTTATTGTCTACCCTTTTTGGGGAAAGTAGCGGTACGCATATCGAAATAACGGACAACAAATTGGTTTGTTAATTAAAAATTGTATTGCAACTGTACTGAAATTTGTTTGTGTTTTGTTGGTTTTCCCAGTTTTGCACTTTTCTTTTTTTTCTTTCTTTATTTTTCTATTTGTTGTTCAAAGCCAAAGCTAAAGTTCAGCCAAGTTAGCAGCTTTATGTGACATTCAGTTCATATTTCATTTGGGCCAAAAGAGCGAAATGAAAATCAAATTCAAATTCGGATAGATTGCTGCAAAATATTGCTTCATTTTCCATGAGCAATAAGATGCCACAAATGACATTTGGACGGCTTGTGTCTGGGCCAGAAACCACAAGGCATTGACTCTTCAATATGTTTGGAAATTTTCGGCTGTTAGCTCTTAATATGCCTCGATTAAGTTTTGTGGTATCTTTCTCTCTATCCCTCTCTCTCTCTCTCTCTCTCTCTGTGTATAAATTTCAACATTTATATAAATGCGTTTAATAACTTGCTACATGTTGCAGATATTCGGAGAATTGAATAAAGTTGTTCAAGTTTTGATTGAATATTTAAACATTTGCTTGACTTGAATTTTTGTGGTAAATGTCCAAAAACTGTGCTAACTGTAGTTAAGCAAGGATATGCTCAGTTTGCTCTTCCTCTTTGAGAATCAATTTTGATTATCATAATAAAGGATACTTCAAATATATAACCACTATCTACTATCTACTATCTACTATCTATTGTCTACTATCTACTGTCTACTGTCTAGTTACATAGCAGGTTTCAGGTTTTCCATATCGATGCGGTGTCAAAGGAAGGTTTTACGTGCCAACTGCCGCAAGAATTGGAAAACAACTCAAGAATTCATGTATGTGACACGGGACATGGAACAATATGAAGGCAACTAACACCTATAGCTATACGAAGGTGGCCAATTTAAATAGATGGGATTAGCAGCTGGAGGAGCAAACCCTTGCCAAACTGATAGCTGCTGCTTTGGCACTATATGCATCTCATTCTAACTGTAGCTGCCAGTTGGCTACAACTCAACCTTTAGCCAATCTCATTTCCAACTCACTTTGTGGCATTGTCTGCCGTTCTCTGCAGATATGTTGTGTTTGTCAGGTGGTGTGCGGCGACGCAAGGCGGAAGGCGGAAGGCGGAAGGCGCAAGGTATGGCTATGGTGTGAGTGTATAACGGTGCCAAAAATAACTGTTAATTCAAATGCAAAGCAAAGGTATCGTGACAATGGTCCAAAGGACCAATGGACACAAGAACCAAATGTCAATGCAAACAAAACGAAATCAAGCTACTGCCATAGCAAGGACTACTATCAGGAGCAGCCATTGCCACAGCCACTGCCACTGCCACTGTCACTGCCACTGCCACTGCCTCTTCTATCGTTCTTCTGCCATTCAACAACAACATGCAACTTGATTAGATATTGTTACTATTGCCATTACCATACCCTCAACCGATACATTTTCAACGTTCTCTACCAACTTAGACAAACACACACACACACACTATCTCTCTGAGCTGTCTCTCTTCCCAGTTGCTTGTGTTGCTGCCTTCTTATGGCTCGGAGCGTGCTGCCATTAGCCCGCCACTACAATATGCCATTTACCATTGAATTTTCATCGATAGAAGCTTCAAACAATTCCTGATGCTTACCAGCACTTTGCATATTTGTTTGTAGCTGTATGACACACAGTACACACACACACACACACACACACACACACACACGCTCATAGTATACACACACAGTTCACACTGCATAAAACTCTTGTTCAAGAGGAAAGTTGCAGCAGTAAGAGTAGTAGGGGGAGCTGAGGGATAACCAGCATGAAAACAATGCAAATTGACATCTGAACATGAAGCCATTATAAAACATTTTCAATAAAACTTCAAATTAAAGCTGTAAAATATTGGTAGAACGAAATGTTTGACCATATTTCTATATTGTTTGAGAACATTTGGAATTTATTGTATAAAATACTCAAATTGCTTGCTAATATTAGTTAGTTGGATTATACATGGTATATATTGCTGCTAGCTTGCAACACTTGCAGCAAGTCAAATTTAAATTCATTGAATGATAGCCAATTGTCAACAGCTTAAAGTTAAGAGAGAGTGAGAGAGGTGGGGGAGGGGAATAACAATGCAAGAAATCTATTAACATTTAATTTCTTTTGAAATTTTACTTATAAAAGTCAAACGGCGTTTGCACAAGTTTATAAACAGCCCTCGCATCAGCATAGAATAAATAATAAATTGACAGCTGCAAATTGTACACGTAACACTGAAACGCTTGCAACTTGCAACATTAAATGTCTATATAAATTGCACTTGATTGGCCTGAATTCAGTTTACCGAATGTTGCAATGGCATAAATTAAAATTGAGCTCAATCCCATTGCTCATACGCCGAGTGTGCCCAGCTTATATTTGTATATTTGTATATCTGTTTATTTATTCTTCTTCTGCTTCTACTTCTGGTGTATGTTTTGCAGTCTTTCTGTCATTTCATCTGTCTATTTACTTACATCTTTGAGCCATTATTATTATTTCAACTTTTTTCCTCTTATTTGCTTTAAACGTATCCGTTTAAGTCTCCTATTTTGGTTTCTAGCATTTTCTGTATTGCCTTCTGGCTCTTATATATTGGTTGTTATTGTTGTTGTTGTTGTTGTTGTTGTTGTTGTTGTTGTTGTTTCCCAGTTTTATGTTTCTTGGATCGTTGACAAAAGTTGTCCAAGCAAATTATTTTATTTGTAAAACCATAAAATTTACATTCACATTTATTAGTTTTTCATTTTCATTACATCAAACGAGCTGCAGCCTCTGCCTCAGTTGCAGTTGCAGTTGCAGTTGCAGACGATGGCAAACGGACAGCTAAGGCTAAGGACATGTCTAAGCGGCTTTGCATGTCTTACTAACTGGGCCCATAGTAAGTTTTGTCCGTTTACTTTAAGTTGTCCTGCCACTAAGCTGGCTGTTGGCCTGGTTTGTGGCTCCTAATGACCTACAGCTTACAGCCGAACGTTTATGCTGAAAACTTTAAATGAAAATTTTCTGCTTAACTGGAATTATATAAGCTGCAAGAATGTTGCATGTTGATTTAAACTAAAAACTTGCAACAAATGCTAAAATCTCCAAATATTAAGCAACTTTTACCTTCTAAGTTTTAACTACTTTAACTGCTCTTATTGCTCATTGACTTAATTAGAGGCAACAATTAAGCTAATAGAAGAACGCGCTAAGTATAAAATAAGATATTTTCAATTAATATTAACTTGCTTAAATTTAGTTGAAGTAACTAAATATAAGTAAACTAATAATGGAATGAATATAGAATGAAATTTATATAGAATCATTTTTGTTCTCATTAGAAATATTTCTTTAATTGATCCTTTGTATATCCTTCCCTTTTTCAAACTGAACAAACTAAAGGAATAGGTATTTATATAGAATATCCTTGAAATGTATATACTTTAATATATAATCCTTCTTAAGGTTTGATTAAAAGCTTACGATTAACTTTAAGTAACCAAATTCAATAGACACAATTTATTTGAACACTATGTCCATTAGCATAAGAGCTGCTCCTTGCTGCTGCTTGCTGCTGCTGCCCCATGCATAAAAGTTAATCAAAATGCATGGCCAATGGCAGGGCTTAAAGAGGAGTTAAGCCCCCGTCGCAACGCGGCTTAAACCAAGCTGACCCTTTTCAGGCGTTGACCCTGTAGAAGGCGCATAACTAACTAATTAATATTAATGCGCAACGAATGCTAATTATCAACACGCATACTCATACACCAGCTCACCTACACACTCACACACACACACACACACACACAGCAAAGGCAGACAGACAAAAAAAAAATATATATATATATATGAAAAGAGAAAAAGGAACAAAAAAAAAGTAAAATTGGAGGCTGCAAAGTATTTTGCACACAATCATATGAAACGTGAGCGCAAGAAGTGCTTGGCAAATGCAAAATAAACCAAAAGCAACAACAACAACAACAGTAGCAACAGCAGCAACAACAACAACAACAAAATATTAACAACAACAGCAACAATAATAACAACAAGGACGAACCAAGACGAGACCGAAATGGAAAAAGTTTGAGCGCTGTCTGCATTGAAATGCACACAAATTGAAATCAGCGGACTGGCAGGAGGCTAGCGGCAGCGGCTGGGTGGAAGGGGAAAGGAGAAGAGGGAGGTGAAGTTGGATTATGGCCAGAGCTGTCGACACGTGTTGGCCATTTCAAAATGTAAACAGTAATGAACCAGAGCGAGTAGGCGACAGCCCATGCAATAGCAATGCTGGAAAAGAGATAGTGTATGACAGAGAGAGAGAGAGAGAGCGAGAGAGAGGGGGTGAGTCCATCACCGGATTGAAATTTCGCCGTCATACGAGTATCCGCTGTTTGGCAACTCTATAGGCGCATATTTGCTTATTCATAAGCAAACATTAACTTAATTTCCATATTTTTGTGAGTGTGTGTGTCTGTCTGTCGGTGTCTCTGTGTGTTTGAGTATAAGTTGAAGTATGAATGTATGTGTGTGTGTATATAGTTTATATATATATATATATATATATATTTGCAAGCTCTCTGTGTGAATTTGGATTGCAAAAAGCATACGCGAAATGTGATTATGAGTGTGAGAGCGAGAGCGAGAAAGAGAGAGGGAGGGAGAGAGAACAGCAGGCGAAACTGGCAACAGCTGCTTAATAAAGCGACTAGCCCCTACTATTCTTTCAGTGTATTTGTATGAAAAAGTATATATATGTATATGTGTGTGTTTATACGTGAATTGTCATATGTGTGTGTGTAGCTGCTGTCAAAATACATGATATAAAAACTGCCAACGAGCTGTAACTATTGCACAGACAACTTCATAAAAAATGTTGCCACACAGAAAAAACGACAAAGTCGATTCTCTTCATACCCTGTTAAGCCCAGAGATGCCCAGAGATACGCTGCGATACCCAGGAGAGCTTTAATAAATCTCTGCAGATGTTTATGATTAATAAATAAAATATATTTTAATTACATTCTTTGCTTCTTCTTTTTTTGTTTGATGTTTAACCACCAGCTCAATATATCAATATGAACATAATTTTGTTGAAACTCAGCAAAGATGATCTCTTGCTTGTAAATACTTACTGTATATATATATCTACTTATGTATATATATATATGGTAACATGTATAGTAACACTCTGTTTATAACTCTATTCTGTTAGTGTTCATTCTGTGCCCATTGACGTGGCACATGGAAAGAAGCATCCGCTGAAGCAACAAGCACAACATAAACAAGATATACAACATCGCGTGCACCAGCTAAAACAATAAAAGCAACAACAGCAACAACAACAACAGCAACAAAATCAACATAAATAACAAAAACAACAACATCAACAGCAATGCGTCACTCAAGCAAATAAACAACATCAACACAAAAATGTAAAAGAAAATTTGCTGAGCAAACAGTGACGTCAGTTGAAACTTTGTTTCCATATAAATTTATAAGCGAAACACATGCAACAATGGCTGCATTCAGCACAACTGTGTACTCTGTGAACTGTGACTGACTACAGTCACTGCAGATCGCAGCGATCCTTTCTGTCACGATATGCAGTCGATATTCTCCTAGAAATTATTCTCAGTCTATTTAAAAATTATTTAAAAACCATTTAAAATATTATATAAAAATTATTTAATGTTTATTTAAATTTTTTTTGAAATTATTTTAAAATTTGTTAAAAGTTATTAATAAATTATTTAAAAATGATTTTTTTTAATTATTAAAAATGATTTAAAAAATTATTAAAAACCTTATTTAAAAGTGTTTAAAAAATTATTTTAAAAAAATTAAAGAAATTATATAAAAATTATTTGAAAATCATTTGAAAATTATTTAAAAATTATTTAAAAGTTAATTAATAATTTATAACTTATTAAAAAATAATTTTGAAATCATTAAAAAATTATTTAAAAATCATTTAAGAACTATTTAAAAATTAATAAGAAATTTAAAAATTGTTAAAAAATAATTTAAAAATTACATAAAAAGTATAAAAAAATGTATTTAAAAAAATATATTTAAGAATTCTTGATAAATTATTTGAAGATATTTTAACAATTTATTTAAATATTTATTTATTTATTTATATTTGTTTAATGAATGACAATTGCTCTTAATATATCTTCTGGTAGACATATGGTCTGTTAAATATAACGTTTTTTAGGTAATATTTCATTGTTAGCAGGATTCTCATTCACAATGATCAAAAAAAATGGCAGTCACTGTTTACGCTTGTTGAACGAAGCCTTTGGCTCTAGACGAGAACTTGCATACAGTCTGTATCTGTATAGCAAATATATACATACTTATATATATGTAGATGTGTGTGTTTAAGGATAAAGCACAAAGTTTACACTCACTCACACGCCGTGCTGCACATTGAGGCCATTTTGTTAATATTTAATAACAAATAAAGGCCGACATGGCGCAAAATGGTGGTGAAAAAACGCCTCTGGTCAACGGAGTTGAAGCTGAAAATGGTAAATGGTAAATGGTAACTGGTTACTGTTCACTGGTAACTGGTAACTGGTAACTGGTAACTGTTCACTGTTAAATGGTAAATGGATAGTGAAAAGTAGAAAGTAGAAATCGTATAACCGGCAGGTTCAGGCCAAAGTTGAGTTTGCTTTGAGTGTAGCAGTTTGGACCAAGAGTGAAACGAGTCGGCTGCAGGCCATAAGCGAATCCATCAAAACTGACCGCGATGCAGACTCTCAGACAGTTCCTCTGCTCTCCTCCAACTCCTCTGGCTGTTTGCTATGGCATATGAGCAATGCATGACACTTTGCTGCTTCTGATGCTGCATGAGTATGCGTGTAGTTTCAAAATTGTAGGAACGTGCCGTAAACCGAAACCTAAACCTAAACTGAAACCTTCTCTCCAGTTATTTGCGTTGTTCTGTTGGGTTAATACCCAATTACTGTGCAAATTACTTCAAGTTTTTGCTCAACTTTTCCATGTTATGGACAAGGCAAGTTTGTGAGGCGTTTCTCTCTCTCTCTGTGTGTGTGCGCCTGTGTCTGTGTGTGTGTGTGTGTATGTCTATGTAAGCCATTAAAGTTAAAGTTTTGCATGTGATTCAGGCTGAGACGTGTTCTATTACAGCCAACCAAGCAACACACCAACACACACACGCACACACATACAGGCGCAAAATAGTTAAAGCTTTTTAATAAACGTCATAATTTGCTTAAAGTTTTCACATAACCAGGTGCAGAAAATTGCTCCCAGTTGAGCTTAGACTTGTCCACGAGGCAGGTGTGTGTTTGTGGCCTCATGTGTGTGTCTATGGGGTTGTGTTAGTGTGTGTGTGTGTGTGGATAACCGCTGAAGCATTTTCATATTGTGTTGATAAAAACTTCATATTAACATTACGCGGTTGAATTCTTTTTCAATTTTGTGTGAATGTGTTTATAATAAGGACATTTTGTGTGTTAATAAAAAATGCACAGAAACTATTATGAACTATTTAAGTTTAATTATATTTTACTTTTTTAAGAGTAGCTATTTACTTTTATTTACTTTTAAAGTAAATTTAAAAATCCTTTTCTTAATACTAAAGGAGATTGCTTTAAATCGTTCAAGACTTTCTCCCATTGAATTCATTGAAAGAGCTCATTTGCCAGAATATAAATATATATTATATATATATATGATATTTATATTATCTAATATATTAATAATATTATAAAAGAGAATATTGTGAGTTGCTTTTGCGACCCTCTGAGTTTTATGAAGAGATATTTGCGATGCATTTCCCACTTTAATTTTTTGTCCGCAAAAAAGTGGCGTACTTTTGGGACAACTATTTGTGACTGGTAAAGACCATATGGGATGATAAGTTGGGTTAAGCTTCTGGTTGATGAAGAGGAAGAGGAGGGGACGCTGGTAACCATCCAAACCCTTTGGGTAGAAACTACAACAAAATCTGAAGCGAGTGCGCTGACATTCAATGGCAGCGAGCGCCGGGCAAAATGCAAAACAGCGAACAGAGATTACAGCCAGCGCTCAAAGGAGCGCACACACAACTTTTACTTTGACATATTACACACACATACGCACACACATACAGATACAATATGGGAAAAAGCAAACAACAAAACAAAATAGTTAAAAGCAAAGCCAAAGTCTCAGGCAGTCGCATTTTACTTTGACCGCCGGGGGCACTCGAAATATATCTAAGGGGTGTTGGTTGATAGAGGGGGGGGGGGGGCGGTCCCCGCAGTGTCCCTAACAAACTGTATCCACTATGTGATTGTATTTGTATATGTATGTGTATTCGAGTGTGTGAGTGTGTGCTGTTATTTGTTCGCATTTTAGCAACAAAAAACAGTTGCATACGCGCAACAAAACTCACTCAGAACTCACACACACACACACACACAGACTGAAGCACACACACACATAGAAAAAGATACAAAAAGGAAGTTGGAGGATGCAAGTAAAAGGGCAACAGACACAGAGAGAGAAATACATATATATATATATATATTGAAAAGAAAGGCTCTTAGCATACACATTTTACTTTGGGTTGTGCTCAACTGTGCAGTATTTTCTTTTGAAAGGAAAATTCCCTACCAAAAATCAACATCAATGCACACAACTGCGTTTCCACAGTGCAAGCTCTAAAAGCGCAATTTCCTTTTAAATGCAACTTCGATTTTATTTTCACTGAAATGCATTGACGCTTACTGTAGAACGTTGCAAGTTGAGAGTTGCAAGTTGAGAGTGAGAGCAGCAGCATCTTTGAACTTTGTGCAACACAACAAGAGAAATAGAAAATAAAAGCGAATACACCGAGGAATGTCCTTGTCAAGTATACTTAGCCAGCGCATACCCTGCAATAAGACATCGAGTATCAAGTATTCTTCAACACATTTCTGTATTCTGTTTCCTGTATCCTGTGTCCTTTCACCTTCACCTGAAACACTTTGACCCTATTTCATTAAATAACTTCCTTTCAACTTATAACGTTTACTGTTTGTTTAATGCTTGAAATCTTTAAGATTTGAGCCACTCTTCTCTTGGCCACAAACTAATAAACTTGGCTTGTCTTCTTTAAACGCTTTCAGCATGTCTCTTTATTTATTTCTATCAGAATTATATGTTTACTTTTCTCTCCTTTTACTTTTTAGTCCCTACTTCTTATTTCCACTCTTATATATTGGAAAAAATTCTTAGTATTTTCCATCATAAACAATAATACGTAGAAAAATTTAATGTACTCCACGCAAAGTCCCTGCAATGTCCTTGCGAAAACAAATTCAATTTTCATGTATAAAATCAATCAATTTAAGTATACCAAATACCAGAAATGTATGGGATATATATCCTTTGGGTATATATATGAATACTCAAACTGAAAATAAAATCAGATTTTTATTATAAAATTAATTCTATATATTTCTTTTTGTAAAGAAAATAAAGTCTTAAGAAACTGATCAAGATATTATATAATATATGTAGTATCACAGTTTAAATGATTTAAGGTAACACAGTTTACTGTTTTAAATCACGTCTTTCTTTATTGTCTTCTACACAACGATTCATTCTTACAATCTATGATAAATCTATGATATCTTAAGAAGTACCCCAGCTAGTATTGCCAGGTTTGAAGCACTTCAATATGCGAGATTTTCAATGAAAATATGCCAAAATAAGCTGAAAAATTTGAAACAAAACAAATCTTTCTGAGAAAAGAAAATGCTGGTATGTCTAATCCAAGATCTGGAGTATATAATAATAATACAAGTATAGATCTATATTTAATAAATATTATTTATATATATAAATGTTGTGTCTGGCATAAACAATAAAATAATAAATTATTTTTATTACTTATAGAGAAGTTTTTTATTTTATTTTTGCAACTAGATACAACATTACATTGCTGACAGGCTTGATTAACTGTTAGTGAACATAACTGTGAGTGTAAAACGTTAACCCATTTGGACTGACAACAACCATAAATTTATGCTGATAAAATTCGATTCAAGGGATACCACCATATGCATCACATGAGCTCTCCCAGAGCAATCCCTAAACAGGCTGTCAGCAGCGATACGAATATAAACTATATATACTATATAACTATGACATGGGCCATTATATTGGGCCAGTTGGTTGAAGTCTGCTTCAGTATATTTAGTAAGCGTGTTATTTCTATAATACACCCATACCCACACACACCCACACACACACAAACATACAGACGCACATGCAGGCAAAGTGGGGACAATATTTTTGCACAATTTCCATTTTATTATTGCACATAACCCGAAATGCCATATATTTTTTCAAGTGCTTGTTGAAGTTTTCCACGCTTTCTTCGTCTAAATAAAAAAGAAAACCAAAAAAAAAAGGGAAAAACTGTACTAAAGAAGAGAGAGAGAGAGAGGGAAGCAAAAGTAAAGGAAAAAATAAAGCACAACAACAATGGCAAAACACTGAAATTTATGGTCATTTGGGGAATTTTACGCTTTTTCAGCTTTGGGGCGCCGCATTAAATGCTTACATGTTGATTTAACAGCAAGCCTGGTGAACGAAACGAGCTGCAAGGATACTCTAACTCTGCTCTTCTTCTTCTTCTTCTCCTTCTTCTTCTTCGTTTTGCACTCAACCTCTGCTCAACCTCTGCCTTTGTGATCCTGCTCTCGACTCCAGCTACACTTAAAATGCTACTTTGCATGCATTTTGGCCAGGCAGATGTTTTGTTTTAGCGCCCAGTTTCGTTGGGCGCTGCAAATCTTTGTTTATTTGCAGCTAAAATGCAAGGATTTATTGTAATTTTATACACCCCGACAACAAGGAGGCTAAAGCACAACAACAAGCACAAGCACAAGGCTAAGGCAAAATCCTTGCCAGCTCTGTACCCCACCTCTCCGCTCTCTCTCTCTCTCTCTCACTGCTGCTGCAGACCCACAAATTGTTCAAAATTATGGTACTCCATCCGGCCAATTGCCAGACGCTCATAAACATATGCCAGCCAAAGGTTTTCTTTAAACTTTCAGCCATAAACTGAGCAGTTGGAATAACAATAGTTACATAATACTCAGCTAAGAGAAGGATGCAAAGGATGCCTTTACTCACTACAAGAGATTGATATTAATTGAGGGATAACAATCGCAAGTCAGATATACTATAAGATTATTGGAAAAATCATTTAAAAAGTAAAGTATATTAAGTAAATTTCTTCTTAAAGTAAAATCTGATTGATATCCTTTAGAATTTCAATGTTTTTGCCTAATGCTTTCAGCAGATTTAAAATGATATTAATATCTGCATTAACTATGAGCAAAACTGTATGATAATTTAATTTAATAATCAAACTTAATATAGTTTAATAATAATTATATATAAAATATATATAGTTTAGCTGATTGAAGCTGAAAATTAATTAATATTAAACACTTAAGGCATAAAGTGTTCCTAGCAAATTTAATGAGCAGCGCTGTTAGCGGGGGCAGACTGTGTATCCATGACATGACTGTACCTGCTGCTGCTACTGTTCTTATTGGCAGTTGTGTTTGGCAGCTTGTTGTCAGTGCAAACTGGTAACATATTTGACACGACGTTGATTTAAACCCTGACCCTCTCCGCAACCCCAACCCCTCCCCAATGGCAGGCGAACTGTGTGTACCCTGACTTCGGTAGGGTTGTCAACTTACCATATGCAAATGACTTGCTTATCAAATAAAGTAATGCCGAGGTGTGTGCACTGTGTTGTGCAGAGCTGTGTGTGTCTGTGTGTGCGTGTGTGTGGGTGTGCGGGTGTGAGTGTGGGTATGGGTATGGTTACTGTAAAGTGTTGGTTGCAAGTGACACAACTGTGCGTATGCGCAATTTTCACATTGTTTCAATATTACACATACATTAAACACTCTGCCTCGGTGTTTAGAGGCTGGGTCGAGGATTGAGGCTCGAAGTTGGAGTTGGAGATTGAAGACGCAAGTAGATGTGCCACAACACATACACGCACGAACACATACAAAAACTCTCTGTCTCTCTGGCCTGGTTGCCATCTACTTATGCCTGGGATCTGTTTGGGTTTCTAAGTTTGAGTTTGGGTTTGGGTCTGGGTTCGGGTCTGGGTCGGGCTTTTTGCCTCCGGCCTTTGAAAGTATGCACAAGTAATGTGAGAAAATTAAATTTTTCCTTGCCCCTCGCAAATGTTGCTGTGTCTGTGCATATGTGTACACTCACACACATATATATCTATATTATATATATATATATATATATATATATATATTTATAGGAGTGTTTGAGGATTACTCAAATGCTTACAATTCTGTGCTACGTGTAAGCAACATTTTCCACTCACTGCCATTTCTTACTGGAAGAAGGAGCATTAAAAATAAAATTTCATTTCAACTCAAACTGCTCAAATTTGATTTACTGCTCTCTCTTTATCCCTCTCTTTCTCATGTTCTCTGTCTTTGTCTTTGCTTAAATTTAAATCTCATATTTGTTTAGCTGCTTTTTGTTGTTAATTGATTTGGCATTCAATTTTATTATCATTCATTTTCTTTGATTTATTCAATTTATGTCGAAATGAGTTCTAGAAACGTCACAAGCTAGGCGAAGTGGCAAGGGGAAATGGGAAGAGGAAGAGGAAGGAAGTGTGGCAAGTGTTGAAGTAATGGCAAAGGATTATCTCACAGGCAGCCTGCTAATTACATTATAGTAATGAAACTGTCAGCTTAATTGAAATCCCAATTGCAACCCAAAGGAGACTTCTCAGTTAATAAGTTGTCTTATAGTATAATAATTTCGTTAAGCTTACAGAACAATACAGATATTAAAATATTGTTGTAACTATTGTATGATTGGAATATATATATTAAAGATATATATATCTTTATTTAAGATAAGTTTTTGTTTATTTTGTACAAGTCTGGGAGGGAGCTTCATTGACGACTTTCCTGCCAGAGAAATAATCGATTTAGGGGTGTCCTTTTTGCATTTCATTGGAGCTCAGATTATTGTTGTCATAGACATATATGTATATGAATGTTATTGTATGTGTATGTGCTCGTGTGTGTGGGTGTGTCTCATAAGTAATTGATAAGCCCGCCCCACACACATAATGCCCCATTAGACATAATATGCATCATTTGAACTGAATCGAAGTCGATCAATGTGAATGCCAATGTCCATTTATTGGTCGCCAACTGACAGCCACAAAAGCCACAAAATGCT
Source organism: Zygothrica quintamaculata (assembly GCA_037044455.1). NCBI lineage: Eukaryota > Metazoa > Arthropoda > Insecta > Diptera > Drosophilidae > Zygothrica > Zygothrica quintamaculata. The sequence goes on along the minus strand of JBAMBS010000732.1, from coordinate 219,838 downwards.
TTCCAACTTAAGTAAATGGTACACAAATTCCAAATTCTAATGCGTATGACAGTCTCTGTGTATGTGTGTGTGTGTGTGTGGGTGCGTCCTTTGACTTGGTAAAGCGTTTCACCAAAATAGCCACAAGGGCACGAACTTTTGACTAATTGAGTGGCGGGGTTAAAAAAAGAAGCAAATCTGTCGACTAATAAACTGCCAATTAAAGGACAAACCCTACAAACAGACGAAACCACATTGATGTCTATGTATGTGTGTGACTGAGCGTGTGTGTGGGTGTATGTATTTTTGTATAAGCAATGGCAATGTTGATGAAATAGTAGGCAACAAAGCAAATGCTTGCAAGCAATTGAATCTTGCAGAGTACTCAATGAAATTGTAGATTGTAGAATTATGAGAGAACAGTCTTTGGGCTGGTGTGTGGTCCATAGAAATAAAATTACAGCAGGAAAGAGCGGAAATTCTAATGTAAATTTTATGGCAACACATAACGAAATTTGTTGCAGGACAAGAAAATGTTTCACAGTGGCTGCCATAGGAGCAAAACTTGAATGCTCCACATAATGCCGAACCACTTGATATCTCTCTCCCAGCTTCACTCTTCTTTACCAATGTGCAGTGCGGCACCCTTCGTACTCCATCCTCATATCTATACCGGAAATACTTGGCATGCCTCATTGGAGCTCGTTAGCTGACTTACTGTGTGTGTCGTGTGTTGTATGTTGTGTGTTGTGTGTTGTGTGTTGTGTGTTGTATGGCATGGAGCAAGCTCATGTTGACAGCTCATGGCGGGCACTTTCAATTGAAATAAATCTTTACACAAAATTTGCCAATTTGTTGTCATGGGCATACATATACGAGTGTGTGTGTGTGTGTGTGTGTGTGTATACGATAAGTATATCTTTCGCCCTCGCATACAACTACGCCCATTAGCCCATTACACACATCATGCACGACACGCCCATTGGCTCGGCAATATCCTTGTTGCCATTGTCAATACTTGAGCCTTTTTACAGCTCATTCTCAGGGTTTGTTTGCTTCAATTCTCGATTTGCTTTCTTTTCGCCTTCTCGCCTTTCTCTTCTTTCATCGTCAATGCTCAAGTGATTCTCTCTCAAGTGCAGATTAGCAAGATTTTTCAGCTTATGTTGCTCCTTGCCTGTCATACTAATCGTCTTATTATTGGTCCGGTTTCTCTATTTCTATTGCTCGACTTTCTCTCGACTTCCTTGAAAGCCCAATAAATTCAACACAAACTTAAGCAACATGTAGCAAAAGATTTTAAACTGTTCGGGAAATATACTGAGATCTTTTCAGATTAAAAAATTATCCACACTGTTTACCACAATTAAAAAATTATCTATCCCTTCTCCAGAGCTTGTTCCGTACAATTACCCAAGGAATGCGTTAGCGACGTAATTCTACTTAGAAAGTTTTTTCGATTTGATTATAGAACCTGCAATATCTATTAATTCTATATATATTTGCAGTTCAGTTAAATCTGAGAAATAAAAATAAGCTGTTAGGTGACGATTTACCCTCACAGCTTTCTTAATTGTGGAGAATGTTATGAAATATTTGAAATATGCAAATTTCAATCGCAATTAAATGTAGCAAAAAAAAATGTCGAATTAATATATTTTCAGTATGTAATTAACAAAAAATGAAAAGCATTTTTCTTTACGTTAAATTGCATAGCTTTCATATTTCATTCCCATTAAATTTAAGTCTTTCAATCTAAATTTAATTACAATCTAAACTTTCGTCGGTTTTTGATGATGCCCAAATAAGTAGGCAACAATTTTTTTTAATGTGCTTTGTAACTTTTTCATTTATGATAATTTTGGTTATTTTCACACAGCAGCTGCAGTTTTTCGTTGATTGTATGTGTCTAACATGGTTGAAGGGCGGAACATGGCATCACGAAGGACAATGTAAAAATTAGGCTAATATGAGGCTTTTGTTGGCGGGCAGGCAACACGCAGGCAGCAGGCAGCAGGCAGGCAAAAGGTTGGTAAAAAGTTGTTGGCCAGAATAAAAACGTAATCATTTGCACCTTTAAAAAAGCATTAAAATGCGACTAGGAGCGTAGACAGGCAATCAGCGCTTTATATACCTAAAAAAAAACTCCTCTGAGTCCTTTGCGTCCTTTGCGTCCTATGTGTTATGTGCGTCCTGTGCGTCCTATGAGAACTTTGAACCCAACAAATTAGAACACGCACGAGTGCATTGGCCACAGAAATGATTTGGCAAAGCCTAGAAACAAAATTTCAACCTAAAGAATGAAAGGAATGAAAGCCCAGGTAACTGCCACGTACGTCGTCAAATGAAACTTTCTGTTGGCCCCGTTCTATCCTGTCCCAGCCCTAGCATAGGCGTGTCCAGGGTAGCATAATAATAATTGAGTAGCTAGCAAAAAAAGAAACAGTCCTTGAGGCTTCTAGTGATGTGTAGGCTCACCACTCGAAGAAATGCAAAATAAGTGCCTGAGGCGAACAGAACCGGGCATTATTGCCAGACGGACACACACACATATATAAATATATATATGTATATATATAGTCGAGTGTTATACAACTGGGCGTATACGCAATTTAAGCCGCTTAAAGCCACTATGATAGAAGCAGCTGCAGCAGAAACGGAAACAGAAACAGAAATAGAAACAGAAATATGAGCCCATACGAAACGAAACGAAATGAAACCAAAAGAAATCTGTCGCTCGAGTTGAGTTTTGGGACTCAACAACTTCAGCCGCTAAGCTGTACGCACATGAAATTTCTAACAGCTCAGCTCAGAGGAGAGGACAACGCAAAAAAAAGTCCTTGAGCACGGAAAAAAACATTTCACACTCCCATCACAGCTTTGGCCTCAACCGGCACTTAAGAGCGTCGATGTCAAGATAATGATGATGGCGATGATGATGATGATGCTGGTGATGCTGGTGACGATGACGATGGCGATGGCGATGATGATGACGAGGCGACCAAGGAGTCAAGTGTCAGCTCAGTACCACGCGTGGCCCAAAGTAACTCTACTCTGCTAGTCTGCAAATAGCGCGAACGATGCGACCTCCAGCGACATAAGTGCAGAAGGGGGGCAACATACAGCTCCACATAGACATGAAGTTAAGTGGCGTAAAGCGTGTACTTAATCGCTTAAAGCATTAGAATTTGAAATTGAATATCATAAAGGATATTCAAAGAGCTCGAAAAACAAACTAGCAAAAAAAATAAAATAAAATAAAACGCACACACTCACAGAAAATACTTGTAAAATGCTTGGGCAAACTGAAGTGAAAGAAAGGCGTTTATCCTAGCCATACGATACTCTCCTACACCGCGGTCTATACCTTTTGGCTTTTATTCTCTCTGCCTTTGGTTAAAATAGTTGAGCGTCTGTTCAACAACTTTCCAACTGAAAGATAAACATTTAACATTTAAGCTAGATTCAAAGTTATTTAAAATGTTCAAATTTAAACAGGCTTTATCTGATTCATTGTTAAAATTACTAAATAATAAATCTCAAAGTTCTCTCTTCTTATAGTGACTCTTAATTGAGTTGACATAGGTTCTTTGTACTTATCTTAATTAACTATTATATTAAAAATATACTTTAAAGGTTTCGTTGCAACGAAATGTTCCATTAAATTATTTTTATCTAAAACTAAGTTTAAATTTCCAGCGAAACATTGAAAGTCTTAGCATATCCTGCAGGTAATAGAGATTATATAGAATATGTTATTGAAGTTGCTTAATTAATAATTATTTAAATCTAATTTGTATTGACTTTAAAACTGATTTTCATAACTCTTCATTACATTACTTTAATCAATTTACAAAATATTAAAACAAAGTATATACTATGGACAGTAAATGCTCTACCTTATGCACCCGATTTGGTTCGGGACTTTCTCAAATAGTTTACGCCAAACAATTGTCAAAACCATTTGAAAGTTTCCGAGGAATATGTTAACGATAAAGCCGTAACTCAAAATATATTTATATTACCCATTTGCGTTTAAAAATTGTAAAAAGAACTAATGGATTTGTGCAAAATCGAAAATAGCTAGAAATAATCAGCTGACACCCAATAAATCATATATATTCTTGATCCGCACGAATATCCGAGTTGTTGTCGTGTACACCATTCTTCATCTTTTGTAATTGTATTTTTAATAACTTCATTGGTTAGAAATATTTAGAAATATAATTGACGCATTTTTATACTCTTTTACGAAAATCAAGAGAAATTTTTAAGCAAAGTAGGCTCCTGATAAATTTTAAAACAGATTTTAGATACACCTAAAAATTTCAGACAGAAAATTCAGTTTCAAACAGAAAGCAGAAGCAGTAACACAATTTATACAAAAGTTCAAAATTATATTTTTTATTTTATTTATCGTCGTCCTCAAGTCTATAATAATATAGAGAGCAAATGTGTGGTATAATTTGATACTTAATACAATTTAATTGCCCAATTTTCAATAATTAATTTGCGGATTTTATATCAAAATTTAAAACTAACTTTGGTCATTCTTGACATTCATCAATTGTTTTGCAGTAATCTCGCCATGACACTTGGTCTTCAGTACGTATAATTGAATTATTATTATTATTATTATTAATATTATTTATGTAACTAAATTTTTAGATATACCGAAAAGCAGAAATCCATTGAATAATGTGGGTCATAATTCCAATTTGAATATGGGTAATGGATTTCACGCTATCGAGAACATAATTGATTAAAATGGGCAAGAAGAAGAAAACATGTTTACGGATAATAAATCGGAAGATAAGAAAACTCTGGAGCAGAAACAAAGCGTTACAACATTGGCTATTGAGGAACTGGAGCGGCGAATGAATTTGCGACTGGGGATCTTGCGGAATACGAGAAAACTCGAGTCAACTCAGAGATGTCAAATGTTATGGACGACGACGACGAAGTATCAAGAACCATGTTTTTCAAGTTTCTTTTAAATTTTAAATTATATTTGAAATTTTAAATTAATGAATTAATTTAAAATTTTGAATGAAAGGATTCCGCAAGAAACATTGTTGACAATTGGGCAAATAAATTTTATTGAACAAAAAAGTACAAATATTTTTTTACTATTAATAGCAAAGTGTACCAAAAATTGCTTCCATTATAAGATTTTTATATTATATTTTTGGCCGCCCTTTGCCTCTCGCAGAATGTGAGAGGTAATGGAACTATGGAAAATCTATGATGAAGGTTGAACAGAGGCCTGGAGTGGTTCCTTAGAACTATTGTTAGTACAAAGCTTTTGTTCACGAATCAAACAACAAGTAAAGAAAAGGTCTACTTTTAACTTAAAAAATTGATATGCTTAAAATTTTATTTTCGTAATGCTTAAATTCAATTAGTTATGCTTTACCATAATGTTTATAAATAATTAAAACAAAAAACTTTCCTAGGTGGGTATAGAGTCACATAAAGCTCTCATATAAGTTCTCATTTAACAGGCATAATATTTCATTCAAAATATTCTGCAATAAAATTGGAAAACTCTTAGGTGAGGATCTTAGGGAGAGATTGCATTGTGAAAAATCGAGAAATATGTAACAAGTAGAAACAATCAACTTGATCAGGACGAGGTGGGAGCTAAAGGTGTTTTTAACAGATTACAGTGCGTGCTAAACTGTATGTATGTGTATGTAGACAAAGCGGATTTCAAGTAGTCAGGTACATCCATCTTACATTTTATGCTTTATTACGAAAAGCAAGAAAAATGTAAAGCAAAGTAGGCCCCTGTTAACTTGACAAAACAGATTTTAGTTAAGCCCAGAAGTTTCACATATAAAACTCAGTCTCATACAGAAAGCATAAGTAGTAACATATTTCTATAAAAATTCAAAATTATAGTTTTATATTTATATATCGTCGTCCTCAACATTTGACATCTGAAATCTGACTCTGAGCGTTTTCGTATTCCGCAAGCTCCTCAAGACGCATATTCATTCGCTGCTTCAATTCCTTACTGGTCAATGTTGAAACGCTTTCTTTCTGGTCTAGAGTTTCCTTATATTCCGATATATTATCCTCGAACATGCTCTCTTCTATTTGTCCATTTTCATCAATTATGTTCTGGACAGCGTGAAATCCATCACCTATACCCAAATTGGAATTGTTACCCGCATTATTCGATGGATTTCGGAGGTTGCTTGTGCCTTGCGGTACATCTACTGTGCTGGACATGGTAAATTTGGTATGTACAAAGTTTCAGATACATAAAGAAAGCAGTAGCAATAACAAATATATTTTATATATAGGATACTGAAGTATTTTGGACAGATCAGGATTTTCAAATTTCTTCTAAATTTTAAACAAACATTTTTAAATATCAAGCAAATATATTTTTTTAAGCAAACAAAATATAAAGTTATTATTTGATTAATTAAGTTATTGGGTATATTAAGAATTAATTTGGATTGTAAAGAATTACGGGAAAAATAATATAATTGGCATCTTTAGTTAAACCGATTTACTAATTATAAAAATTAATATTAAATATGTAAAAAGTCACGAACGAACTTTAATAGTAAATTAATTTAATTTTTTTATTCGAATTTCTATACTGGCCCAAATAAAAAAAGTGCAAATTTACAGAATCTTAGCCTTTGTTATAGATTATGCAATCTTTTTGGACTCTGTCGAATAAGAAATTGTTGGATATATAAGCAAAATATTACAAATATACTTGATGGTAAATACATAAAAATTTAGGCTTCAAAGAACATTGAATATAAAGGAAATTCCTTTAAATTAGCTGTAGATAGACAATTGCATAAATTTGTATAATTTATGTGATTCAATTAGTGGAGATAGAGAAATACTTAATTATAAACCTGATATTTCTGGTTAGTTGTTATAAATGAGCTTATGAAAGCAATCGTTAAGTGAAAGGTCATTAATTGGAAGCATAAAATGAATAGAAAATGATATAATAATAGTATATAAATTTTATTTATTTGTTGGTTGCCAGTTTAGTGGAAAACTAATATTTACAAAATTTGAAAATTTATTTTAAAACTTGTTAACAATGAAAAGTTATAGGAAACAACTGAATGCAACAATAATTTCGCACTCGCATATAATTGGATTACGAGCATTAAAACTGGCCTCAACTCTTCTATTTTTTACTTTATTGGATTTTTTTTCGCTTTTTTTATTATGTTGAAACTCAAACAATTGAAATTTATTTGCCACATTTATTGCATTTATGATAAAGTTTTAAATTGCAATTTGTTTTCCATTTGTTTTGCAATAAAATTGCAGCTTAGTTCGCCTTTTTTTCGCAGTGGAAGGACCAGAACCCATACCATCGAATGGGGAGAAGGGAGATTCGCCATCGAGTTGCTTCCTAAAGAACATTCAAAATGTTGCTCCATTGGCATTAAAAATGAATGACATTTTGACAATTGATGGCTGCGCCCCGTTCAAGAAATCGATAACATAAAATATGCATTACGCATTGTTGGAATACGGTAATAGAGAGGAAGCAGATTGAAAGAATAGGAGGGGATGTACATAGAATGGCAAAAAGGAAGCACATCATACAGATGAGTTAAGTTTGGGTGAATATGGGGATAGGGATTCGCTGAGGGATGGGGAATGAGGAAAGGGACAGCTGCCAATTTGAAATTTGCTTTTATCATCTTAATTTGATTTAGACCGTATTTGTTTAATGGAGGGCTGTGGGTGTTATTGAGAATTGAAAACGCCTGCAAAAGTCCACAAATGAAGCTACGTAAATTAGTAAAAGCATCAATTATTTACCATACAATTGTTTGATATTCTTAATTGAAGTTCAACAGCCCAACCCACTGTTGCCCAACTAAACATAGTTATCTAACAATTCAATCTGGATCTAATCAATTGTTTATATTGTATTATTAAGCTCTTCAACTTCACCCAAGGAAACAAAACATCTTTTGGATTCCAGTAATTTGCTCATATACTGCAAATTGCTTTCTATCTGTTTCATTTAAATTCATCAATTTCAATCAAATTCTCATTACACACATTGCAAATATTATTCCATTTTCTGCCACATAAATATTGCGTTATACTTTCAATGGGTGTTTCATTATCTTAGCTACTTATTGTTAGTAAATGTAACACTTTATGAATAAGCAATCTAATTGGAAACGATAAATCAATATATCCTTTATCTCAATATTGATATAAATTATCTAAAATATATTTATGGTTGTATTGTTAACAATCTTTTCTGTTACCATTAAAAGTGTTTGCAAATCGAAAATCAAAAACATCCTAAAATAACCCCGATATTTATTAAGACTGTTTACTAGTATTATTTTTTTACTTTATTTTAAAAAAATCTGATTATGTTTTTATTACACTTGAAAATAAATTTAATTATATTTAAAAATAGACTTGCAATAGAAGCTTACCAAAAACAATAACCAAAAGAATAGGAAATAAAACGACACGCAACTAAATATACTAAATTAGAAATATTAATACTAATCTTTGCTACCCTTTTATATTAATAGTAAAAAAATATTTTATATTTTATATTTCCTAATTTTCGACAATTGATGATTTTTGTTAATTTATTATAAAATTTGTGGAATTTAGTTTTGAATTTAAAAGAAAATTTTGAATCTTGACCTTCATCAATAGTCTTCCCATTATCTCTCTATGATACTTGATCTCCTGTACCCTATATATTCATATATATTATATATATATATATATTAGTGATAATTCCAATATAAGTATTTGATAAAAATTGAGACATTGAATTGAATTTATTATAATATTTCAGAAAATAATGAAATTCTGGAAAACTGTAGGAACTGAAGCAGCGAATGAATACGCGTCTTGAGGAGCTTGCAGAATATAGGAAGGCTCAAAATCAGATGTCATATGTTTTAGCTCCCCGTTCGTTGGGGTTTCAGTGAATTATTTCCACCTCTTGAATACTTTTCGATTGTTCATAATGCAATAACTCTTTTCATCTAAAAGAGTTCCAATTTATTCTGCAGAATATATTATTTTTAATGAAATATTATGCATGTTAAGGAGAAACATAATATGAGAGGATAAAGGATATTAATTAATTAAAAGGATTTCAAATCAGTTCCGTTGTACGAAAAATAGTCCCAATGAACCACTCCACGCCTTAATATCACTCTTAATATTACTGGTATATTTGATTAATATTATTACTATATATTATTATATTAATATTATATTTGTGTTCTGTTTGCTCAATAAAATTTATTTGCCTAACTTTCAATGTTTCTTACGGAATGTTAATTTAAAATTTTAAATTAATTCATTAATTTAAAATTTCGAATATAATTTAAAATTTAAATGAAACTTGAAAAACAAGTCTTTATCAATAGTTTTTCAATAATCCCCCCCCCCCCACGATAATTGGTCTTCAGAGTCGTCGTCCATAACATTGGACATCTCTGAGTTGACTCGAGATTTCTCGTATTTCGCAAGATCCCCAGTCGCAAATTCATTCGCCGCTCCAGTTCCTCAATAGCCAATGCTGTAACGCTTTATTTCTGCTCCAGAGTTTTCTTATCTTCCGATTTATTATCCGTAAACATGTTTTCTTCTTCTTGCCCATTTTGATCAATTATGTTCTGGATACCGTGAAATCCATTACCCATACTCAAATGGGAATTATGACCCACATTATTCGAGGGAATCCTGAGGTTGCTTCTGCTTTTACGTATATCTTAAAATTTAGTTACATAAATAATAATAAAAATAATTCAAATATACGTACTAAAGTCCCAAGTATCATGGAGAGATTATCGGCAAATAATTGACAAAAGTCAAGAATGACAAAAGTTTCTTTTAAATTTTGAATTTAATTCCGCAAATTAATTATTGGAAATTAGGCAATTAAATTGTATTAAGTATCAAATTATACCAAACATTTGTTCTCTATATTATTATTATAAAGTTGACGACGACGATATAAAATATAAAAAATATATTTTTGAACTTTTGTATAAAATGTCTTACTGGTTCTGCTTTTTGTATGAAACTGAATTTTGTGTGTTAAATTTTTAGGTATATCTACAATCTGTTATATCAAGAAAACAGGAGCCTACTTTGCTAATAAATTTGTCTTGCTTTTCGGAAAAAATCATAAAAATGATGCAATTCTATATTTAGATATATCTTGGCAACGAACTTATTAAAAATACAAATCGAGTATACCTATTTGCCCGCTTTCACATAGGGTGGTCCACGAAAGATTTGCGTTTTAAAATCGCTATAAAAAAACGAGTATATATTTTTAAAAATTTTATTTTAACCATTTCGTAAACCGCAAACCTTCTACTAAATACCTGAAACATTGACAATGACATTTGAAATGTCAAAGTCAAAATTATCGATAGTTCAAAAAGCAAACGCTAGATGGGCCACCCTGTAGAAACACACATAGATCGACTCGTCTAGTCATCCTGATCAAGAATAGAAATACTCTATAGGCTGTCTGAGGATTATTTTTGTAAATCAATTAGATTTCTTTTTACCTTTTTCCAAAAGTAAATGGGGCTAACACAAGCAGCACACGATTGCTTTATTCGACTTACGATAATTGCTGAAAACAAGAGACTAGCAAAGAGTTACAAACAGTTACAAACGAAAAACGGTTAATATTTCTGCTGTTTAAATTTTTAAGCTACTTTGACTGCGACTTCTAATACTATCATAGGTTGAGGAAGAAACAGAAGCACTCGCAGAAGAAGAAGCAGAACCCCCTTTGGCTTTTGCAAAAAGAACAAAGCGAATCTAATCGATTTGTGCAAAATCGAAAAGTATGTAACACATAGAAATAATCAGCGAAGACCCCATAAAGTATATATATTCTTGATCAGGACGATAAGACGAGTCGATCGGTATGAACGCCTGTTTTTCAGAGACTGAAAGAGCTAGAGCAACCAATCTTGGAATCTAGATTCGTTATGATCGTAGGTTATACGAGTTTCTTCTTTGTTATAATATTGAATAAGAAAAGGAAAGTGAATCTCTAGGATAGTTAAATAGGTAAATGTTAGATAACTGCTTTTTTTTTCTTAGAACTATTTTGTAAATTAAAAAGCTATTAGAAATAATTCTACCTGTTGTAAAAGGAATTCAAAATTGAAACAGTTGCTCAACAAATTGTCATTTTGATAACAAAAAATTGAAAATAAATTTCAAAATGTTTTCTACACTAATATTTCTAACGCTAGTTTTTAAAGCGGCTAATGGCTTTCTTTTTACGATTGATGCCCATGAAACGGGTTGCTTTCATGATGAGGCACATGCCAAGGACAAGATCACAATGAGGTTTGAGGTTATGGAGGGTGGCTTTAAGGACATTGCCTTGCAAATAACTGGACCAAACAATGACACACTGTATAAAACGGAAGCGGAATCTAGCGGAAGTTACACATTTGCAGCTGCTAAAGATGGCGTGTACACACTGTGCTTTGATAACGAACACTCCTCCCTGACTCCGAAAATTGTTATGTTCCATTTTACAGTAGTCAAGGATCTCTCCTTTTACAATGATCCCAAGAAACGCAGTGACGATGTGGTTGAGCATTCTGTCTTACAAGAGTTTATCAACTCCCTGTCCAGCCAAATGCTGGCCATCAAGCACGGAGGGGAGTACATGCATGTACGCTACACTGGACACAAGGAGATCAGTGACAATGTCCACTTTCGTATTGTGGCCTGGTCCATCTTTGGGCCCACACTCTTATTGACAATGACAATTTTGGAAATCTATTACTTGAAGCGTTTCTTTGAAGTAAAGCGAGTTGTTTAGCTCGTCTTTTTCTGCTTCAATCTTTTCCTTGAATAAAGGCAAATTCAAGATTCGAACCTTAAATCCAATACTAAAGTATCGTTTAAGTTCTATATCATTTACAGCTATCTATCATATTTACATTTATTTTGGGAAAATCATATAAGCCAATCTTTAACCAAAGCTCGAATAGTTGAAAATGTTCTTGTAAAATCTTTTTAATTTTTTGCGTTTTCCTTAGTCCTTGTAAGATACACAGCTGACTTGACAAGCAATCCGCAAAAAGAAGCTGGCAATCAACCACCCCAACCTCCAGACATGTCCTTACCAGGTGCGAAGCTAAAGGATATACTAAAGACAACAAAGTCATTGCGTGTCTACTGTATCCTTAGTCACCAGGGCATTGACGGAGCTGAGCCAACAGATGTTGTGGTAAAGGCAGGTGTCTACCTGTTGGAAAATCTCTAGAGCTTTTCAACAGCTCTAGAAACAGGACATTGAATTACGCTGCCACCTGTAAGATATCAGGCATCATGTGAACATAGCAACACCAAAGTGTGTCACCATGTCAAAGTGGGAGAGATCTACAAAGAATACAGGATTGGTCCTAGTTGGATACAAATGGATGGATTATATAAACAATCAAATGAAACAGAAAACTTAAGGTAAAAGCCTCTTAAGCTGCTAGATAATAATGATAATTAGCTAACTTTTTCTTCGTTATGTGTCCTCACCTAAATCGAAACAAAGTGTAGGCCACAATTCCCATATCGAACACACTTTTCATTAGGAAAATCTTTCTTATAAATAATCATAAATGTAATTATTATTTTAGTTGAATTTATCTATTTTCTTTACTTCGGATTCCCCCCTTTTCTTTTACCATCCTATATGGACATGAACATATTATCTCACTTATCTCAAGTCATTTAAGTTGGCCCACATTAAGCCCATCAGTAAAGCAGTGATCCGAATGCCCCGCTCCCTTTGTCCTTGCCATCATATCGAGGCACAATTTGTTGCACATTTTATGCTTCACAAGCCATAAAACTTTCAACTGTTACACAACTCTCGCTACACACACACACACATACACACACACAGATACAAGCTCATATATGTAGAGATATGTATATGTAAAGACGCATGAAAAAAACTAAAATAGATGCATATGAAGAACAGGATAAAGTATCTACAACTTGCTGCTCAAGTATCCATAAAGTTCACTTCACCTATAAACTGTGCCCACATTGGATTAGCACAAATTTATGTCGCACTCCTCCCCCAGCAACAACAACAATAAACACCAACAGCAACAACAAACTTATCATATTCATTCACAAGTTTAATTTTTTTTCTTCTGTTTTTCCCTTTTTGGGTTTTCTTCTCTTCTTTCTCCTTTTTGCTTTCTGTATTGTCTCGTGACACCAGGAAACTAACAGAGTGGTAAAGATAGAGAAAAAGATACAACGAAAAGTTTTTGCCTCTTATTTACGACAATGTCGCGTCAAGTTTTTTGTTTCAACGTATAAAGCAGTAAGTTTTGGAAGTATTTCTTCTTTTTTTTTTCATTTATTTTGTGCTCTGTTTTGTTGCATAATAAAATGAAGCATGTTGTTGGATTGGCAGCACTCGAGTCGCGGCATCTGCGTTGGTCATAGAGTCAACTTCTTTTCCCGTTTTGCCTTGGTAACACCAAAGATGAGCAAACGAGCAGCCAAACAGAGCAGCGCCAGAGCTGTGGAGCAACTTGTGAGGCATACAGAAAAATAAAGAAAGAAAAGGCCACCAGCCAGGACACAATATTGTTCCCCAGCGTCAAATGAAAGCAAAAGTTCATGGATCCAGTTGGCAATGGGGCAACGCTTGGATAACAAGCAACAACGTACTGAAAGAGCAGTTGAATCACTGGAGTAGAGGACAGACAGCAGACTGGCAGCAAGCAGACTGGCAGCAGGCAGCAAGCATCAAACAGCAAGGCAACAAGAGGCAGACGCCATTTGTTGAAAGAAGCTCAGAGCTCAATAAAGTTCAGAAGACAAAAGGCGAGCAGAGGACCTCACGCGGTTTCGCATGGAATCGCGGGAGGTACGAGCAGCTATGGCAACTGTGGCAACTGTGGCAACTGTGGCAACACTAGAGTCACGTATCGCGTAGCGCTCAAGATTTTTTGATGATTTTGGCATCTTTATTTTGCTTAATTCCATCTATTAGTGCTTTAAAGCAAAACTTTAAGGAATTATGTGAGTATTTGCGAAATATTTTAAAGCTACAGGATTCCAATCCCTGAAGCTGTCAACTTAATCAAGCGGGAGATTAGGCCAAATAAGTTTAAGTAAACATGATGCTAGAAAGTGGTTATGGAAAAGAGATAATCTATATATTTACACTCTTAAATCCTGCTCTCTGATAATCCTTTCGATTGATGCTTTGCATGGCTCATTCCACGCAACTATGCACAATGGAGTCAATATAATTTGATGCGTCCTTTTAACCTAATTCAGTAAATGACTTGCAAGTCAATTGATGCAGTAGTGTGCCAGTTGCCACTTGCTACTTGCTACTTGCTACTTGCTACTTGCTACTTGTGACTTGCCACTTGCAACTTCATCATCATACCGATAATCTAATGCTGCAAATGGAATTTACTTGGCTGGCCTTAATTATGTTTTGCATCCTTCAGAGCTGTTCATCTAATTACATCTCCTGCTGTGTCGCATGCTGTAAACAAGCAATGTCATGAAGAGGGGGTGGGAGGGGCCTGTGGTTCTAGCGCTATGTTATTCCGTTGCTATTGCTGCTGCTGCTACTGTGGCTCCTGGTTTTATTTGTTCCATTGCTTCACCATACAACTTGCAGCAATTGAATTTTCTATTATGTCAGCGAGTTATAAGCAATGCAATGTTAATAAAATGCTCTCCCGCATGCGGCTTGCCACTCCATGCCACTCCCTGCCATATTGTTCCGCCCCCTCACTGCCTTCACTTAATATCAGCTAATATCAAAGGCAAACTCAAGATGTCGGCAAGAGCAAGCGACAACAACAACAACTGCGACGACAACGCAGTCACATCGCGTATACGCAACGTGGTGCGCTTTTGTGCTGACGTCTTTTGCCTATTTACCCACCATGCAAACAGAAACAGAACGGTATACAACAAAGGCCAATATATCCAAACATGTGTGCAGGATAAGATGATGAAGGAAGGAGGAGTAGGTGGAGTAGTAGGTAGGTAGTGGGAGCCAATGTTATTTGACATTTATTTGCCATTTCCACCCAAACCACAATGACAGTCCTGACACTGCGACATTGTCCGCCAGCAACAAAAGTAAAAATAACAAGAATAACAATAACAAGAAGAAGATGAAAAAGTTCTTACCTCTCTTCTGTGGTGTCTGCATGGATGAGGGCGACGGCGTTGACTGGGTCTGGCTGAGCAACTGGAGTAGGAGCATCAGCAATAGCACCCACAAACCAAATCCACAGCTGTAAGCCCCTCCAGCTGCTCTTCCATTGTTCTGCCTCATCGGCCTGGTGACTGTTGATCCTTCGCTTTTGCTGTGATTCTGATGATGCGAATTTTGATTCGCTTGTTGATTCTGCTGTAGTTGTAGCTGATTCTGATTTCGATTCCAATTCCGATTCTGATTCTGGAGCTTATTTTGATTCCCCACGCGTTTATTGTAACACATTTCTCACTATATTTATCACTATTATTTTTACACTTGGACTTTCTCTCACTCTCTCTCTCTCTCTCTCTCTCTCTCTCTGTATCGTTCAGATCCTTGGTGCAGTGCTCTTGCTTTTCAATTATTTATGCTTTCATTTTAAACTTTTATATATTTATTTAATATTATTGCAATTTATGAGCGCAATAAAAGGCATGAATATTGCTAGAAAATATTTGCAATGAATACAAATAATAAATATAAAATCTGCAAATATGCAAATAGTTTATTCAATAATAAAAACCCCCTCCCATCCGCTTGGCTATCATCCCCTATCAATTTGCTTGTTATGCAATGTTTGTTATTAATTTAACATCCATTCATAATAAATAATGGCTGAAATTAGCTTAAACACTAGCATTACATATATTTTAACATAAATTGATAAAATTAGGCACTTTTCTCCCTATAAATATATATATGAAAATCGTAGATTTACTTAAAGATATATATATTTATTATGGTATATCGCCTCACTTTAAGGCTAAAAAATATCATTTAGTTCGTTTAACAAACTCAAATTTAAAAAACGTTTAGAATCAGCCGCGCCAAATGCAACCAAAAAAAAATACACAAAAAAAATAAAAATAACAAAAAAAAATGCCAAAAAAATTGGTGTCACATATTTCTTGGGCGCACACGTTGGTTACTCTGTCAGGATGCCAGGGACGGCAGGGCAAAAGGGCTGGTTAGTGTGTGTTGGTTGGCTGGCTGGTTGGTTGGCTGGTTGGTCGGTTGGTTGGTTGGTTAGTTGACCTCCAGGCGTACTAATTGCAGCAATTTTTCAAGCTCGAGAGAACACCGTTACGTTGGCAGTCGTAGCTGGTTTTTGGGTCGCTTTGCTTTGCGTTGCGTTTTTTCTTTTTTTTGTCTTTTTTTTCCATTTCATTTTCTTTTTCATTTTTTATTTTTTATTTTTTTTGTTATTTTATGTCTTTTGCCATATATATTTTGGTCTTCTTTTTGAGAATTTATATGAAAATGCAAGTGTGCAAATATCAGAAAGCGGCCCAAAGCGCCTGACATGTCGGCGCTCTAATGAAGAATGATGTGGCGGGCTTTAGCTCCGGCCGGAGGCAGATGAGGAATGGCTGTCATTTTTATGGTTGCTTCAAGTTGCCAGTAGTAACTCGGAGGCAGTTGACTGATGCTTGACGATGAAATGCTATATTTATACTATACACACACACACACACACACACTCATCCATATATATATATATATGTATATCAGAAGTCGTGGATTCATTTGTAACTTTCACTTGGATTACAAATAATCACGCAAATAATTTTTAAATGAACATCTTAAAAAATGGAAAAGTTCAAGGAAAATGCTAATGATAGTAGGGAAAATGGTTCATTAAAAAGAAACATGAAAAAGAAACTTTATATATTATTAAAAATCAAATTTATTAACCAAATGTGAATATAATTAAATTTATTGTCAGTTAAATTGGCGTAGATTAAAGCTTTATAAAGCTGATGTATTGACCCCCCTTCGATATACAAATTGTCCTTTCACATGTGACATATCCATACAGATTGACAGGATACTGCTAAACCCGCTGTACATGATGTAAAAGAAGAAGAAAAAAGTAGGAAAAAAAGCAAACACAAACACCTGCTCAATATTTCAAAGGATGTCAGAGTTTTTATTGGCCTACTAGACGCGCAGAATAATTTATGCAAAAGTTAAAAGACCCTTAAAGAACAGAGCCTGAAAAGGGTCTGAACGCAGAGTGCGGCTAAGAGAGTATGAGCAACGCGTAACGGGACACAGTGGATGGCACGTGCATATGGCCAACTGAGTAACATAAAACAAATCCAGTCAAGTGAAACACAAATCAAGAGTGCAGGCAATTCAGCTGTTGGCCATTGACAGATGTGCTAAGGGCCAACAAGTTCACAATTGACTTCTCTTTTAGGCTTAGCCAATGTCAGACGAGCTCGGGTCAACGCAAATATCCGTTAGGGTCATTATTCCCCCTTTGTGCGAGTAATTTATAAATTAATTTTTGAACAGAGCGCAACACGATTATTACACAATGCGACGGTGTCGACTTACAAAATTATTGGCGCGATTTGTGTCGAACGCAGGACACAAGGCTGAAGGACAATGTTGTCCTGCCGCCGTTTCCACAAGAACTGAACGCGACTGACGCGAGCTGCTGCACGAAACTTTCAGCAAATACGAACACTAATCCGCTGCTATATTGACAAGCGTATAACGGTGAACACGACAACCTTAAGCTTTGGGTTGCTACGGCAAACTGAATGGAACCGATGTTAAAAGCTATCACTGTACTGTCCGTAGCTGTAGCCGTAGCTATAGCTATAGCTGTAGCTGCAGCTGTAACTTTAACTGTAAATGAAAGTGAAGTTTTCTTTGTTATTTCGTTGAGCGAAACGGTAGAATTTATCTGTGAGCGCAAAAGCTCTACGAGAGCTACAAATTGCTATATTAAGAACCAGAGAGAGCGACAGAATGAGAGCCAAATGTTACTCTCCTTCGCATACGGCGTTTGTTTACGTCCCAACAGCTGTTCGCTTTTGTTAGCAGCACGTGCTGTTGCTGTACTTCAACCGATTTGCATAGATAAAACAAATGTGTTTTGCATCGACTTTGTTGAGTTTGCATTATGTTGATAAAGGGTTAAAAGGTATACGAAACGAACAACATGAACTATGTGCGGTTAAGGTTAAACGATTTCAAAACATATAATACAAAAAATACTTTCATTTCTATTGTTTTTACTTATCATTATGAAGGAACTGTACCAATAAAGCAGAGAGAATGTAAAGTTGCCGAATTATTCAATTTGCTTAAATTTTGGTTTATTGATTTGATTTGATTCGTTTACCAATATATTATTATATCACAAATTCATCATGTTGTTATTAGAACATTTTTTTTATCATTTGTTATCAAAAAATTGCACTTAAGAATTGCATAATCCTATTTAAAATTTTGATTACATTTTAGTTTCATTTTGCATTTTGTCGCAAATTCACTACAACTGAATTAACTGTTTAGTAATTGAAAGAAATTTAAATTTTATTTTCTATAAAATTATAAAGTTTATTACAGACTTAGAAGCAATATAACTTTAAGCCATTTAACTTCATTTATCTTCAGCCAGTGTTTATTTTAATTTAATTGATTTTAGTTTTTAAAACTATATCTTATATTATAAAATAAAAAAAACAACCATTATCGTTTTGTTTATTAAATAAAAGAAATAAGAATATTTCAAAATAATATAAAATACGTAGGAAAGTCCACCTAACAAATTTAAATCGTATAATACAATACCTAAATACTACTAACCTATATAACTTCACAGATAAACAACAACAAAAAAAACAATTATTATTGTCAATTAGCCAAGACACAAAAGAATATAATAAATTTAAATATCTAAGTAAATAACGAACATCATAAAATATAAATCTAAGTAAACTTCTAAACCTGTGGTTTATTTTATAATAATCATTTAAATACAACGTATTGGCATATTACTCATAATAGCTTGAAAGGAAATATCGAATATATGCAAAACCTTTCATATAAGCGGTATATACTGTATCTATGAAAATATCTATTATCATTATATTCATGGCCAAAGGCCTCCATAGCCAGAACTAGTAACTTGTTATTGTAGTAGTAAAAGTAAAGAGGGAGCTATGGGATCTGTGCAAAAGTATATAACATGTAGAAATAATAAACCTTATTAAGTATATACATATATATATGTTCTTGATCAGGATCGGGTACGTTCCACTATAACTATCTTAAACTTTTATGCTCTATATCGAAAAGAAAGAAAAATTTTAAGACAAAGTAGGCTCCTGTTAACTTGACAGAACAAATTTTAGATAAACCCAGAAGTTGCATATATAAAATTCAATTTCACACAGAAAGCCGAAGTAATAACATATTTCTACAAAAATTCAAAATTATAGTATTATATTTATATATCGTCGTCCTCAACATTTGACATCTGAAATCTGACTCTGAGCGTTTTCGTATTCCGCAAGCTCCTCAAGACGCATATTCATTCGCTGCTTCAATTCCTTACTGGTCAATGTTGAAACGCTTTCTTTCTGGTCTAGAGTTTCCTTATATTCCTCTTTATTATCCTTGAACATACTGTCTTCTCTTTGTCCATTTTCATCAATTATGTTCTGGACAGCGTGAAATCCATCACCTATATCCAAATTGGAATTATCACCCGCATCATTCAATGGATTTCTGAGGTTGCTTGTGCCTTGCGGTGTATCTACTGTGCTGGACATCTTAAATTTGGTAAATATAGAAATTCAATTACATAAAGAAACCAATAGAGGTAATATATATATTAATATGTAGGATACACAAGACCATAAAGAACAATGGATAAAGGATTCAAGATTTAAATTTTAAAATAAAATTAACAAAAATTGATTAAAAAAAAAAATAAATTTTTATTAAGCAAACAAAATATAAAACATTTTTTTATTTCTTTTAATATAAGAGTAAGAAATTAAATTACAAGTACTTTGCGTGAAGAACTGCGGGTATGTGTGTATTTTGACATAGAGACTTTCTTTAAAAAAACGAAAATAGCTCAAAAAAACTAATATTAAACAAAATATACTATATTTTTTTTGTGTATGGCTGTCTATAGAACCAAGGGGTTCTCGTAGTCGGGTTTACTAGTAGGTTTACTTGTATTTAACTTTAGCAAATAACTTTTAGCTTATTAGTAAATACGAAGTTTACTTTCAAGTTAACAACCAAATTGTATGTACATCATTTAAAGATGTTGGTAGATTGGTGGACGGGTTGCATGTCCCCTGCAGGTGTGAACGAATTAGGTTTTTATTACAGTTCCAAGCTCTCAATAGAATTGAAAGTTAACCCTTTAAAGCGCAACAACTCAAAATTTCAAAATTTTTTTCATGGGCAGCTCAAGCGCCATTTTCTTAAGGAAATTCAGTATTTCCATAAAACTGCATTTGCAGCTCATTGGAAACCAAATTTGTCTGTCTCCAAAGAAGTCTTGACTTTTAATAGATTTTGCCGGATTGATTCGGGATTGGAGATTCAACGAAATTTTCCGACTCATTATCATCTAAGCTACTACTACCGTTTTCTAGACATTTTTCTTGAATTGAAGTGGACAAATAATACATAGTTCCAAACACGAATATAACGAAAAATGTTATTATAATATGTTAAAATTTTTTATGTGAAAAGCCCCTTTGTTGCAGATCTGCAACACAGCTAAATTGCTGATTTTCTCGAGTTCTAATGGACCAATTACCAAGTTTCGACAATATATAAACAAGTAAGAAGTCTGTAGTCGAGTATACCCGACTACGAGAGCCCCTTTGCCAACATATACACCCATACACACATACTCATACATACCCACAGTTCTGCACGTACTTGGCCATTGCGCGCGCCTTTTAGCCCACCACGCTCTACAGCGCGGTATTTATTGTTGTATAACTTCCGTGTTTTTCGTTCAATTTTAACGAAACTCACAACGTAGATGAAGAATAGTCTACTTAATATGTGTGCGAAAAAGAAATCTTATCGGCTAAAAATTGTACCTTATAATCGTTTTTTTCGATTTGCGGGGGTCAGGGGAGGAAATTTAAAAATCAAAAACAAACTCGTATAGCGTACGAACATAACGAATCTACGTTCCAAATTTCGTTGCTCTAGCTCTTATTTTGCGCGCGCTACTATACCCCCCCGGGGCCCAAAACGCCACTTTTGATGATCTATAACTTCCGAGATTTTAGATCAATCTTACCCAGATTTACAACATCGATCAAGAATGGTCTAGTTATGATGTGTGCCAAAAATAAATTTGATCGGTTGAAAATTGTGCTTAATAATCGTTTTTTTCGATTTGCGGGGGTCAGGGGGGGAAATTGAAAAATCCAAAACAAACTCGTATAGCGTACGAATATAACGAATCTAGATGCCAAATTTCGTTGCTCTAGCTCTTATTTTGCGCGCGCTACGATACCCCCCCGGGGCCATTAACGCCACTTTTGCTGATCTATAACTTCCGAGATTTTTGATCAATCTTAACCAGATTCACAACATCGATCAAGAATGGGATAATTATGATGTGTGCCAAAAATAAATTTGATCGGTTGAAAATTGTGCTTAATAATCGTTTTTTCGATTTGCGGGGGTCAGGGGAGGAAATTCAAAAATCAAAAACAAACTCGTATAACCTACGAACAGAACGAATCTAGATTTCAAGTTTGGTTGCTCTAGCTCTTATAGTCTCTGAGAAACAGGCGTTCATACAGACGGACAGACGGACAGACGGACAGACGGACAGACGGACAGACGGACAGACGGATCAGACGGACAGACGGACAGACGGACAGACAGACAGACGGACAGGGCTATGTGAACTCGTCTTGTCGTCCTGATTCAGAATATATATACTTTATGGGGTCTCCGATGATTATTTCTATGTGTTACATACTTTTGGATTTTGCACATTTCCAATAGCTCCGCTTTGCTCTTTTTTTACAAAAAGGCAAACGGGCTAAAAATAGAATATATACCCGTTAATAATTTCCAATAGTTTCAAGCAAACAATTTATTTTTAATACTTTTTCAAAAAAAGAAACTGCACAAATATTCAAGTTTTTAGAATTTACAAATCTCACGGGAAAAATAATTATTTTTGGGTCTTTTTTTAAAATTATTTTTTTTAAATTTGCCAATACACACTGGGAAACATTAGCTTGTAAACGGTGTGTTGCAGATCTGCAACACTGCGCTTTAAAGGGTTAAGAATGCTCATTATGCCAACTGTAAAATATCCCACTGTATATACGATTACGGTAACTGTGCCTGTAACTGTTATAGCCAAAAAACAGATCAAAACAAGTAAGAAGTCTGTAGTCGAGTGTACCCGACTACGAGAACCCCTTTGCCTACATATACAGCCATACACACATACTCATACATACACACAGTTCTGCACGTACTTGGCCATTGCGCGCGCCTTTTAGCCCCCCACGCTCTACAGCGCGGTACTTATTGTTGTATAACTTCCGTGTTTTTCGTTCAATTTTAACGAAACTCACAACGTAGATGAAGAATGGTCTACTTAATATTTGTGCGAAAAAGAAATCTTATCGGCTAAAAATTGTACCTTATAATCGTTTTTTTCGATTTGCGGGGGTCAGGGGAGGAAATTTAAAAATCAAAAACAAACTCGTATAGCGTACGAACATAACAAATCTACGTTCCAAATTTTGTTGCTGTAGCTCTTATTTTGCGCGCGCTACTATACCCCCCCGGGGCCCATAACGCCACATTTGTTGATGTATAACTTCCGAGATTTTTGACCAATCTTACCCAGATTCACAACATCGATCAAGAATGGTCTAATTATGATGTGTGCCAAAAATAAATTTGATCGGTTGAAAATTGTGCTTAATAATCGTTTTTTTCGATTTGCGGGGGTCAGGGGAGGAAATTTAAAAATCAAAAATAAACTCGTATAGCGTACGAACATAACGAATCTAGATGCCAAATTTCGTTGCTGTAGCTTTTATTTTGCGCGCGCTATTATACCCCCCCGGGGCCCATAACGCCACTTTTGATGATCTATAACTTCCGAGATTTTTGACCAATCCTACCCAGATTTACAACATCGATCAAGAATGGTCTAATTATGATGTGTGCCAAAAATAAATTTGATCGGTTGAAAATTGTGCTTAATAATCGTTTTTTTCGATTTGCGGGGGTCAGGGGAGGAAATTCAAAAATCAAAAACAAACTCATATAGCGTACGAACATAACGAATCTAGATGCCAAATTTCGTTGCTCTAGCTCTTATTTTGCGCGCGCTACTATACCCCCCCGGGGCCCAAAACGCCACTTTTGATGATCTATAACTTCCGAGATTTTTGACCAATCTTACCCAGATTTACAACATCGATCAAGAATGGTCTATTTATGATGTGTGCCAAAAATAAATTTGATCGGTTCAAAATTGTGCTTAATAATCGTTTTTTTCGATTTGCGGGGGTCAGGGGAGGAAATTCAAAAATCAAAAACAAACTCGTATAACCTACGAACATAACGAATCTAGATTTCAAGTTTGGTTGCTCTAGCTCTTATAGTCTCTGAGAAACAGGCGTTCATACAGACGGACAGACGGACAGACGGACAGACGGACAGACGGACAGACGGTCAGACGGACAGACGGACAGACGAGACAGACAGACAGACGGACAGGGCTAGATGAACTCGTCTTGTCGTCCTGATTCAGAATATATATACTTTATGGGGTCTCCGATGATTATTTCTATGTGTTACATACTTTTGGATTTTGCACATTTCCAATAGCTCCGCTTTGCTCTTTTTTTACAAAAAGGCAAACGGGCTAAAAATATAGCTATCCATTTATATAATTATATAGTCGATTTCACTCCGATACATAGTCGAATATATTTTTAACCCTTTTTGTAAAAATGAAACAAAGCGGAGCTATTGGAAATGTGCAAAATCGAAAAGTATGTAACACATAGAAATAATCATCGGAGACCCCATAAAGTATATATATTCAGAATCAGGACGACAAGACGAATTGATCTAGCCCTGTCCGTCTGTCTGCCTGTCCGTCTGTCCGTCTGTATGAACGCCTGTTTCTCAGAGACTATAAGAGCTAGCGCAACCAACCTTGAATTCTAAATTTGCTGTGTTCGTACGCTATACGAGTTTGTTTTAGATTTTCGAATTTCATCCCCTGACACAATTTTCAACCGATCAAAATTCTTTTCAGCACACGTACTAATAAGACCATTCCTGATCTACATTGTAAATTTCGTTAATATTGAACAATAAACACGGAAGTTATACAACATTAAGTACCGCGATATAGAGCGTGGGGGGCTAAAAGGTGCGCGCAATGGCTAAGTAGGTGCAGAACTGTGTGTATGTATGAGTATGTGCGTGTATGGCTGTATATGTAGGCAAAGGGGCTCTTGTAGTCGGGTACACTCGACTACAGACTTGTTACTTGTTATTATTATTATAGTAGGCCATTGTAACATAATTTTTAAGTATCAACTTTTATTTCTCATTTTATTCATTTTCATTTAGAACTCGGTGCAGCAAAGTACAAAATTTAATGTAAACTTTTTCATTTTAAGTATTAAAGTGATATTTCTCTATTTAATATGGAGACTACACAAAGAAGCATTTTATTTTAGCATCTGAATGATTTCCTAATTGGGTTTACCTTCTCTGTTGCTGGAAAGCAGGAGTTCAATGAGAGCAATGAGATTCGCTTTTCGATATGTACAAACTATATAATATTGTAAGTTATTAAAATCAAAGTGTTTATATTAATATATAAGTATGTAATATGTAAATATATCTCTTTATAGCCGTCCTATTCTCACAGTGTTCATGATAAATGTAGACTCGCCTAAATGCATATTATATTTCCGAATCCTTACTCTTGACGCACTACTATACTAATAAACTGAATGAAACTATAAATTTATTTGTTTAATTATTTAATTAATTTTTGTCATACTTAGATATGTTTTTATTTTTAATATTGTTGGCCAAAAGATATCTATCTGGCAACTATAATATTGTATAGAAGGTAAAAGAGATCTATTAGATATGTGTTAAATCGAAGAATATTAAATGGGTGAAATACCTGAGATCTTATAAAATATATAAGTTCTTAATCAGGATGACGAGTCAATGTAGTCCTGTATGTCTTTACGCAGCTTACAGTGCATGTAAAATTGTGTGTATGTGAGAGTATGTGTTAGCATGTGTGTTTTTGTAGACATAGAGGGTTCTCGTAGCCTAAGTACACCCGACTACAACTATCTTACTTGTATTTAAATAAGTTTGTTATCAAGATATATCTGAAAATAAAATATGCTCTTTCGAAAAGCAAGAAAAATTTAAGACAAAGTAGGCTCCTATTAACTTGACAAAACAGATTTTAGATACACCTTAATATTTTACACACAAAATTCAGTTTCATACAGAAAGTAACAGCAGTAACTTATATTTCTACAAAATTCAAAATTATAGTATTATATTTATATATCGTCGTCCTCAACATTTGACATCTGAAATCTGACTCTGAGCGTTTTCGTATTCCGCAAGCTCCTCAAGACGCATATTCATTCGCTGCTTCAATTCCTTACTGGTCAATGTTGAAACGCTTTCTTTCTGGTCTAGAGTTTCCTTATATTCCGCTTTATTATCCTTGAACATACTCTCTTCTCTTTGTCCATTTTCATCAATTATGTTCTGGACAGCGTGAAATCCATCACCTATATCCAAATTGGAATTATCACCCGCATCATTCGATGGATTTCTGAGGTTGCTTGTGCCTTGCGGTACATCTACTCTGCTGGACATCTTAAATTTGGTATGTACAAAATTTCAGTTATATAAACAAAATAGTAGCAGTAATATATCTTTATATATAGGATACTGAAGATTCAGGATTTTCAAATATCTTTTAAATTTTAAATTTAAAAACAAAAATTGATAAAAAGTACGCAAATAAATTTTATTAAGCAAACAAAATATAAAATATCTTTTTACTATTGGCTGAGAGGTACACGTACAGTGCGTGAAGAATCGTGGGAATGTGTTGTATGTGTATTTTGGCAAATGTGTTCTCATAGTTGGGTACACACGACTATAGCCTTTTTCTTTGAAGAACAAACGCACTAGTGATTCACAATAAACACAAGTTTAGAGGTATATATTTATATATATATATATATATATGTCAGTATGAAGCGTTGAAGAAGACCCAATGAAATATTGGCAAGAATATAGTTTTATTTAGTGCTTGCTTAACCAATTTATTATGTACTATTCACAGTTCAGGGTGGAAGGACTATCACTTTTAGTATATAGAGTAAATGGGAGCGCATACAAATTCCAAAAGGAGCATTGCTTTTGAATGGACGCTTGGACTGAATGCTCAGTATTCAAGTCTAACAAGAAGGAAGGTGAACAAAACATGGTTACCAGAGAGCGGCAGGTGCAGTAATTTGGAGCTTCGCCTCGCATTGTTCAGTGAACTGTGGATGACCTCTGAATCCCAATTAGACGGGCCATTTAGAAGCGTTACACTCGAACCAGTGTTTCAAAAGAGTAAATTTAAAATTTAAAATTCAACTTGGCAATCTCAACTTAAAAAAAAACCGGCCAATTTGGCTTTAATCGCTGACTACCAACAGGGCCATCCTCCTTCTACACAATGCCTCCCTGCTGCTTATTTTCTCATTTCCCGTCTTCTGGAGCAACCTGTGTGCGCAGGTGTCAAAAACAGCGCCAAATGGTGCCGCCAAATGTGTTTTTTTATACATATATATATATATATACATATATATATATTTTAACACTCTACACCCAGTGTATCCAGCGTACCCTCTACCATACCCTTCCCTTCCTCTACCATCGTTTATTTCATGCCGGCAACTGCTTTTTGAACTGACACTTACAACTTTTCCATGTCGTCGTTGACGTTTTTATACATCATCTGTTACTGTACCAGTTTCTGTCACCTGGCAGTGTCTTTGGTTGTTGTTTTACTCACCTTCTGTTTCCGCTTCTGTTTCTGCCTCTGCTTCTACCTCTGCTTGGCACCGGCCTTTATTTAATTTGTCTTTGCATTTGGAGAAGTCACATGGATTCGGGCATAAACTTTATGCCTTAATAAACCGAAAGCCAAGTGCCTTAGTTTCCATTTTCATTTTTATTTTATTGTTCACATCAAACTGGAATTTATTTGAAGGATCATCTCCGCGCTTTATCCAAATGGCACTGTCAGCCACAGTCGCAAATTCTTCAACCCGTCAGAATCATAGTGTTAAATATTTGATGCCAATCACTGAGAAAATACTTTTATTCTTCAGGCACATTTTATGTGGGTTAAGAATAATAATAAATAAAATCTACCCCAGATTCCTGAGCCGATAAGTAACTGCATTGAATCACACATTTCCTATATAAGCCATGTAAAAATTTAGAATTTAATACTACAACGAAATTATTGTAAAATAATTATAGATTTGATATCACGTCGTTATTACAAAACTTATTCCATAAAATGGTAATTGCATTTAGAGTATTGTTTAACATAATTTATCTTTAATTTTATGTAAATTTCTTAATATACTGAATGCAACTCTATTAATTTTTGTTAATATAACACTAAACATTTATATATTTTTAGTGATTGAAAGAATAATAGAAACGATTGAATCTTATTATAATTATTCTGAATTTTTTTTTTTTTTTTTATTTGATAACTACTTTTATAGGTTAGCATCGGCCTTAAATTTAATTTTTTGTACCAAAATAATGTCAATTTAGTTAAATTTAAAATGGATGTAACGGATAGGAAAAATCATCTGAGACCGCATTAAGTATATATATTCTTAATCAGGACGACAGGACGAGTCGATCTAGCCATGTCTGTCTGCTATCTGTCTGTGTCTATGAGCGCCTGTTACTCAGAATCTACAAGAGCTAGAGCAACCAAATTTGGAATCTAGATTCCTTACGTACTCTAGAAAAGTTTGTTTTAGATTTTTGAATTGTCTCCCCTGATTAAGAACAGTTTTCAACCGATCAAATTTGTCTTTGGCACACATCATACTTAGACCCTTCTTGATCTACGTTCTTAATTTCATTAACATTGAATAAAAAACACGGAAGCTTACTGTATACTTAATAATATTTCTCTCTATTTATGGGAACATCTTGAACATTAATCCAATCCATTTCGAATATGAATCCATGAAGTGTTTAATTTCTATAAAAATTACTATTTTTACCTATTGATATATTTTACGTTACCATAAAATTTAACTAAATTTTCTATAAAGCTTAAAACAAATACATAACATCACTGCTTATATTTTCCAATTAAAACTAAAAGTAGTTTCATAATTGCAACTGCAGAACATTATCAAAAATAATAATAGTAATAATGTAAATATATAATAAAAGAAATCTATTCAATATTGGCTAACAAATTATTACTGCAGTTACTGTTTGGAATTTAGTATTATGATTTAACATCAATCAATTTGAAAATAAACTGAACTTAAAATTATTAATTATACAATGCTATTTATTACATTTGCATATTGAGTTTACTCGAATTCCGCAAAATGTCAGAAGTTGTATCGGTAGAACCTTCTGTTAAGTTAGAAGCCGGATGACTGACAATGTATATCTTCTATCTATCTATCTTTCTTCTAGATATAACCTTCTAACATACCAGGGGGCACTAGTTAGTTAACGAGCCCTTACCAGCACTTCCATCAACAAACAAGTAAGAAATCTGTAGTTGAGTGTACCCGACTACGAGAGCCCCTTTGCCTACATATACAGCCATACACACACATACTCATACATGCACACAGTTCTGCACGTACTTAGCCATTGCGCGCACCTTTTAGCCCCCCACGCTCTATAGCGCGGTACTTATTGTTGTATAACTTCCGAGTTTATTGTTCAATTTTAACGAAATTCACAACGTAGATAAAGAATGGTCTAATTAATAAATTAAACTTAAATTTGATCGGTTAAAAATTGTGTCTTATAATCGATTTTTTCGATTTGCGGGGACCAGGGGAGGAAATTCGAAAACCCAAAACAAACTCGTATAGCGTACGAACATAACGAATCTACGATTTCAAATTTCGTTGCTCTAGCTCTTATTTTGCGCGCACTACTATACTCCCCCGGGGCCCATAACGCCACTTTTGCTGATCTATAACTTCCGAGATTTTTGATCAATCTTCACCAGATTCACAACATCGATCAAGAATGGTCTAATAATGATGTGTGCCAAAAATAAATTTGATCAGTTGAAAATTGTGCTTAATAATCGTTTTTTTCGATTTGCGGGGGTCAGGGGAGGAAATTCAAAAATCAAAAACAAACTCGTATAGCCTACGAACATAACGAATCTAGATTTCAAGTTTGGTTGCTCTAGCTCTTATAGTCTCTGAGAAACAGGCGTTCATACGGACGGACGGACGGACGGACGGACGGACGGACGGACGGACGGACGGACGGACGGACGGACGGACGGACGGACAGACAGACGGACGGGCTAGATGAACTCGTCTTGTCGTCCTGATTCAGAATATATATACTTTATGGGGTCTCCGATGATTATTTCTATGTGTTACATACTTTTGGATTTTGCACATTTCCAATAGCTCCGCTTTGCTTCTTTTTTACAAAAAGGCAAAGGGGCTAATAACCCAACTGAATACGATTTAAAAATAATTACATAATGATTATTTTTTAAGTTTATTTCGACTGTTTAGAATTAACTTTTTATTATTATATAAAAAATGGTATATATTATTTCAATATTTAATAGCCAATAATATGTTTTAAATAAGCAAAGATTCCAATCTATATATGTAATATGAACATATATAGCAATATAAATAGATCTACGATGATTAAGAAGTAAGTGGTTAAGGTTTCAAATTGAATCATTAATTATCAAAAATATAAAATATTAATTTATAATAATTATGATTATGATTACTGAGTTTGGTGTGAAAACAAGTTTTAATGTATATTTCTTGGCTGATGTTTTATCAAAATTAATTAGATTTATTGTGTAACGTATGAATGTTTTATATACTTAACAATGTTTCTCTATATACTATTGATTTAAAATGACGAACATTAATGCAACATATGTTGCAGAAATTGATTTAAATTGCAACGAAAAAGGCAATAAATTATATTAAAAAAAAAAAAATAATAATTACAAAATTGTGATAATTATTATGTGTGTAATGTGTCTCGTTGTTGTGACTGTATGAATATATGTGGTAATGGTGGTATTTATTGTGTTTATGTGTGTGATTTATGTGCCATTGGTGTATGAATCAAAGCAAAAATCACTCATACGCCCTGTGGTTGGGCCTTTTGCCGTTGCCGTTGCCGTTGCCGTTGCCGTTGGCAATGCAATCGAACACACAATAAATATTTATCCAGATATTTTCTTGTTTTGTGTATTGTGTACTTTGTAATTACACACACACACACACACACAACACACTACATACCACTCAGCCTATATTCACACACATACATACAATATACACGTATTTGTGTGCACATTATTCAAGTTATTTTCTTTTTCCTGAGCATCTCCTTCTGTTGCTCTCCGTAAACATGTGTACATATTTACATTTCCATGTATACATTACGCTGCTTAAATGCCACGTGTGTATATGTGTGTGTATGTGTATGCTGTTTGTGTTTATGTGTGTGAATGCGGCTGTGTGTATTCTTTGTTTTTGCAAACAAATGAGTTTGCCAGCGGTCTGGCCACCATTTTCCCTCCATTTTCCTACCTATCACCATTTTCTCTCTTCTTCCGACATTTTAAATATTTACAAGTAAAATTATTTTGCATGCCGCGTTGTTCATAATTGGGGCTGACACACCCACTAAACACAGCACAGCCAGGTGCGCATATATCCCAAGCCAAAAGGGACACCATACCACCTTCATCCATACCCCGGTGCTCACCTTTAATGGCGGCATAAGAATGGGGTGGATAAAACCTGCTTGTATCTGGGCCAGTTCGTCGCCGACTGTCGCTTCATCTGTGACGCTTGTGGCAACCGCACTGAGGCGTGTAGGCTTTTAATTAAATTTAAATTTGATTTATTGCTAGTTTCTTATTGGATTTCAATTTTCATTGTTTTCTTGGTTCAACGCCTCTGACTTTCAATTGTCCTTTTGTTATTCGCGTCCCGTGCTGCTGGTTAAAGTCCTGCTGAAAAAAAAACCCAAACTGAATGTCATTCTTTAAAATTTAATTATTTAAAGTTTCAGCCCATTTTACAATCGAATCCTTACAGTTCTCCAATACAACAGCTAATCCTTTCGATTTGACGATATGATTTACGAATTAACTCAGGGATTAAACTAATAATTAGGGAAAAAAAACTTGTTATATAAATGAAGTAAGTTGAACCCAATAAAATGTTAATTAATACTAACGTTTTTACAAGTAGTAATTTTAATTAATGAAAATAAATAAAAAGAAAAGAAATTGTAATAAATTTGTAATATACAATTTCGTATGGAAATCTTTTTTATACTTAATCCTCGTATTCCTTATTAAAATAATAAAAAAAAAACTTAATCCTAAATATAAATTACATTCTTTCAATGATGATTATATTATTCACATTTCAAATTGAATAAATAAATAAATCTAAAAAACAAAATGAGCAAATTGCTACAAAAAACCTTATTGCAGTTCAATTGGTCCATCATAATCTCCAAACTATGTTACAGTTGGAAATACATCTATCCGCATATTGATGCACTATTTCTAATCCAGAACTATAGCATTTCAATGTTTACATTCAAATTTAGAATCCATATAAAAAACGTTGGATTGTTGGGCGCACTTTGGCCACAATTTAATTACAGTTGCAACATGAAACAAAAGAATCCTCTGCTTCAAACTCTCCAACTTTAGCTCTGTCCGTGTGCATTAGGGACTCGCCTGGGTATTGAATTAAACTGACATTAAAATGCGGCCAATGTGGGTATAAAAAATGCAGAGCTGAGATTTCATTTAATGCAAATGTAAACAAGTGTGAGCTTGACTATCACAATACCCTATAATCAGTACTCTAATCATATAACGAAATACATATACAACAGCACAAAGATTCTTGCTATAAATTCTTACCTATCTATATATATGTAAAACTAAATTTTCATATTAATCAAATCTTTTATACTATATTAACTAACAAAATTGTCCTTTGCAATTTGCTCCTCATGGCAGAATATAGAATATACAAAGGAACAAATGACTTTTAATTCCATTCAAAATTAAATTTTGCTATTGTTGCATACGTCATCGTAAGAGCAATATACCTTTCTTGAAGTGTTTTATTGGATTAAGGGTAAAAGACGATGAAAAAGAGACAAGCAGAAACTGTATACAAAATCTACCACAGAAAACAATGCACAAATCCTATTTGAGTACTGTGTGCAATTAAAAACAGGCGGGCACAGTGACATCAGAGTGGACAGTGTCCAGTGTATAGGTCGCTTGGGATTGGGTCGACAGCCACAGTGAGGCACACACATATAAGTGCACACACTAACACTTACATATATGAAAACCTCAGTCTCAACCGGGGCCACTAAGCCGGAAGTACACAAATCGTATAAAATACAACGACGAAAGCAACGCTGACGATGTCGAGTGGACACAACTGAGTTGCCGGAGCTGCCGGACTTGCCGGACTTGCCGGACCTGCTGGACCTGCTGGAGAGGATAAAAAGTGGACAAAAAGGACATACACAAATAAACAGAAAAAAAACAACAACAACTGCAACAACAACAGCAAACGCTACACTGATTCAAAAATGTATTCAAAATACGCGCGAAAAGTGCCCAAAAAAATAAAAAAAAAAATAAAATAAAATAAATCCAGGATGGGGGCGCTATAAAATGGGGCTCCCCTTTAAGCCGCATTACAAGTGCAGCAACCGTCGTTGAGATTACAAGCGACAATGCAGCTGTGGCCAGCAGTGGACCAGCTCTGATTGGATGGGCTTTCAGCTGATCCTGTATGTGTGGCATGGAGGTACTCTCTTAGTCAGCACCAAACTGGGGCCAACATGCGAGTGTAAACAAGCGACTTTGTGGCGCTTTTCGTGTTATCGAGTGCGCCCATTTGAATGTTCTACTAAATTCATGCTAAGAGTCTGACAATTGAAATAGTCAAGAATATAGAGAGATACAGAGAGGGATAGATAGAGAGAGAGAAAATAATACAAAGTGACAGGATAAAGATAAAAGATTAAAGCTTTTGGTTAAGTAGCAGCAATAAAGAATAAGACCAAATATAAAGACAAAGGAACGAGAAAATCCTTTATATAATAAAAATATAGCATTATCTATTGGCATTCACATTTAAATCTCCTACTTAAACACTGCGCTCCTTAATTTATAGCAATAATATAATATAGTTAAATAGAAATTACATTTATTTTATATATATTTAGTTAACTCTAAAATAGTATCCTTAAATGCCTGAAAGGAATCACAACACGAAGACAAACGTGTAACAGTCAAGATTCCATTATAAGCTGCTCTATTTAAATAGTCTATTCTGAGAGGTGTGGAAAGTTGGACTCCTCCGAACAATCTCTCTTCTAACATTAGTACAAGATTGAGTACATTCAAGATTTAGATATAAACTTATTTATATCGTATAATGATATTAACAATACTTTGTGATTTTTACTTTTTGATTTTGCTTTTGATGTTGTGCTTACTTTAATTCTAATGCATTGCCAAAAAATCTGACAAAAGAGCAACTGCGACAGAGCTGTGACATCCACAGATGTATAAGTAATGGTCAGTCCATCTGGAGAATTGCTGATTCTATATCTTTATATATAGAGCATATGTATGCTTTCATACTTCAGTACACTTATTCTTTTTTAGTTACATTGAATTTTTCTTATACACCTATTTCCTAACAAGAAAAAGATCTATGAAATTCCATTTTTACCCTTGCAAAGATTTTTTTTCAATATTATTAGCTTTACTACACTTCTTTTAACACCTTTGCACTGATAACATATCAACAAATGTAAAAGTACCCAAGCGATCAGCACAACTTAAATTGCAATTATCAACTCTGTGTTGTGGCGGTAGGCCGATCATAAATCGAAGCAACTCTTCGATCGGCCTTGCCATGTGTAAATTATACAAAAACGGGACTATACAAAAAGGATAGCGACGACAGCAACGAAATACGGCAACATAAATTAATAAATAATAAGAGTCTAATAAAGAAGATCTCCTAAGGAAATGTATAGTAGAAATAGTGTACTTTAATTAAATACACCTGGGATTTGGCTTTAATTTATAATATTTATTGCATTCGAGAAATGAGCACACCGTAGTACAGTAAATATACCTAATTAGATATATTATAAAAACTCATTTAAAAACTAATATAAGTTAACATTTTATCAGCTAAATAAATGAGTGAGATCCATGTGAATAATCTTAACTCAATTTAAATCAAAATAATTATGATTCATAGCAAGTTAGCAGAGTTCTGAATCGAATTGGAAGTTTCAAACTATTGCACCTTATCCAAGTAGAACCAAAGAAATCTTTTGGCTAGCTGGTCTCACAAAATTAAAGCACAAAAGCGTGGCACTTGACTTATTTCCGTTTCCGGTTGCTGCTATATTTCAGGGAGGTTCTGGCATAAAGCTCAGAGTTCAGAGGTCTTACCTCAGCCATGCGATTCTGGATTGCATCAGAGGTCGCAATGGGAGCTGAGAGAGGACAAAACAAATTTGCTTTGTTGCTTCCATTGTGTCGGCGGAAATATTCAATTTTCAATTTTCATTTCGTTGGCCAGAAATTGGCAAAAGAAAACAAAAGGGAAGAAAATAAAATCTGCTAAGCGCATGAACAGAAATCAATTCAATTATTTTGTTATTTTCCGCCTTTTGTTCTATTTTTATCCATTCATCCGTTTTAACTTGATGTATTGAGCTTATATCAAAATAAAAGAAGTCTTCACTTTGTCAATTCTACTTAATTCTAATGAAAATGTGCTGCATGATTTCATTCCTATGCGACGCTTTTCATTGTCAGAAGTTTTCGCATTTCCTTACTAAAACATAAGACATTAAATTCTTATACGCTTCTCCTTTAAATCCTTAAAGATAAAATAACAGTTACAACTACAGTTACATGACTATTGAGAATATCAACTAAAAGTTATACTTTCAATGCGATATCCCATAAAAATGAAAGACAAAATTATTAAAATATAATTTATGACATTGAAAATTTCTTATTGCCATTTTTACATCATAAGGATGGTACGCTACATAATGGGTCTGCTTCTCATATCCTTGGGCCAAGAACTTCCCCAAATTATGATGATTATACTTATATGACAATAATGATAACATTTCAAGACTTTCTTGATGGCATAACGAGCTGACATTCCCAAACCGTAGAGTAGGAGGAAAATAAATATTCATAAATATTTGCAGACACTTAACAAAATATTTAACACTTTGGCATACAATCTACCAAAATAATCACTCGCAAACAATATTAATTATCTGGCCATCTACCTCAACTTAAAGTTGCCTTATTTATTAATATATAAACCCAATATTCAAATTGAAAATTTTATGATTTCCCTCTTTGGGAAATACGATATTTATTTGTTAATAAATTTCTTCTCGTTTGGCTAAGTTAATCAGTTAATCATACAAATTTAATAATGTATTACATTTTAATTAATTATTCATTAGTTTCACACATCTAGTACGATTTAATTTAAAATAATAAAAAAATATAAAATAAAATAATAAATAAATATCATTTCATTAATTTATAATTTTTTTTATTGAATCTCTACGCTGAGCACCATTATAGTATAACTCTCACATGCAAATAACTAGAGATATTAACAGGGAGTACCAGACTACGAGAACCCTATTTGCCCACATACACACGCATAAACACACTGTAAACTGCGTACAGACGGACCCGTCTAGTCATCCTCATCAAGGATTTATATATTTATTTTTACCGGCTTCATACGCTTCATGCACATATCTAATAAGCAAAGAGCTAATAGCTTTATTGATTGACCCCATTGAAGTTATTATTATTTAATAAAATACAGTTTTTTCGTTTCATTAACTTAAAAGAGATTCTTCTCTAAGATATAAGAATAGGAAAAATTTTGAATTTCTCAAATTTCAGTCAGTATGAATATTTAATAGAAACGTACTAAATTTTTAGTTTAATAATATAATTTTTATTATATTATTATTATAATTTAACTATTATTTATTTATTATATATTTTATTCATTTTATTTTATTTATTTTATTTTAAGTTTTATTTGTATTGATATAGTATAACGATCATATTTCCTCAAAACTATACCCAGCCTTGCCATATTTCTATATGACAATTAATTAATAGAAATAAATAAATAAAATTTTAGTTTCAGTCAGTTTATTAGTATAGTACATATTATAATATGTATTTGTGTCAAGAGTAAGGTTTCGGTTTCGAGTTTGGCAGATTCAGTTTTTGACCGCTTTTCTTGAGGTTTTCTTTCAAAATATTTATATATACATGTTGGTATATAATCCCATTAATAAAAACCCAATTCGTCCACACCTGCAGGGAACTTGCAACCCCTCCACCAATCTACCAACATCTTTAAATGATGTACATACAAATTGGTTGTGAACTTGAAAATAATCTTTGTTTTTACTAATAAGCTAAAAGTTATTGGCTAAAGATAAATACAAGCAATCTGTAGTCGAAAAAGAAAGCCCCTATGTCAAAATACGCACATACACATACCCACAGTTTACGCACTGTACCTTTAACTGATTTTTCAACCAATTAATTTAATTTGGTACTCTTATATTAATAGTAATAAAAGATTTTATATTTTATTTGCTTAATAAAAATTTATTTGTGTACTTTATCAATTTTTGTTCATTTTATTTCAAAATTTTAATATTGAATCTCTTATCTATAGTTTTCCCACAAGTTGTTCATGATCTTGTGTATCCTACATATAAATATATATGTTACCTCAATTCTATATGTAATTGAATTTTTGTATTTACCAAAATTAAGATGTCCAGCACAGTAGATACACCGCAAGGCACAAGCAACCTCAGAAATGCATCGAATAATGCGGGTGATAATTCCAATTTGGATATAGGTGATGGATTTCACGCTGTCCAGAACATAATTGATGAAAATGGACAAAGAGAAGAGAGTATGTTCAAGGATAATAAAGCGGAATATAAGGAAACTCTAGACCAGAAAGAAAGCGTTTCAACATTGACCAGTAAGGAATTGAAGCAGCGAATGAATATGCGTCTTGAGGAGCTTGCGGAATACGAAAACGCTCAGAGTCAGATTTCAGATGTCAAATGTTGAGCACGACGATATATAAATATAATACTATAATTTAGATTTTTTGTAGAAATATAAGTTACTGCTGTTACTTTCTGTATGAAACTGAATTTTGTGTGTAAAATATTAATGTATATCTAAAATCTGTTTTGTCAAGTTAATAGGAGCCTACTTTGTCTTAAATTTTTCTTGCTTTTCGAAAGAGCATATTTTATTTTCAGATATATCTTGATAACAAACTTATTTAAATACAAGTAAGATAGCTGTAAGACTACGAGAATCCTCTATGTCTACAAAAACACACATGCTAACACATACTCTCACATACACACAAGTTTACATGCACTGTAAGCTGCGTAAAGACATACAGGACTACATTGACTCGTCATCCTGATTAAGAACTTATATATTTTATAAGATCTCAGGTATTTCACCCATTTAATATTCTTCGATTTAACACATATCTAATAGATCTCTTTTACCTTCTATACATTATTATAGTTGCCAGATAGATACCCTTTGGCCAACAATATTAAAATAAAAACATATCTAAGTATGACAAAAATTAATTAAATAATTAAACAAATAAATTTATAGTTTCATTCAGTTTATTAGTATAGTAGTGCGTCAAGAGTAAGGATTCGGAAATAGAATATGCATTTAGGCGAGTCTACATTTATCATGAACACTGTGAGAATAGGACGGCTATAAAGAGATATATTTATATATTACATACTTATATATTAATATAAACACTTTGATTTTAATAACTTACAATATTATATAGTTTGTACATATCGAAAAGCGAATCTCATTGCTCTCATTGAACTCCTGCTTTCCAGCAACAGAGAAGGTAAACCCAATTAGGAAATCATTCAGATGCTAAAATAAAATGCTTCTT
The DNA here is from genome assembly GCA_037044455.1 of Zygothrica quintamaculata. Taxonomy (NCBI): domain Eukaryota; kingdom Metazoa; phylum Arthropoda; class Insecta; order Diptera; family Drosophilidae; genus Zygothrica; species Zygothrica quintamaculata. Next base: position 181,357 of record JBAMBS010000732.1, on the reverse strand, counting down.
TGTGTAGTCTCCATATTAAATAGAGAAATATCACTTTAATACTTAAAGTAATAAATTTAACATTAAATTTTGTACTTTGCTGCACCGAGTTCTAAACGAAAATGAATAAAATGAGAAATAAAAGTTGATACTAAAAAATTATGTTACAATGGCCTACTATAATAATAATAAAAATATATTCGACTATATGTATCGGACTGAAATCGAATCGACTGTATAATTATATAAATCGATTGTTATATTTTTTTAATCCATATTTTGGCTATCACAGTTACAGGTACAGTTACCGTTATGGTATATACAGAGGAATACTTAATACCTTTATTAGTCGATAGGCAATAAATAAAGTAATTTTTTGGAATTCTTGACCAATTAGCGACCTCTCTTCTACACGAAGAGTCCCAAATTCAATTCTATTAAGAGCTGGAAACTGTGGAGTATGTGGTAAGACAATAGCCAAGTTGGGCAGATTCAGTTTTTGACCGGGTTTCTTGAGGTGTTCTTTCAAAATATTGATGTATAAGTTAACATAAGTAATCGATAGTGCAGTATTTATATTAAGTTAGAAAGCCTTTTCTATCCTTAGCTGGTAGCACTGCATGTTGGCATGGCCGCCAGGGTTGCCAGATCAGGCATTTAGTGGCTGTTTCAGCCACTTTTGGAGGCCCACAGCCACTAAAATTTGAAATTTAGGTGGTGAGCAAAAAAAAATAAAAAAGGTCGTCAATTTGCTTCTGGTAGAAGAAAAAGGCGAAAATTTGACACAATTTTAATCGTCGACTAAAAAAGATCCACAATGCATTTTTCCCCTCGCTAAATACTTATTCTTGCTCAGCTATTCCATGTAAATCTTTCAGCCATTTTTCTAGAAAGTGCCTCAAATCAGCTATTTCACACTCTCAATATCTGGCAGCCCTGATGGCCGCTATGGAGAGCTTTGGGTGAGATAAGTTGGAATTGGATAGTTAAATAAAGCACATCACAGTGCGGAGTAAATTCACAAAGACTTTTTATTCATTAACACGTATAACACATGGGAGACAAAATTGATATCAACGTATTTTGTTAGCACAGAATACATCTGCAACACATCTGCTAGTCTGAGTAAACAACGTTTTCCCGACCGTTGCGTCTCATTGTTCGGGCACCGCCTAACAATTGGAGACAGCAATTGCTAATATTATATTATTAATATAATATTAGAGCAGATACTTGTTGATACAAAAGGTCGAAAATATCTTTTGTTAGAACAAAATATATTGATTATATTAGTTTATACATGTTGGTATATAATCCCATTAATAAAAACCCAATTCGTCCACACCTGCAGGGAACTTGCAACCCCTCCACCAATCTACCAACACCTTTAAATGATGTACATACAATTTAGTTGTGAACTTGAAAATAATCTTCGTTTTTACTAATAAACTAAAAGTTATTGGCTTAAGTTAAATACAAGAAATCTGTAGTCGAGTGAGCCCGACTACAAGAACCCTTTTGCTCCATACTCAGTCCTACACACAAAAGAAATATTGCGTATTTTGTTTAATTTTTGTTTTTATTTATTGAGCTATGCTTTTCGTTTAATTTTTTTTAAAAGAAAGTTTCTGTGTTAAAATACACACACACACCCACAGTTCTTCACGCAATGTACTTGTAATTTAGTTTCTTACTCTTATATTAAAAGAAATAAAAAAATGTTTTATATTTTGTTTGCTTAATAAAAATTTATTTTTATTTTTAATCAATTTTTGTTAATTTTATTTTAAAATTTAAATCCTTTATCCATTGTTCTTTATGGTCTTGTGTATCCTACATATTAATATATATATTACCTCTATTGGTTTCTTTATGTAATTGAATTTCTATATTTACCAAATTTAAGAGGTCCAGCACAGTAGATACACCGCAAGGCACAAGCAACCTCAGAAATGCATCGAATAATGCGGGTGATAATTCCAATTTGGGTATAGGTGATGGATTTCACGCTGTCCAGAACATAATTGATGAAAATGGACAAAGAGAAGAGAGCATGTTCGAGGATAATATATCGGAATATAAGGAAACTCTAGACCAGAAAGAAAGCGTTTCAACATTGACCAGTAAGGAATTGAAGCAGCGAATGAATATGCGTCTTGAGGAGCTTGCGGAATACGAAAACGCTCAGAGTCAGATTTCAGATGTCAAATGTTGAGGACGACGATATATAAATATAAAACTATAATTTTGAATTTTTGTAGAAACATGTTATTACTTCGGCTTTCTGTGTGAAACTGAATTTTATATATGAAACTTCTGGGTTTATCTAAAATCTGTTTTGTCAAGTTAACAGGGGCCTACTTTGCTTTAAACTTTTCTTGTTTTTCGGAATACGGCATAAAAATTTAAGATAGTTGTAGTTGGGTGTACACGATCCCCCCCCCCCCCCCTTGTTTAACATACACATACCCACTCATTCACACAATTCTACGGAAAATTTTAGCTCCCAGTTCGTTCTGATCAAAAATATATATAATATATACTCTTAATGCAGAATTGAATAAAAATATTTTATATTTTGTTTGGTCAATAAAATTTATTTGCCTAATTTTCAACAATTATGCTTCTTGCGGAATCCTTAAATCAAAATTTTAAATTAATTCATTAATTTAAAATTTCAAATATAATTTAAAATTTAAAAGAAACTTGAAAAACATGGTTCTTGATACTTCGTCGTCGTCGTCCATAACATTTGACATCTGTGAGTTGACTCGAGTTTTCTCGTATTCCGCAAGATCCCCAGTCGCAAATTCATTCGCCGCTCCAGTTCCTCAATAGCCAATGTTGTAACGCTTTGTTTCTGCTCCAGAGTTTCCTTATTTTCCGATTTATTATCCGTAAACATGTTTTCTTCTGCTTGCCCATTTTAATCAATTATGCTCTCGAAAGCGTGAAATCCATTACCCATACTCAAATGGGAATTATGACCCACATTATTCAATGGATTTCTGCTTTTCGGTATATCTTAAAATTTAGTTACATAAATAATAATAAAAATAATTCAAATATACGTACTAAAGACCCAAGAATCATGGAGAGATTATCGGCAAATAATTGACAAAAGTCAAGAATGACAAAAGTTTCTTTTAAATTTTGAATTTAATTCCGCAAATTAATAATTGAAAATCGGGCAATTAAATTCTACTAAGTATCAAATTGTACCAAATATTTTTTCTCTACATTATTAATATAATGTTGAGGACGACGATATAAAATATAAAAAATATATTTTTGAACTTTTGTATAAAATGTGTTTCTGCTTCTGCTTTTTGTATGAAACTGAATTCTGTGTGTGAAATATTTAGGTGTATCTGAAATCTGTTTAGTCAAGTTATCAGTGGCCTACTTTGTTTTAAATTTTTCTACCTTTTCGAAATAGCATACAAATTTAATAAAGTTGTAGTCGGGTCTACCTGTCGATGAGAACCCACTTTGCCCACATACATACAGTTCAACACGCGCTGTAAGCTGTTACGTACGTGATTAAGCTCCAACCTCGTCCTGATCAAGATGATTGTTTCTACTTGTTATATATTTTTCGATTTTGCATAAATCCAATAGCTTCCTTTACCTAAGAGCTTTCCAATTTTTTTGTACAGTATATTTTATTATTTTTAATGAAATGTGAGGTTAAAGGAGAACTTATTATATGAGAATTTTATGTGACAAAATATCCACCTAATAAAGAGTTGTTTTAAATTATTTATTAACATTATGCTAAAGGATCTGATAGCATTACTAAAATAAAAGTTTAATCATTTCAATTTGTTAAGGTGAAAGTATAACTTTATATTATTCAAGTTCTTCGGTTCGTGAACACAAAGAGTTCCTTTGTACAAGGAATGGATTTAATGAACCGTTCCTATGTGCACATAATACTGAATATACTTTGCTGCTGGTCACACTTAATTTATGTGAAAAGAGCAGTAAAGAGAGTTACTTAGTATATTTGATATATAAATAATGATCAAGACATCAAATAATTTTTATTATAAATTTATTTATAATTGGATCACTGAATAGAAATCAATCTTTAATAGCATTGCAGATTTAGTTGCATCTGAACTAGGACTATTTTTTGATAGATTTTGTTATATACGTAGATATAACAATGTATTCTTTATAGAATCATACAAAATTAGTTTAAATACCTTTTAATTTCTTGAATATTGGTAGAGAACAATAGTGGCAAACTCCTTTTTGTCCTTCTGACAGGATATGCCACGCGTTTTCTTCAATCATTTTCTAATACATAAATTAAATGGAACTTGTCAGAAAAATGTTCAATACAGCAGCCTTCCGGTTGCAGTAGTTGCAGCAGTTGCCTTTGGGTGGATTGGTGGTAGTATCAACGTCATAGGGACAGCTGCCACACGATACTGCATGCAACAGCAGCACAGGCGTATTATTAAATTTTCATGCAGCTTTACTGATAATCCAACACAAGAAACAAACGAAAAGTAAAGTGAAAGTGCAGGACAGCAAATTGAATAGCGGAGCGCACCACAGGATACGAGCTCGAAGCATGATGATGACAATAATGTCGTTGTTGCAGGCAAGCCAATCCCAATCTCAATCCCAATCACAATTTCTATTCCAATCCCAATACCAGTCCCAGTCCCAAAGAAGGGCTCAGACATAACGCATAACCGGAGCGTATGTGTCCCCGAGGTGGCTCGGCTTTGGGACAGCTTTGGCTTTAGCTTCAGGTCTGGGTTTTGGTTTAGGTTTACGTTTACTTACCTGAGCAATTGTCAAGATTTTAAGCTTGTTATTTACACTATGCATTGGGAGTGGCTAGTGGGAGTGGCTAGTAGCTAGTGGCTAGTGGTTTGCGAGTGTGCCAGGGGTATCCATCATATGTATCCTTTATGTGTGCTTGTAAATTTCAATTTGACTCCCATGCAAGACTTTGAAAGAAGCTTTAACCCAACATAAATCATACTTAGCGCCCAGAACTGGTGCAGAACTCTGGCTTGGTTGCTTCATTTACTGTTGCTGCAGCCGCTTAGCAAACGTTCCCAACGTGGCCAGCAAATTTCTTGGCAAGCAAACGTTGCCAGTTTCAAGTCTTGCAAAACTGTATTTGGCCCCATGCTAAGAAATTGCTCGTAAACATTTTCACTTTAGTCACGCGCCGTTTGCAAGTTTCCTAATGAATTATGCTCTGCCGCCAAAGGAGGTGTTGCTCCATAGATTTCTCCTTCCTTCCTCCGTTCTGGTTGAACTATGGGTATAGTAGTTGGGTTTTTGGTTTTATATTCGAGTTTTGTATTATGATGAAAAATGATGATGATGTTACCAAACTAGATGTCTAAACATTGCGAAATATTTCAATTTATCTTTGCACACAAACTTCATTTGCATTTTACTCTTTAAGAGCGCATTTTCCTGCAAATGGAACCAAAAAGCAATCAGTAATGTCAACAATTGTTGGCAATATGAAAATGAGCTTCACAGATATCTTAATTGGTAGTTTAGCTTTGGCTACCACATTACGACAATTGCGACACAAAGATCTTTAAAAGCAACAGACTGGCAAGTAATATATTAATATTGTCAACCCAAATACCCTGTAAATCTCTAAAATAAACACCATATATATTACGAGATTTAACTTCCATGACACGTGATTCCTTGCAACTATAATTTCAACTAGATAAAATAACTTTTAGAATAAAACAAATATGAGTGCATCTTGCAATAGAGTTGCCTTTTTACTTTAGATTCACAATTTACAAGTGTATCCCAATCAGTTTTAATCATACTGTACTCTTATTTATAACTTTAATTGGCTGCTAATGAAAATGCATTATGAAGAAATTAACTTTCAGTTAAGTTTCAAGTAAAAGTGCTTAGATATAGATATTCGTATGAAAAAATTATTGTTTCCTTAATGATACTTTCTCTTTCCTACATAAATTTAAGGTTTACTCATAAATCTTTACTTTTATATTTTAATTAAATAAATTTATTTTGTATTTATTTATTTTAAATATTCATATTATATTATCCTCCATTAATATGTAATTTTCATCAAAATATTATCATATATAAGAAAGGAGTTTTATTTTTTCTCTAAGAATAAATGTATTTATCTGTCTTTGATTTCCACAACTTGAATTCCTAATGCATTTGAATATATTCAGTTAACTATATGCCACCTTCTCCAACATGGACACTGGGTATAGAAGCTAGTATGACTATTACAATGACAGTTGCAGCCACAAACCCAACAAGAACTTAACCCACATAAAACTTAACAAAACGTAACGAAGATGTGGCTTCAAATGTTTCAGTATGTTAGTTGGATATGACTACGACTATGACCCACAGAGTGAGGTGACGATGACTTGGTTCTGAGCTGGCAAGCAATGAGTGTAAGTGGTGTGAGTATGTGATGGGTGTGTGGGTGGGTGTGGCAGTAACAGTATAAGATAAGTGCGACAGCTATTCGTAAAATTGAAGTGTCTACATTTTGAGCACGTGTGTGTTCATATATACATATATATATATATACATATAACTATGAGTATATGTGTGTGTGTGTGTGTGCATGAATGGCACCGTTATCAGTGAGTATATGTATGTGGTTAAGTGTTACTATTAAAGACCTGAACTGCCGGACAGAGCAGGTAGGGTCATTAGCTTTGCTTTATCAAGAGCTAAGCGTATATTGTGTAGCATGTGGAAGGTTGCAACACCTGCAACTTATTGCAAATCTAATGGCAGAATATAAAAAAAAACAATTTGACTACTAAACATACCTAAGAGCTATCAGAATAAGAAATAGAAAATTAAATCTACAACGATAAAATAGTAATTTGCTTTGCACCTAAGAATCGCTGCTTCAAATACCTAAATCTGAAGAAGATATGTATATAATTAACTCAGAAATGTGAATAGAATGTGAATAGTAATAATATAAAGTGTTAACTTAATTATTTTAAATTGATAATGGGTATTACATACTTTTGAATTTCATTTAAGTTATGCTTTTATTGGACTTAAATGTTTTAAGCTACTGTTAATGTGTCTGTTATAAAGAATTTTTATCTTAATGAATTTCATCAGACAAATATTTGAATTCAATAAATAGTAAACACAAAATTTGTTTAATTAAACGGTAAAGTTTGAAGTATTATTAGCAGTATTATCTAATCCACAATTGTAGAATGAAATAGTTCAAGATAAAAGTTATATTTTCTTGTTTGTATTCTAATGATTTCTTAATTATTATTCATTTATAGCCAGAAGCAACTTGCTTAATCTTAATTTATATTTTATATTTCTTTTTATTGGCTTTAGCTTCACTTTCGAAGTTTGTTTATCCAAGTTAGCCTATTGAGATTACAAACGTTTCACACACTTTTCTGATACACTTGTCAGCTTCTTTAGCCGTAATTGATACCCCATTCTACATTAAAGCAGAACAGTTCATGCATTCATGTTGTCCAGCAGTTTCAGAAAAGCTGTCACCCACTGTCTACGTCTTTGGCAAGCACCCCGCATCAGCACTTAGCTGGAGAACAACTTTTAACTAAGTAACAGTGGCAACAAAAAGCCGCCAACTTTGCCGAATAGAATAGCGCAGGACACGTGCCAGGACACGCCGCTAGAGGCGCAGCTGCTCGTTTATCGCTTATCAGAGTTCCCCTTACACTCTCTTCTGCGTCTTTTCTTTCTGGCTTTGTTCCCCACTTAAATGAAGTAAGGCAATATAAAAGCTGCTTATATGGCAAGGGACTTCTTTTGCGGCCACCGCCCGAAAGTATGCTACAATTTGTATACCCCTTGCACAAAGCTTAAAGTTTTGTAAATTTTAAACAACGTCGACTGCAACTGTTGTAACAACTTTTCTTGTAATACATTATAACATTGGATAATCCAATTAGTATTTCACGTAATTAATCAATCCAAAATGTAAATCAATCAAATGGATTTTAACTAAGCTCTCTTTACCAGTGAGTAACTTAGAGTCGAGTACTCACAATAGAAATAGTTTAAGTCTTTCTTTGCGCCATTGTGACCGCGCACTGCTGTTGTCTTCCATTGCAGCAGCTGCTACTGGATACTGAGTACTGACTACTGAGTACTGGATGTTGTGTGCTACTTAAGAGCGGAATGTGAGAAGCTATTTGTAAGTGTGCATGTGTATGGCTAGTGAAATATACTAGCATCTTTAGTAAAACGTTTAGAGATGCTTTTAATAGCTCTCTTATACAAGAACATATACATACGAATATACATATACATACACATGCACAAACATTCAGTGAAGTTTACTACCTACAATATATATAGAGAACTAGTCGTTTTGCCACGTGTTTGTTATCGTCCCTCCTTTGTTCTCAACGAATCGGGGACTGCTCTGGCCAGACATTTCTTTAATTATCCAATTACAAAAGCACAAAAAAAGTGAGAAGACAGCTAGCGGCTGTCCCTTGTTCTTTGTCCACACATTTAATATCCTTGCACATTTCTTTTAAGGCTTGCCACTTAAGGACTCTTTGTGTGTGCTCTACGTGTGACTACATGTATTTATGTGTTTGCGTGTGTATGTGTATGCGTGTGTGTATAACCATGTGTCTTCCTTCACTGTGTTTTTATTTTTTCTATATGTTTTCTTTTTGTTTTTTTTATAAGCTTATGCTTATTTAGTTGAACAGTTTAAGGCTGCTGAAATGTGTTTCATTTCTAGTTCTGGTACTAGTACGTTCTATTATATATCCTGCGTCCATATGTCCATATCTAAAGGTGCCCTAAGCGGATTTCAATAGCTACTAATCCTCTTTTCTTTTCTGCTGTTTGAACTGTTTACAATTTTAAATCTCTCATTCTGCCCCTGCTGACTCATAAACTCTGTCAGGCTAATAAATGAGCCTCAAATCCAAATTAGTTTTGTTCTGCAATCATGTTCATCAGCATGAAGAGACTGGCAGATTGGCGACTGACAAACTGGCAGCTCGTTAAGCTCTTATGCCAACGCATAGTTACCATATCCATATACATATTTATATGTGTATATACATAAGTGTATGTATCTGTATAGCGATACACAAAATATATATACAGAACCATATATAACAGAGTCAGAAGTCAACTGCAAAGTTTCACAGCACCGAGAAAATTTAATGCCATAAATTGACTGCGTGAAATGAGGTTAATGCTCAATAATGCATGCGAGTAAATGTTGAAAGCCGTTGGAGCTTTGAGCCAGCCGACACTCGACAGTCAACAGCTAACAGTCAACAGTCAACAGATTTACCCCAGCTGCCCCTTTGGCACTGCCCCGATCCTGACTCTCAGCCTGATCCTTTGAATGCAGTGGCTATAGCTGTTATGTTGCTACTGGTTACTTGGTAACTGGATTGATGGGCGTGAACCATGCCGTGTTATCGATGTATTTACACAAGTGTTTGCAGGCCAACATTTTTTTACCCACAGCTTTTTTGCGTCAATTACTTTCGCCCGTTGACAAATACAGTGGAAAATTCATATTAAATAAGCTCTTCTCTTAAAGTAACATACAATACAAAACCATTTCCCTCTATGATCTTTTCCAACATGTTTAAACTTGTTTTCCAAATGATTTTTTCAATACCAATTTTCCTATGCAGCTTCCACTTTCTACCCTTACCCATAACTACCCCATTGCAATCCCATTGTTCTTTTGGCAATACATTTCTCAACAATAGAAAAGCTTGAATAGACTCTCAGCTATGTCTATATATTACTAATTAGGCCAACTTCTGACAACAATAATTGATTAATAATAGAAATATTGAAATCAAGAAACAATAATAGTTAATAACCAATTAATAGAAAGTTTTTATTACTTCAACTGCAACAAAGAAAATTCATAGAGAAATCAATAAGCCTTTAAGTGAGAGAGAAGTAACTTTAAGTTAAGAGAAATGCAATAGATTAAATTTAAAATCTGTTTTGATGTTAAGATTTGACCTACTTTTTGTTGCTTTCAACTCACTGTGCGGCTGACTTGTGGGATTGTCGCAGAAGCAGCTGAAAAGTAAATCATGGAAAACGATTAATAAAGCAGCTTAAAATTGCATTAACACAGCAAATTTATATCGGCTGGAAAAGGTGGAAACACTATATGGCTGCAAGTGCTAAGGACATGAAAGTTGAACAATTTGTTGAACAGGATACTGTCTATCTTTCAACTACGTATTCCCTTACATGTATAGTGCATGTACAAGTATATGAGTATATATGTATATATAAGTATTAGAGACGACATAATATCCAGCAAATTGTGTACATTTTTCAATTTAATGAGGTGCTTATTTTAAATTTACACATGCATGCACAGTCGGGCAATGCTCGTACAGGATAACTGAGGAGACAGAAGTCAAAAAACTAGGGTGTAAGGACGAACAGCTCATCGAAATAGGAAATGGGAATGCTGGAAGTGAATGTTGGCTGCTTACTGCTGGCTGCTGGCTAGAAGCTGGTGGCGTTCGTATAGGCCATTAAAATGGTAAATCGCCGTTGGCCAGAGTAGCAGTCTGTTTTTAAATATATCTTCATTTCATAGTCATATATATTGGGTGGGATTTCCTCTCTCTCTCTCTGTCTCTCTGTCTCTATCTTGCTGTCTAGCGTTTCATTCACATTCTCAGATTACTCATACGCCGCGTGTCGTAATAGAACGCTCTTAGTGACTGTCAACCGCAGTGAGCTTCTTGGCTAACACATCATTATGCTTATCACATGCAGTTGCCTTTAAGGCTATGCTTACGCTATCGCTATTGCCGTCGCCGCCATCGTCGCCGTCGCCAACACCATCATCATTATCATCGTCATCGTCATAGTCATCTACATCATCATCATCAACAGCAACGTTGTCAACTTCAAGTAGCTGTCAGGGCACATGGGTGGCCTCTCTGTCTATGAATATGTGTCTGTCTCTGCGTTTGTCAAGTTGCTGCTAAATGCCACACAGTGCACTACCAAAACTATGCAAAACTAGTTTGCCAACAGTCTTTGAAGAGAGTCTCGAGAGTCGACTGCGCGTTTTTCTGCACTGAACTCCTTGGACAGGAAGTGACTGATATATGAGCGTTGCAACAGTGGAAGCTCGCCTTTTTGAATGGAATATCTTCTATAATGAATGTTAGCAGTGTGTTAGTGTTGGATTGAATGGATACGAATTGATAATAGTCGCTCTAGGTTACTTTAAGGTCAGTCGTAGTACTATATAATGCTTTAATAGAACAAGTAACTCCCAACTGAGCAGAGACAATGCCGTTGCAGCGTAATCTAATTTAACAGATAAAAGATATTCTTGATATACTGCAAGAATATGTTTGCCAAAACGATAAAGAAATTCTTTAATTAATGCACATTTGATGCAACTTTGCCTAGATATTTTTCTCCTTTTTATTGTGCTTTAGAGTTGCATTCGAACTATTGTCTCATTAAAGTCAGAATTTACTCTGGATGTCATTTACAGGCAGAGCTACATGTTGCAAATTTGTAACTATATTGCAGAGGGCGAAGAATTGGGTAAAACCTCAACCAAAACGTTGGGCTACAATGTGTTAATGAGGACAAAAACAACAGCAACAGCAACAACAACAACAACAACAACAGCAACAGCAACAGCAACAACTAAAATAAGAGTTGCAACATTTACAGTATGCTCTTGTATGCATACAAATACAAGTGCAAAAATACTTCAATACAGTGCGCTCTGATTGGGTTTTTATCTCGTTCACGACACGTTGGATTGCCATGGCGTATGGTGCGTATGCGTAATTTTTCACTTATGTCGCTTGTAATGTCAACCGCTCGTTTGAATTCGCTGTCTGTGCAGTGCAATGTAATGTGTTTGCAGCAGATTTTATTTGGCCACTTGATGTCTGCTTTCACGTTCCATTCATGCTATTCATGTCATTCCCCTGGCCCCTTGACAGCGAACAACTTCTCTGATATAGTCAAATAAAAATTAAAAATTAAATTAAAATTTTAATTAAAGCAAGCACTTGACTTTTGAGCAGTCATGATCTTTGCATATGGTACACAGCTTTAAGCCATCAACTTTAATGAGCTCTCTGTGTCTCAGTCTTACTTTCGCTATCTCTCTGTCTAGCTATCACCCTATATCTCTTTTCTTTTTACTCTCAAGCTGACAGCGGGCTGTTATTTCTTTTACTCTCTTCAAGCGTTTAATTCAGAGAGCTGACGGCTCAAATGTCAACTAGGAAAAAGTTTTTGATGCTGTTTTACTTAAATCAAGGACTGTAACTGGAACTGGAATTGCCAAGGAAGCCATTGCTACAACTGTGCAACTTGTATTGTCTGTGATGCGCCTTTGGCTGCCATTTGGCATTGTGTTTGTTTCGGTGGGGTGAAAACGCGCTTTCTATCCGCACTATCTGGCGGTCTGTCGCCGACGTTGACGTTGAAGTGTTGCGAGTTCAAAATGAGTTGAAAAGGTAATTTATAAAAGTGGTGAACAGCGCCAGCAACACCAAAAGATCTACTTCCAAATGAATATAGAGCGGCAACCAGCAAGCGGCAAGCGGCAAGCGGCAGGCAGGCGAACAGTAAGTAAATGTGGCACAAGAAATATAGGTTCATAATGTACTATGGTCTACTATCTGAAATTTTTAAATAGAAATGCATTTCAAAAGTGAAGCAATATCTCCAAAAAATCAACATTTCTTAAGGTTAATAAAACAAACATTTTCTCTTCCTTTCACTATATAAAAATAAAGCTTAAAAACAATATAGAAAACTTATAACTAGAATAATCCCTTAAAAGTATACTAAAAAGTATGTTTTGCATCCACTGTAAGTAGTCTAAGCAGGCTACAAATGTATAAGAGCAAAATATTAACAAAGAGTTCGTGGTAGTATTTTGAGTTCATATCCTGCTAAATAATTCAACACATTACACTGAATGCATCTTCTAGCTTAAAGGTTAATCAATTTCATACTTTATCCCACCTGACGCAAGGTAGATCTACCGTATTGATCCGTAAATTGATATTAAATTGTGTGTGAAACCAGAGATTAGCATCAGAATTACTTAAATCAATCATTTGTGGATTACGTTTTAACCAATGTGAAAGTTGTGGGAAGTTATTAAATGCGGCTCAGACAATAAACAGCGCAGTAATCCTGCTGAATTGGAGTATATATATATTATATTCAATTCATTCTGTATATATATAGTTAAAGCTGTCTATTCAGTGAAACTTAAACAACGCCAAGAAGAAACTTTATGTTCAATACGAAAAAATCATAAGAAATGTGGAAGAAGAAAGTATTTACGTGAAAACATTGTTAATAGCGAAATTGCTAAGGATATATGCATGAATAACTACAAATTAAAAGGAAGTTTTACTTTTCAATTTGTAATTTTACAATTATTATTATAATATATATATATAGATATATATATATAATTGTTTTTGCAAGATTTAATTGCACTTGAGTATCTTTCGCCCAAGATAATTATTGTATAAATTAGTAGAATGTCATTTTTCCCAGGAATATCGAATTACTATTCGTTACCATTTTCTTTAACTTTGAGATAACTAACTTTAATATTAAGACTAACTGAAGATTAATTATTAAATATGTAAGTTAAACAGCTTGTGTTTCTATTAATGGTTTCATAAATCAAAGCAAAAACAGTTAACGGTTTGTATTGCTGGTTAGCTCGGACAACTAATAGTCATAACAATATTAAGCCGGACTCTCATGTTACCTAAAAAACATAAGGTTTCCAAGAAAATAAAGATAACAGAATTTATATATAGCCTCTGCAGCTAGCAGCATGATTTAAGTAAGAGAAACAAGTGAGAAATCTGTAGTCGAGTGTACCCGACTACGAGAACCCCTTTGCCTACATATACAGCCATACACACACATACTCATACATACACACAGTTCTGCACGTACTTAGCCATTGCGCGCACCTTTTAGCCCCCCACGCTCTATAGCGCGGTACTTAATATTGTATAACTTCCGTGTTTATTATTCAATTCTAACGAAATTCACAACATAGATGAAGAATGGTCTACTCAATATATGTGCGAAAAAAAAATTTGATCGGTTATAAATTGTGCCTTATAATAGATTTTTTCAAATTGCGGGAGTCAGGGGAGGAAATTGGAAAATCTAAAATGTACTCGTATAGCTTAGGAACATAACGAATCTAGATTTCAAATTTCGTTGCTCTAGCTCTTATTTTGCGCGCACTACTATACCCCCCCTCCCCACAACCTACCTGGGCCACATAACTCCACTTTTGATTATGTATAACTTCCGAGATTCGGATCAATATTACCCAGATTCACAGCATGGATCAAGAATGATCCAATTATGATGTGTGCCAAAAATAAATTTAAGCAGTTGAAAATTGTGCTTAATAATCGTTTTTATTTCGAATTGCGGGGGTCAGGGGAGAAAATTCAAAAATCTAAAACAAACTAGTATAGCGTACGAAAATACCAAATCTAAGTTTAAAATTTGGTTGCTCTAGCTCTTATAGTCTCTGAGAAACAGGTGTTCGTACAGACAGATAGACGGACAGACAGACGGACAGACGGTCAGACGCTAGGGCTAATTCGTCTTGTCATCCTGATCAAGAATATATATACTTTATGGGGTCTCCGATGATTATTTCTATGTGTTACATACTTTTCGATTTTGCACAGTTCCAATAGCTCCGCTTTGCTTTTTTTTTTTTGGCAAAAGGGGCTAACAATATATTATTATTTTATTATAGTATATATATTAAGCCCCTTTGCTTTTTTGAAGTACTCATCGGAGACCCCATAAAGTATATATATTCTTGATCAGGACGACAATACGAGTCGATCTGTCTGTTCATCTGTCCGTCGGTCCGTCCGTATGAACGCCTGTTTCTCAGAGACTGTAAGAGCTAGAGGAACCAAATTTAAACCAGTTTGTTTTAGATATTTCTATTTCCTCCCCTGACCCCCGCAATTCGAAAAGGTGATTATTAAGCACAATTTTCAACCGAGTGAATTTCTTCTTGGCACACATATATGAATAAGACCATTCCATTTGCATTGTGAATTTCGTTGAGATTTAACAATAAACACGGAAGTTACCGCTATAGTTAGCGAGCGGCAATGGCTAAGTAAGTGTAGAACTGTGTGTAAATGTGAGTATGTATGTGTATAGGTGTATATGTAGGCAAAGAGGCTCTATACATTAAACTACATTTTTCCTACTTGTTTAATAATATATTTTGGATGTTTAAGGAGAACTCAATATGTGAATAGTTTACATATACCTGAAAGTTTATTCATTTCAATTTGTAAAGCTAAAATTAGAGCTTTACTTAACTGAAGTTGTTCGGCCTCTGTTTGCTCTTAACATTACTCATCATAAACATCATATCATTTAATATCAGAGGCAAGGGGGCTAAAAATACAATATGGATCTTATAATAATAGAAGCAATCTTTGGCACAGTTTGATATTAATACAAAAAAAAATAAATAAAAATATTTTGTATTTTGTATTTTGTTTGCTAAATAAAATTTATTTGCCTAACTTTCAACAATTAATGCTTCTTGCAGAAGCCTTTAATTCAAAATTTTAAATTAATTCATTAATTTAAAATTTTGAATATAATTTAAAGCTTAAAAGAAACTTGATTTTTAACCAATAGTTAAATCTCTTCATGGAACTTGGCTTCAGAGTCGTCGTCCATAACATTTGACATCTGAGTTGACTCGAGATTTCTCGTATTCCGCAAGATCCCCAGTCGCAAATTCATTCGCTGGTCCAGTTCCTCAGTAGCCAATTTTGTAACGCTTTGTTTCTGCTCCAGAGTTTTCTTATCTTCTGATTTATTATCCCTAAACATGTTTTCTTCTTCTTGCCCATTTTCATCAATTATGTTATCGATAGCGTAAGATTCATAAGCATTACCCAAATTGGAATTATCCCTCACTTTATTTGACGGATTTCCGAAGTTGCTTGTGCCTTGCGGTATATCTACTGTGCTGGATATCGTAAATTTGGTATGTAGAAATGAGTTAAATAAAGAAAGCAGAAGCAGTAATAAAAAAAATTAACTATATGTATAACTTTATATATAAAACGATACAGAAGACCAAGTACCATGGACGAAAACAATTGATGAAAGTCAAGTTTCTTTTGAATATCAAACTAAATTCCAAAAATTTTATATCAAATAAATTGTTAATTGCTGAAAATTAGGCTAAAAATTTTTACTATTCCATCGATATAAAAATATATTTTTAAATTTTTCTACAAAATATGTTACTGCTAATACTTTCTTTATGAAACTGAATTTAGTTTGTGAAATATTTGGGTTAATACAAAGTATTTTTTTTCATCTTTAGAGGAACCTACTTTGTTTTACATTTTTCTTGTTGTTCGGAACTGAGCATAAAAATGTAAGATAGTTATACTCGGGTGTAACCCACTACGAGAACTCCCTTACATACACACAGTTCTACACGCACAGTAAACTACCTGCAGACGGACAGGACTAGTTCAATCCGTCTAGTCGTGCCATAAATCCATTATCTTCCTTTTGCCTACTTCCAATGGCAAAGGGGGCTTAAAAAGTGAAGAAAGGCCTCATGACGTGACTTATTACTCGCCTAGATGGTCTGAATAAAGTTCTGGTGCTCAATGGAGTCGTTTTCCGGAAAAATATTTCGACAATCAATTTGCGTTTGCCCAGATCTGGGCCCAGATCTGGAATCCAAATTTCCAAATTGATATAGACCAGGTGTGCTCTTCTGAGCAAACTTGCTCTGTTTAACTGTTTAATGTTTATTATTATAATTATTTTATTATATATATATATATATATTATTAGCCCCTTTGCCTTTTTGTAAAAAAGAATCAAAGCGGAGCTATTGGAAATGTGCAAAATCGAAAAGTATGTAACACATAGAAATAATCATCGGAGACCCCCATAAAGTATATATATTCTTGATCAGGACGATAAGACGAGTTGATCTAGCCATGTCCGTCTGTCCGTCCGTCCATCCGTCGGTATGAGCGCCTGTTTCTCAGAGACTATAAGAGCTAGAGCAACCAAATTTTAAACTGAGATTCGTTATTTTCGTACGATATACGAGTTTATTTTAGATTTTTGCATTTTCTCCCCTGACCACCGCAATTCGAAAAAAACAATTATTAAGCACAACTTTCAACCTCAATAAATGTGGTGTAATGGAGCCCGGGGGGTTAAAGTAAGGGAGCAAAATACGAGCTAGAGCAACCAAGTTTGGAATCTAGATTCTTAATGTTCGTACGGTATACAAGTTTGTTTTAGATTTTCGAATTTCCTCCCCTCACCACCGCAATTTGAAAAAAATCAATTATAAGACACAATTTTCAACTATACAAATTTTTTTTTGGAACATATTTTATGTAAAGCATACTTGATCTACGTTGTGTATTTCGTTAAGATTAAACAATAAACACGGAAGTTACAGAACATTAAGTATCGCGCAATAGAGCACGGGGGCTAAAAGGCTTAAGGTACGTGCTTAAGGTACGTGCAAAGGGGCTCTCGTAGTCGAGTACACTCGACTACAGACTTCTTACTTGTTTTATTATATAAATATTACATATTATTTTAATATATTTGATAATGCTAGATGAAGATGATGAGCACGCAAATCAAGTAAGGTATCTAGGAATTATTCTGGACAGGAGGCTCTGTTTTGCAGCCCATATCAGAGTGCTAAAAACAAGGATCAGGGCCGCTGTGGGAAAATACTATTGGCTACTGGGTCCGAAAAACAAATTAACTCTCAGCAACAAAGTAGCAATCTATAGTCAAATAATTTCAACACTTATCACTGGATGCGAGTGGTATATCAGAAACAAGACTTTGCACAGTGATCTGAAAATTGCCTCAGTGTTCCACCAAATAAACTTCCACTCAAGTCATTACAATAGCCGCATTATTAACCACAGCAATAGGTTAGCCAAAAGGCTGACTAGAGCTCGCCCAAGACGACGCCTAAACAGAAGTCGACCTCATAACCTCATTAGCCGGATGCCCAGAAGGAGGGAAATTTAATTCATTATAATATATAGTATAATATATGTATAAGGTACACCTTAGTGGTTAGCCGGCGCGCCCAATTGGGTTTTAGTCTGACACAAAGGACACAAAGAAGTTTCTGAAGATAATATATATATAATAATATATAATTACATTCTGCAGAAGAAATTGGAAAACTCTTGTTCAAAATCGAAAAGTATGCAAGAGGTGGAAATAATCATCAGGGACCCCCTAAAATATATGTATTTTTGATCAGGACGAACTGGGAGCAAAAAGCGTACTTAACAGCTTACAGTATGTATGTATGCGTTTGTATGTGTGTGTATGTAGACAAAGGGGGTTTAAGTAATCGGGTGCACCCCACTACAACTAAATTTTTATGCTCTATTCAGAAAAGCAAGAAAAATTTAAAAAAAAAAAGTAGGCTCCTGTTAACTTGACAAAACAGATTTTAGATAAACCCAGAACTTTCACACATAAAATTTAGTTTCACACAGAAAGCCGAAGTAATAACATATTTCTACAAAAATTCAAAATTATAGTTTTATATTTATATATCGTCGTCCTCAACATTTGACATCTGAAATCTGACTCTGAGCGTTTTCGTATTCCGCAAGCTCCTCAAGACGCATATTCATTCGCTGCTTCAATTCCTTACTGGTCAATGTTGAAACGCTTTCTTTCTGGTCTAGAGTTTCCTTATATTCCGCTATATTATCCTTGAACATACTGTCTTCTCTTTGTCCATTTTCATCAATTATGTTCTGGACAGCGTGAAATCCATCACCTATATCCAAATTGGAATTATCACCCGCATCATTCGGTGGATTTCTGAGGTTGCTTGTGCCTTGCGGTGTATCTACTGTGCTGGACATCTTAAATTTGGTAAATACAAAAATTCAATTACATAAAGGAACCAATAGAGGTAACATATATATTTATATGTAGGATACACAAGACCATGAAGAACTTGTAGAAAAACTATGGATGAAGGATTCAATATTAAAATTTTTAAATGAAATGAATTATGACGAAAAGAAAAGAAATAGAAACATTTTTATTAAGCAAACAAAATACAAGATATTTTTTACTCAATTTAAGAGTACCAAATTAAATTAATTGGTTCAAACGTACAGGTACAGTAGGTGTAGAACTATGGGTGTGTGTATGTGTATTTTGACATAGGGGCTTTCTTTTAAATTTAAAATAGTTTTAACAAAAATCATAAATAAATAGCTTACAAAAAAAAAATTAAACAAAATACACAATATTGTTTTTGTGTGTCTGGATGTGTATGTATGGTACAGCATGCAAATAACACTTGACCGAAATTTCACATTCGGTTGAAGTTAACCGATATTTTTTTACAGGGATGATAAAAGCATAACTTTTATTTTCGATTTATTTCGGTTATCGGTTGACCATCTCCAGCTTATCTACAATTTTAAAAGTCTTTGGTTGAACACTTAAAGATGACTGAAATGTTGCATTGCTCCTCAACTGAGAGTTATTAGTGAGTGAAAAAAGTCCTTTTATTTCTTTTTATTTGTTTAATGTCGACTATGAGCTGTCGACTAAAAATTGTGGTACAAATAAAAGCAAATGAAATTAAAAATATTTATAAGTAATAATATAAAAATAAAAAAAAAAAATTAAAATTATAAATATAAAACTAAGTCTAAACTTAAATTCATATTTCAAATTTCAAATTAAATTTAAACTGGAACAATTATTTTTAATGAAAGAAGGAACATTTTAAGTATTTAATCTGAATGTAGCTTAACAAGTAATAATGAATTTAAGTTTTCTGCACTTAAACTGCTGCGGTTGTAAATTAATACAAAATGAAGGGACTGAAAATACCCTTTCTACCAACACTTGAATGCACAAATACTCATCGCTTGCATGCACATATTTTAAAAATATCGAATTTTATTTTATTTTTCAGTCTCATCGCATATCGGTCAGCTACTGATCAGAACCTTAAAAAAATCGATATAAAGGTTAGAAGTTGGGCAAAGGCCTTTTGACATGCGACTTATTGGTAACGGTCAGTCTCAGACTTTAAAACTCAAAAAGTCTTTGAGTGAGAGTTATTTACTGACTTTTTGAAACGGTCGACTGATATTTACATGCTCTGGTATGTAGGGTAAGGGGTTTTTGCTCAATAACTTTTAGTTCATTGGTCAATACGAAGTTTTTTTTCAAGTTCACAACTAAATTGTATGTACAGCATTTAAAAATGTTGGTAGATTGGTGGAGGGGTTGCATGTCCACTGCAGGTGTGGACGAACTGGGTTTTTGTTAATGGGATTATATACCAACATGTATACATAATATACATCAAAAACTGAATTTGCCAAACTCGGCTAATGTCTGACCACATACTCCACAGTTCGCAGCTCTTAATAGAATTGAATTTAGGAGTCTTCGTGCAGAAGAGAGGTCGCTAATTGGTCAAGAATTTACCAAAAAATTACTTTATTTATTGCCAATCAACTAATAAATGTCAAAGGACCTTGTAAAAAAAATAAAATTCTATATATTTTGGCTAATATTAAAATTTCCTTAAGAGTGCCAAAAGTTTTATTTAGTTTTAAAGTTAAAAATACTTATTATGCCAACAGTTAAGTATCACTCTGTATATACGATAACGGTAACTGTACCTGTAACTGTGAAAGCCAAAAAATGGATTAAAAAAATATAACTATCGATTTATATAATTATACAGTCGTATCGATTTCAGTCCGATACATATAGTCGAATATATTTTTATTATTATTATAGTAGGCCATTGTAACATAATTTTTTAGTATCAACTTTTATTTCTCATTTTATTCATTTTCGTTTAGAACTCGGTGCAGCAAAGTACAAAATTTAATGTTAAATTTATTACTTTAAGTATTAAAGTGATATTTCTCTATTTAATATGGAGACTACACAAAGAAGCATTTTATTTTAGCATCTGAATGATTTCCTAATTGGGTTTATCTTCTCTGTTGCTGGAAAGCAGGAGTTCAATGAGAGCATGGAGATTCGCTTTTCGATATGTACAAACTATATAATATTGTAAGTTATTAAAATCAAAGTGTTTATATTAATATATAAGAATGTTATATATAAATATATCTCTTTATAGCCGTCCTATTCTCACAGTGTTCATGATAAATGTAGACTCGCCTAAATGCATATTCTATTTCCGAAACCTTACTCTTGACACACTACTATACTAATAAACTGAATGAAACTATAAATTTATTTGTGTATATCTACATTTATACTAAATGGTTTATGCAAATTCTGGGAGTATTGTAATATAGAAATATGGCAAGGCTACTTATAGTTTTGACAAAATAAAATCGTTATATTATAATGATATTTTATAAACCTTAATGTTTCAGTTAAACTATAAATTTAGTGCTTTTTATTCGATTCGAAATTATTTATATAGCAAAATACCAATTTTTTTTATAACTAAATAAAAAAATGTCCTAAATTTACCCGAACAGAACATATATGGATATTTTTTTAATCCCTTTTTCTTAAAAAGTGCAAATGGGGTCTAATGGATTCGTGTAAAATTTAAAAGTATGTTACAGGTAGAAATAATCATCGGAGACCCCATAAAGTATATATATTTTCGATCAGGACGACTAGCTGAATCGATCTAGCCCTGTCCGTCTGTCTGTCAGTTTGTCCGTCCGTCCGTCCGTCTGTATAAACGTACGATGGCAAAGCCAGGATTGACGACTCTGAAGGTTTTGCTGAGTGTATGGTGGGATATCAGAGGAATTATCCATTATGAAGTGCTGCCTTATGGCCAAACCATCAATTCTGACCTCTACTGTCAATAACTGGAGCGATTGAAGATTGCACTTGAACAGAAGCGGCCAGCGATGGTGAATCGTAAGGACATTGTGTTCCAGCATGACAACGCCAGGCCCCATACATCTTTGGTGATTCGTCACAAGCTACGGGAGCTTGGTTGGGAAGTTTTAATGCATCCACCTTATAGTCCGGACATTGCCCCAAGCGATTACCATCTGTTTTTGGCCATGCAAAATTTTTTTGATGGGCAGAAATTGAGTTCAAAGGAGGCTAGTGAAAATTGAATTGCCGAGTTTTTTGCCAATAGATACAAAGACTTCTTCAGAAGAGGCATATACAAACTACCATCAAAATAGCAGCAACTAATCGAAGACAACGGTACATATAGCACTTAAATCGGACAATGGTAACTATGTTAAAATAATCGTCAAAAATCAATACAAAACAACCTATTCTTCTTCTATATTCTTCATTCTTCATATTTCACACACTAAATTCAGTTTCATACAAATTCAGTTTCTATTTTTACAAAAATTCAAAATTATAGTTTTGTATTTATATATCGTCGTCCTCAATTTTATAATTATAATATAGAGAACAAATATTTGGTACAATTCGATACATAATACAATTTAATTGCCCAATTTTAAGTTATTAATTTGCGGAATTTATATCAAAATTTAAAGCTAACTTTGCTCATTCTTGACCTTCATCAATTATTTTCTAATAATCTCGCAATGATGCTTGGTCATCAGTACGTATATTTGAATTCTTATTATTATTATTATTGTTATTTATGTTACTAAATTTTTAGATATTCCGAAAAGTTGAAGCAACCTCAGAAATCCGTCGAATAATGTGGGTCATAATTCCAATTTGAGTATAGGTGATTGATTTCATCCAGAACATAATTGATCAAAATGGAGAAGAAGAAAACATATTGAGGGATAATAAATCGGAAGATAAGAAAACTGGAGCAGCGAATGAATTTGCGACTGGGGATCTTGCGGAATACGAGAAATCTCGAGTCAACTCAGAGATGTCAAATGGTTATGGCCGACGACTCTGAAGACCAAGTATCATGGAGGGATTGTTAAAAAAAACTATTGTTAAAGATCGAGAATGAATTTCCTCGAGTTTCTTTTAAATTTTCAATTAACCTCATCATTTTAAATGATTTTAAAGGATTCCGCAAGCTTAAATTATTGAAAATTAGACAAATAAATTTTATGGAGCAAACAAAATATAAAATTTTTATTACTATTAGTATCAAAGTGTAGTAAAGATTGCTTTTCTTATTATACGATATTATATTATCGTTTAAGACCGCTTTGACTCTCGAAAAATGTTAAAGGGAGCTAATGCATCTATGCAAAATCGAAACTATAATTAAGTAATATGAAGAGTAAACAGAGGCCTGGAGTGGTTCATTAGATCTATTGTTCGTACACAGGAACTGTTTGTATTCACGAACCGAACAACAAACGGTTTATAAATGAAAATGAATAACTTTATCCATTAGGAGAAGACGAAGCGAGTTCGTGTAGCATAAATATATTTAGGTTCTCAAAGCACACTCTTATTTTATATATGAATATTAAGGATATTTCTTGAATCTGTTTCTATTGTCGTTTTGTCCAGATTAACGCTGCCTCTCTACTTACCTCAGCTACTCAGAATAATGTAATATTGCTAACTAAATTGAATTTAATTTAATTCAACTGTCGATATAATGGTGCTAGATTAATAATTTATTATGCAAATAAATCTCGATTTATTTTAATATTATCTTAATTCTATAATATATAAATATAAAAGTAAACTATAAATAGAAAAAAAAAATACAGAATATTGTAAATAGATAAGATTAGAAAGAGCTGAGATCTTTGCATAAGTAGCTTAAAAGGATATCCTTGTTTATACCTCTTGTGGTTCATTTTGGATGTACGCGTATCGAGATCCTGTGGTGTTTGTTTGAGCATTGCACGTTTGCACAAATCCTTTTGTAATCCGCCCGCACAATTGCCAAATAAGTATTTAAAAATAGTACATAGGGAAATTAAAATAAAAGTAACAAAACAATTTTCAAAATGTGCGTTTAATGCAGCAGAAGCCGCACACTCTCACACTCAAACACACACTCACACAATCGTATAGAGAACACACAGCTGTACATGTTCTCGGTATTATATATACAATGACCACGCCCCATACCCACCCAATACCACAAAGCTAAAACCAACCGACATTATACATCCAACAGTTAAATGTTAATTCTCGCTTAGCGTTGCACTTGGCGTATACGTTATTTGGTGCAAACTGATTTTTAGTTGGCTCAGTGAGCTGAATTTTAGTTTTAGTTGTTGCTATTTTTATACAATTCACACGCACACCCACATGCACATACACATACGCACACGCAAACACATTGACAATAACATTTTCTCATGCTGGTCACATTTGAACGAGTTGATTTTACAGTTCATTCAGCATGTTGACCAAAATTACCGCGGTTTTAACTCAGCTGCATCAAACGAGAAATACTTTAACCTACCTACCTACCTGACCCCACTACCCCTCTCTTTAGCTCTTTTGACCACTCACTTTCATTAGTCTGGCCCCAACTTTTATTTTGTTTCACCCAAAATAAGTTGGGGCTATTTTCTATTTTTTTTTTTTGGGAGATTTCGTTTAGCAAAAGCACCGAAACAATGTGCGGACTATTAGCCAAAATGTTAAATGACATATTGCATGCGGCGATTCGTTGTTGTGCTTGTTGTCACAGTTGTAGTCGTTGTTGCTGTTGTTGATGCTGTTTTTGATGTCCTTGTTGCAAGCTCTTTTATGTTGCATTTGGCTACTATGAACAGCAATTACCCTCACGCAGCTGAACACTATTTGGGTTTAACTCTCTCTCTGTGTATTTATATACAGTGTACCATATAGATATGAATATAGATATGTATATATATATATATAGATATATGTTACTTATGTGTATATACTCTTTTGAATTTAACGAGTTTGTGATTCGTAATTTGATTTAAACTCGAGTTTAATCACATTTATCAAAAACCCATCAACTAAAATCAAATCAAAATTAAAGAGAAATTTTATGCTTTTCTATTACATTACATGTTTATAATTTTATATATATATTTATTTATACATATTTATCTGATGTATGCCGATATATATAAACAACAAGCTAATATAGAATTAAGTTAAACTACAAACATATTGAGCTCGCGATATATACTTATATTGTTCAATTGGCAAATTTGTTGAATTTGTTGAATTGAAAATAAGAAAAAAATTTCAGATTTCATACTAAAAATTGTTTCTAGGACTACAATAAAGTATCTCCCTGCTAATTCTCAATAACTTCGTGCCTAATGGCCCTATCTTTATGGACACGACTGTATAGTTTCAAACTTTTAACACAAATAAGCCCACAGAATAAAGACAATATGCAAACTGTTAAAATCAGAAATTATACAATACATTGGACTAGACAGACACTAATCAAAGACCAACTGTGGTACCAATATAACCTCGATTAGTGTAAAATATTCAAAGCAGATCATCAGCTTACAGTGGAAGTATTTTAATATATATTTGTTTTAATATAGTTTTAATTGAAGTAACAAAAAAAGATTTATTGTAAACATTATATTGCAGGTAATTATTAATAATACCTATATATTAATATAAACATATAAACAAATATAATAATTAATAATAATAATAACAGTAGACGTCCCATTTAATTCAATCCGAATTCTAGGAATTTTGCACTGAATATATCTTCACATATTGCTCAGAATTATTTATCCAATTGATTTGTATATGTACACAATAATAATAACAATTATATATATATATATATATCAATTATAAATCCATATTGAAAATATAATCAGAAGAGAGTTTCGAGCAGCCAGTGCTCATTTAATTATTAAGCTTAGTATTTAATACTAGACCTAATATTATAAATAAATAATAAATAAATAACAACTATAATAAAATAAAGTAAATTTTATTTTTATATACAATATAAACCACAAGTTAAAAATCTTATATTATATTTATTATTCTAATAAGAAATGTAAACCTTAAACACATAAATTTTTTAGCATTGTGTATCTTCTATTATAATCTAATAAACTTTTGATTTAATGGGTGGAAATTGTTGTTTTTCTGTGAAAAAGTAATGTTCTTTGCACATTAGTTGGGTATAGAGATATAACAATTTCTATCCAATACTATATATACATATAAAGAGTTAAATTATTGGATAAAGGAAACAAATCAAACGTTAAGAAATTGTTAAAATTATAATGTTTTGCTTTATTATTCGTATTTAATCAAATGTAAAATTGTTACTCTAAATGAGGCATTTGCTTTTTTATACAAAAACTTTTTATGCTCTATTTACTATGCTGATTTTTCTTGATGTTCTGCTTCTAGTTCAGTTATAGTGAAACATTTTCCTGTTTAACTCACTAATTTTGAGGCAACCCGCCGAATGCATTTCCAAGTTGGAATTTTCAGATGGCAATTGTCACTTGGAATTATGCAAGAGGATTCAGCAGACAAAGGTCTATTCCGTTACATCAACACTTCTAGAAATTTCTTGCTTGAGGCAGGCTATAGGAGGAAACTTTACCATGGTTGTCGTTATGGCTGTACTTCTTCTCCTTCTCCTACTGCTTCTCGCTATCATCCACATCCACGTCCTTGGCCTTGTTTTCGTGCTGTTCGTCGTTGCCTTTGCCATCTCCATTGTACTTTATTTAATTTGCTTTGTGCAAAAGTAAAGAAAAAGTAAAATTGTATATTCCATAAATTCGCTGGCACTTCAATCTTTGCTTTAGTAGTTCTCCTTTTTCTTTCTCTTCTTTTCAAGCTTCTCTATTTCACACGCCGCGGCGTTGTTCATAGAATTTTGCATTCCGTTCACATTTTTCGTTTTTTTTGCGGCTTCATTGTCGGATTTTCACTTATTTCTCTCTCTTTCTCTCTCGCTCGCTCCCATTCTATCTTTCTATCTCTATTATACAGCTGTCGGCTTTTTTGTGTGTTTTAATAATGCATAATTTGTTCTATAACTAGGTCCTTCTTCTCAGCACAATATTACAATTTATGCACAATATATAAAAATCTTTAATCAAAATGAAAACAATGCACGCCATTGTTGCACAGCTTTTATGAAATTCTTTGCATTGTTCTGATTTTTTATTTATTTTTTGTTTCTTTTTTTCTCTCAGTCTCTCAAAAGGAATTCAGTTCATTTTCTAAAGTGGACTGTGAGTTGTAAAGTGCTGGACATCTGATATATTGGATTTAGAGTTTCTAATGTATAGAAGTTGGTTTAGGCTTAACTATTATAATTAAAGTATTATATCTAATATTCCGTTATGCAACATTCATCAAGAAACATTACACATAAAGAGAGCAAAGAGAGCAGAGCATTTCGTGTTCACTAAACTAACTTCCATATAGATGTAACAAAATGGGAATTCTTTGAATTGAATTTAAAATATTTAAGCTGTGATTATTATTTATATTTTAAGTTATACAAAAGTCAATTCAATAGAATAAATTGAAATGCATATTATATCTTGAAAAGTAACATAATAATATCTAATTGAAATCAATTATTTTCAGCACTTAAAGTTAGATATATAAATACATATAATTTATTGTACTCAAACACTAACCTCTGTGTTTCCCTTAATGCAGCAAAGCACAAAAGATCCCTATATATATATATATATATATATTACTATAAAGTTTTTACAATCAGTTCTCCGTTTGAATCCAATGTTGACTTTGACTATTAAATTTCTTGAGCTTTTCAGTTCAGTTGACAAGGAAAGTGCCTCTTTGTACCGACACACGCAATTTAAAATTCATTTTACTGCTATATATGCCTGGATATGGGTGACTGTTGTTGCATGTGGTTTAATAGAGGGCGTGGTGGTGGAAGGACTGGGTGTGGTTGTAGAACGCTCATAAAATTCCCAAGCGAGACATAATAATAAAGCAACAAAGACAATTCAGCTCGTAAAAATACAAATAAATGTTATAAATATTGCCATAAAATTACAACAAAAGTGGCAACAGTTCCCGCACCGAGTTCCGCATCAGACAGCGGTGGCAACGGTGGCAACCCTGTTATACATTTTTAAAACTGATTGATACGCGCGATGCGTATATTTAAGTTTGTGCGTGTGTGTGTGTGTATATATGCACAAAAACAATATACCATTTACTGGTACGTATATGTATGTATATATATTATCATATATACACACACAGCGATATATACGTTACGTATGTGCACTAGAAACGATAAAGTGGATGAGGACGCTTTGGTGACTGGTGACGAGTGACGCCGAAAAAGAGGCAAACTCACAGGAAACAAATGACAAAAAATATGTTACAAAGTGTCGCACATGACAGTACCAACACTCATGCCCACAAACACCAGCACCACCTTAACCACCATACTTTTCCATGCCACCAGCAACACCTTCAGTTGCTCTTCATGCCCTGGAAACCAACTTTACATTGTGCACTGCGAGCGGTGTACCATTTTACTTTGGCTTTGCTTCGCATTCTCTGTATGCCAAATTTCTTAACGTGTAAGAAAGAGAAATGTTTGCAAGAGCAGAGAGAGAGAGAGAGAGATGGAAAAGAATAATAAAAGGGAGAATTGGTTAAAGAAACGGGTACAAGCTGATGGCCCCTTTATGTCATCGTCGCTTTCATGTACAATTTATTTTTGTATTTTAGTGTAATTTTCTTGATTACATACAGTGTTGTTGCTTTTGCTTAAAGTTGTTATTGTATGCATATATATATATATATATATATATGTGTGTGTGTGTGTGTGTGCAAATCGTTACGAGTATAATTTATTAAAAGTGATCCCAAATTGCACGTATTCTTTTTAATTTTCAAGTAAAACTTCGAGTTAGAAAGCTGAATAACTAAAATTGTTGAAATAAGTTTAAAGTTATAAAATTTAAATGTATATATATATATATATATATATATATATATATGTCACAAATATGATCATAGCACACACCAGGTTATTCAGGTAATAATTATTAACGAATTTGCGAAGGATTCATATAGAATCCCTGGTTACGTATGTAAATCATAACATAGCTTTAACATAACATAATTTTAACATTTCTTATTATTACTTTCAAAATGTATGGTAACACTGAACATATTAAAGACAATGAAAGCAATCTGAAAATATTAACGAGCTGTAATTTTGCTCAGGCAACTCACACAAAGCAAATAAATAAATATAGAAAATGCAAATTTATAATTAATTAATATATCTTCTTTGAAAAGCTTAGTACCTTTCGTCCCTAACGTCGGCACAAAGAAATTAAATTCTAATATGTCTGCCCCATCATTCGATGCCTCTGCTTACTCTTTACTTTTCCACCTATATTTAAATATATGTACTTCGATTAATAAACTTTAATTTTAATTAAGACATTAGACCCCAAACTTCTATCAGGCCAAGACTGTATCTAATTTATACTTATTTAATGAAGATTTTTGTACTATTAGAAATATATTCAAAGATGAGTCAGTAAATTATTAAAAAAATGCCTTTAAACACTCTTCATATATTCATCTGAGTTTAAGTATATATTCTTGATCAGAACGAGTAGTCGATCTAACAATCTATGTCTGTCCGTCCGTACGCTAGACAAGAATATTTAATATTTATAAATTTCCTATGTGTGTAGGCACAGAAGGTTCTCCTAATCCGACGACAACTATCTTAAATTTGTATGCCCTTTTTCGTAAAGCAGGAAAAATTTAAAACAAAATAGGCTTCTATTAACTTGATAAAACAGATTTTAGATACACCTAAATATTTCACACAGAGAATTCAGTTTCATACAAAAAGCAGAAGCAGAAACACATTTTATACAAAAGTTCAAAAATATATTTTTTATATTTTATATCGTCGTCCTCAACATTATATTAATAATGTAGAGAAAAAATATTTAGTACAATTTGATACTTAGAGATATTTGGATAAGTTTTATTTGGCTATCGCAAGCAAGCCCCCAAATTCGACAGCCATAAATCCAAATTGGTGCAATTATTTGCCTGTAAATGGTGAGTTTGTTGCTGAGAGATAATTTGCTTTTCGGACACAGAAGCCAATAATATTTTCCCACAGCGGCTCTGATCCTAGTCTTTGGCACCCTGATATGGGCTGCAAAACAGAGCCTCCTGTCCAGAATAATCCCTAAATACCTGGCATGATTTGCTTGCTCGACAGGAGTTTCATCTAGCATTATTGCTGGCGGTGTTTCTTTTTAGTGTGAAACAAACGTTCGTACATTTTCCTTTATTAATGGCAATATTTGAGCTTCTTGCCAAATCTTCAAATGATGCTGCATATTCCTGTAGCCCATCAGCAGCTTCATATTCGCATTTCGCCCTGTACGTGACGCACACGTCATCAGCGAACGTAGCCAGCATCATATCGCTTGGTGGAATACCCAGATCAATGCTGGGCTGAGGCATATCAGAGGTGAATAAGGAGTAGAGCAATGGCGCCAAAACACTTCCTTGAGGTACGCCCGCTTTTGCATCATATCTTGCAGATATTGCTGTGTGGAAACGCACAACAAATTTCCTATTGGCAAGGAATGACTTAAGGAGCAAGAAGTAAGGCGCCGGCAGTGCATTCTTAATTTTAGCCAGAAGTCCCAAGTGCCAAACGCGGTCAAATGCTTCTTTGACGTCTAAGAACAGAGCGTTATAGAATTCCTTGTTCTCATATGCTAGGAGAATTTGATCCACTACTCAATGCAGTTGCTCCGTGGTACTATGTCCTGAACGGAAACCAAATTGATCAGGAATAATTTGCTTGGTTTCAATAAATGAGGAGATTCGAGACGCAATGAGTCTTTCGAACACCTTGGATATTGAAGGTAGAAGACTAATCGTCCTGTAAGACGCAGCATCACTTTCTGGCTTTCCAGGCTTTGGTATCATGGAAATGATACCCAGTTTCCACTGCGCTGGAAAGTATTGCAACCTCACTATTGCATTGAAGACAATAGTAAGGAATTTTATTGCATAATCAGGAAGAGCCTTTAAAGTTGCATTACAGATCTTATCATGGCCTGGTGCTTTGCCGGAATGCTGACGTCCAATGACCAAAGCTAGGTCACTTGGCTCAAAAGGCATAATTGGCAGAGTTATTTGGAGCGGATAGTCAAGCGTAACCATTACATTGTCAATATCCTGCAGGCAAGTGAGGTCATTGGGCACAAATCTACCAGCTAGATGTTTAGCAAAAGCCTCTGCCTGTTCTATATCTGACCGACACCATGACCCATTTGCATCCATCAGAGGCGCCTTCCTGGGACATCTCTTAATAGCCCGTGTGGTCTTCCACAATGAATGAATTGCCTCACTATCCGTGCCAGTGTTAGCTAGCCTTTGGTCGAACCACTCAGATCTAAAAATAGCCAAAGACCGTCGAAGAACAGACTGTGCTCTACTCCAAGCGGCCTTATCAAAAGGATGACGGGATCTCATCCACCTGATGCGCAATCATCTTTTCTCCGCTATTAATTGACGGATCTCACCTGTGAGTGGAATACCAGCAGCAGCTAATCTTCGTGACGGTTTGCGCGTAGCTACTGATGCAGCAACACAAATTTTTTCGGTAAATATATCTAGGACATCATCAATATCATCGTCCGTGCGAATTTCAATATTCAAATCCAGCGATTGCTGCAACAACGACTGAAACAACTCCAAGTTAGTGTGTTTTGATATGATATGCTCCACAACTGGAAACTCTGTCGCCTGAGCATTTAATGTTATAATTAATGGTAGGTGGTCAGAGCTCAACTCAACAATTGCCTGAATATTTGCATGGACGCCCAGAATGCCTCGTGTTAAAGCAAAATCTAAGCAGCTTGGTGATCCTCTTCTACCATATGGAAATCTGGTTGGACCTCCTGTGGCTAACGTGTTTAGTTGCGAATTAAGGACAAAATTCGCTAAAGCAGTGCCTCTTGAATTACTCCTACTAGCACCCCATAACCAGTGCGCAGCGTTCCAATCACCAGCAACTACACATTTAGGACCAAAACCATCAATGATTTCAGAGAAGTCATCCATCGACCAATTAAATCTTGGTGGGCAATAAATAGCGCCAAAATTGATAGTATTATTAATAATAATTTAATTAATTAATTTAATTTTTAGATATACGTAAAAGCACAAGCAACCTCCGAGATCTGTCGAATAATGTGGGTCATAATTCCAATTTGAGTATGGGTAATGGATTTCACGGTATCCAGAACATAATTGAAGAAGAAGAAAACATGTTTACGGATAATAAATCGGAAGATAAGAAAACTTTGGAGCAGAAACAGAGCGTTAAAACATTGGCTATTGAGGAACTGGATCAGCGAATGAATTTGCGACTGGGGATCTTGCGGAATACGAGAAAACTCGAGTCAACTCAGAGATGTCAAATGTTATGGACGACGACTCTGAAGACCAAGTATCATGGAGGGATTATTGAAAAACCATTATTATTATTATTATTATTATTATTATTATTATTATTATTATTATTATTATTATTATTATTATTATTATTATTATTATTATTATTATTATTATTATTATTATTATTATTATTATTATTGTTTAAGTCTTGGGAGTTTCTTTTAAATTTTAAATTAAAGAATTCCGCAAGAAGCGTTAATTGTTGAAAATTAGGCAAATAAATATTATTGAGCAAACAAAATAAAAAATATTTTTTACTTTTAATATTGAAGCGTACCAAAGATTGCTTCTATTATTATATAATTTTTATCATATTTTTGGCTCCACTATAATATATGATAATATAATATGTGATAATAAATATGATAATTATGATGATCAATATTAAGAGCGAACAGAGGCCGAACAACTTGAATAAAGTTCTAATTTTAACTTTACAAATTGAAATTATTAAATTTTTATTTTAGTAATTTCTGTCATACATAAAGTATTCACATATTGAGTTCTCCTTTAAAATGCAAAATATATTAAAAATGTATATTATTATTTTATTAAATTATAAAATTGTTGGTTTTGCCGACTCGAGGTCATGTTGATCATGTTTTGTTCAATAAAACTCTAAATTTTTATAATTTTTGTCAGTGTCTGTTTTGTAGTTTAGTCTTTGCTTTTTCGGTGTGTTAATTATTTGTAGCATTCCTAACTTGAACCGTTTGTTGTAGTGTTGTTCTTGCTAACATTTTTAACAAACAAAAAAGGTCACCAACAAAGAACATTTAATATTATAATATATATATTATATATTACTTTAATAGGGGTATATCCAAGTTGACCGCTATTCCTAAAGTGCTTGAGAAATTGATAACGTCTCAGCTTCAGCACTTTTGTAGTTCAATTATATCACCTAGCCAACATAGTTTGGTGAAATCACGATCTACAACCACTAACTTACTTAAATTTAGCTCTTCTGTTATCAAAGGATTTCAGAATAAAATGCAGACTGATGTTATTTACACGGATTTCAGTAAGGCTTTCGACTCCGTAAATCACACTCTCTTAATTAATAAGTTAAGTTTGATGGGATTTCCTCGGGATCTTCGCTCGCGAATACAACGAGTTATTTTTAAATCATCTTTCTCTAAGTCCGTTTATGTTTCGTCCGGAGTCCCCCAGGGCAGTCATCTGGGTCCGTTACTTTTTAATCTTTTCATCAATGATCTTTCACAAATTTTCTCTTACTCTAACATACTAATGTATGCAGATGATGTGAAGTTATATGTCACTTTTAATGACATACAATTTTCTCATTTATTGCAGTCTGAACTAGACTTATTTTTTGTCTGGTGTAAATTTAATTTACTTCAACTAAACTGCATTAAGTGTAAGGTCATGTCATTTTTTCGGGGTACACCTCTTTCGTTTAATTACACTCTCGATCAGCTTTCCGTAGACAGGCTAGATAGTGTCATGGACTTAGGAATTCTACTTGACCACAAATTAAATT
Organism: Zygothrica quintamaculata; assembly: GCA_037044455.1. Classification (NCBI taxonomy): domain Eukaryota; kingdom Metazoa; phylum Arthropoda; class Insecta; order Diptera; family Drosophilidae; genus Zygothrica; species Zygothrica quintamaculata. The sequence goes on along the minus strand of JBAMBS010000732.1, from coordinate 147,333 downwards.
TCAATGCCCATGTTGCATTTACTATAGGTAAGGCTACTCAAACTCTAGGATTCATCAAAAGATCGTCCAAAGAATTTGACGACCCTTACATAACAAAAACACTTTATACTGCAATCGTCCGACCTATCTTGGAATACGGATCTTGTGTATGGTCTCCACAATATTCGGTACATCAAGAAAGAATTGAGTCTGTGCAGAAGAAGTTTCTTCTCTTTGCTCTTCGTGCTTTTAACTGGGCTCCGGGTACGGATCTTCCTTCGTACGCAAGTAGACTTTTACTAATTAATCTTCCATCCCTTACTAATCGCCGTATTATGCTTGGAGTTATGTTCCTACACAAACTTTTGGTCTCTGCTCATAGTTGACATTAAATAAATAAATAAATAAATAAATAAATAAATAAATAAATAAATAAATAAATAAATAAATAAATAAATATATAATAATATATAATTACATTCTGCAGAAGAAATTGGAAAACTCTTTTGCAAAATCGAGAAGTATGTAAGAGGTGGAAAAAAATCAACCGAGATCCCGTAAAGTATATATATTTTTGATCAGGACGAACTGGGAGCTAAGACACCTCACAGTGCTTGTAAAACTGTGTGTATGTAGACAAAGGGGGTTTAAGTAATCGGGTTCACCCCACTACAACTATCTTACATTTTTATGCTCTATTCAGAAAAGCAAGAAAAGTTTAAGACAAAGTAGGCTCCTATTAACTTGACAAAACAGATTTTAAATAAACCCAGAAGTTTGGCATATAAAATTTAGTTTCACACAGAAAGCCGAAGTAATAACATATTTCTACAAAAATTCAAAATTATAGTATTATATTTATATATCGTCGTCCTCAACATTTGACATCTGAAATCTGACTCTGAGCGTTTTCGTATTCCGCAAGCTCCTCAAGACGCATATTCATTCGCTGCTTCAATTCCTTACTGGTCAATGTTGAAACGCTTTCTTTCTGGTCTAGAGTTTCCTTATATTCCTCTTTATTATCCTTGAACATACTCTCTTCTCTTTGTCCATTTTCATCAATTATGTTCTGGACAGCGTGAAATCCATCACCTATATCCAAATTGGAATTATCACCCGCATTATTCGATGCATTTCTGAGGTTGCTTGTGCCTTGCGGTGTATCTACTGTGCTGGACCTCTTAAATTTGGTAAATATAGAAATTCAATTACATAAAGGAACCAATAGACGTAATATATATATTAATATGTAGGATACACAAGACCATAAAGGACAATGGATAAAGGATTCAAGATTTAAATTTTAAAATAAAATTAACAAAAATAGATAAAAAAAAATAAATTTTTGTATTAAGCAAACAAAATATAAAATATATTTTTATTTCTTTTAATATAAGATTAACAAATTAAATTACAAGTACATTGCGTGAAGAACTGTGGGTATGTGCGTGTACTTTGACATAGAGACTTTCTTTAAAAAAACGAAAATAGCTCAAAAAAAACTAATATTAAACAAAATATACAATATTTTTTTTGTGTATGGCTGTCTATGGAACCAAGGGGTTCTCGTAGTCGGGTTTACTAGTAGGTTTACTTGTATTTAACTTTAGCAAATAACTTTTAGCTTATTAGTAAATACGAAGTTTACTTTCAAGTTAACAACCAAATTGTATGTACATCATTTAAAGATGTTGGTAGATTGGTGGACGGGTTGCATGTCCCCTGCAGGTGTGAACGAATTAGGTTTTTATTACAGTTCCAAGCTCTCAATAAAATTGAAACTTAACCCTTTAAAGCGCAACAACTCAAATTTTCAAATTTTTTTTATTTGACGTAAAATTTAAAATAAAAATACAATTTCCTTTATTTTGTTTTAATTTCGGGTTTTCCATTGTTTTTTCAAGAAAAACTGTGTGTTTTTAACTGTCAAACATATATAATATACTAAATTCAATATATACTTGATTGTTTAACTTATATATTTTTATTTAATAAGACGGCCATGTCCAGGATTTGTAGAAGATACAATATTTTCAATATTTTTAAAATAAATTTTATTTTTTACTATTATTATTAGGTAAGCGTCCATGAACAGTATTGACGCATTTTTAAAAACGAGATATTGAAAATGGAATTTGTATTCTCTTGATGTACATAAAGATTTGTTTCATATCTTATTTCCTCAAAGAAGAAATTAGGAAATAAATAGAAAAAGTCGTCCATGGGCAGCTCAAGCGCCATTTTCTTAAGGAAATTCAGTATTTCCATAAAACTGCATTTGCAGCTCATTGGAAACCAAATTTGTCTGTCTCCAAAGAAGTCTTGACTTTTAATAGATTTTGCCGGATTGATTCGGGATTGGAGATTCAACGAAATCTTCCGACTCACTATAAACAAAAACTGCACAAAATATAGCTATCGATTTATATAATTAAACAGTTGATTTCACTCAGATACATAGTAGAATATATTTTTAGCACCTTTGCCTTTTTGTAAAAAGGAAACAAAGCGAAGCTATTGGAAATGTGCAAAATCCAAAAGTATGTAACACATAGAAATAATCATCGAAGACCCCATAAAGTATATATATTCTGAATCAGGACGACAAGACGAGTTGATCTAGCCCTGTCCGTCTGTTAGTCTGTCCGTCTGTATGAATTCCTGTTTCTCAGAGACTATAAGAGCTAGAGCACTTGAAATCTACATTCGTTACGTTCGTAGGTTATACGTGTTTGTTTTTGGTTTTTAAATTTCATCCCCTGACCCCTTCAAATCGAAAAAAAACGATTATTAAGCACAATTTTCAACCGGTCAAATTATTTTTGGCACACATCATAATTAGACCATTCTTGATCGATGTTGTGAATCTGGGAAAGATTGATCTAAAAACTCGGAAGTTATACATTATCGAAATTGATATTATTGGGCCCGGGGGGTATAGTAGTGCGCGCAAAATAAGACCAAGAGCAACGAAATTTGGAATAGAGATTTGCTATGTTCGTACGCTATACGAGTTTGTTTTAGATTTTCGAATTTCATCCCCTGACACAATTTTCAACCGATCAAAATTCTTTTCAGCACACGTACTAATAAGACCATTCCTGATCTACATTGTAAATTTCGTTAATATTGAACAATAAACACGGAAGTTATACAACATTAAGTACCGCGATATAGAGCGTGGGGGGCTAAAAGGTGCGCGCAATGGCTAAGTAGGTGCAGAACTGTGTGTATGTATGAGTATGTGCGTGTATGGCTGTATATGTAGGCAAAGGGGCTCTTGTAGTCGGGTACACTCGACTACAGACTTGTTACTTGTTATTATTATTATAGTAGGCCATTGTAACATAATTTTTAAGTATCAACTTTTATTTCTCATTTTATTCATTTTCATTTAGAACTCGGTGCAGCAAAGTACAAAATTTAATGTAAACTTTTTCATTTTAAGTATTAAAGTGATATTTCTCTATTTAATATGGAGACTACACAAAGAAGCATTATATTTTAGCACCTGAATGATTTCCTAATTGGGTTTACCTTCTCTGTTGCTGGAAAGCAGGAGTTCAATGAGAGCAATGAGATTCGCTTTTCGATATGTACAAACTATATAATATTGTAAGTTATTTAAAATTGTTTATATTAATATATAAGTATGTAATATATAAATATATCTTTTTATAGCCGTCCTATTCTCACAGTGTTCATGATTAATGTAGACTCGCCTAAATGCATATTCTATTTCCGAAACCTTACTCTTGACGCACTACTATACTAATAAACTGAATGAAACTATAAATTTATTTGTTTAATTATTTAATTAATTTTTGTCATACTTAGATATGTTTTTACTTTTAATATTGTTGGCCAAAGGATATTTATCTGGCAACTATAATAATGTATAGAAGGTAAAAGAGATCTATTAGATATGTGTTAAATCGAAGAATATTAAATGGGTGAAATACCTGAGATCTTATAAAATATATAAGTTCTTAATCAGGATGACGAGTCAATGTAGTCCTGTATGTCTTTACGAAGCTTACAGTGCATGTAAAATTGTGTGTATGTGAGAGTATGTGTTAGCATGTGTGTTTTTGTAGACATAGAGGATTCTCGTAGTCTTACAGCTATCTTACTTGTATTTAAATAAGTTTGTTATCAAGATATATCTGAAAATAAAATATGCTCTTTCGAAAAGCAAGAAAAATTTAAGACAAAGTAGGCTCCTATTAACTTGACAAAACAGATTTTAGATACACCTTAATATTTTACACACAAAATTCAGTTTCATACAGAAAGTAACAGCAGTAACTTATATTTCTACAAAATTCAAAATTATAGTATTATATTTATATATCGTCGTCCTCAACATTTGACATCTGAAATCTGACTCTGAGCGTTTTCGTATTCCGCAAGCTCCTCAAGACGCATATTCATTCGCTGCTTCAATTCCTTACTGGTCAATGTTGAAACGCTTTCTTTCTGGTCTAGAGTTTCCTTATATTCCTCTTTATTATCCTTGAACATACTCTCTTCTCTTTGTCCATTTTCATCAATTATGTTCTGGACAGCGTAAAATCCATCGCCTATACCCAAATTGGAATTATCACCCGCATCATTCGATGGATTTCCGAGGTTGCTTGTGCCTTGCGGTGTATCTACTGTGCTGGACATCTTAAATTTGGTAAATATAGAAATTCAATTACATAAAGAAACCAATAGAGGTAACATATATATTAATATGTAGGATACACAAGACCATAAAGAACAATGGATAAAGGATTCAAGATTTAAATTTTAAAATAAAATTAACAAAAATTGATTAAAAATAAAAATAAATTTTTGTGTTAAGCAAACAAAATATAAAACATTTTTTTATTTCTTTTAATATAAGAGTAAGAAACTAAATTACAAGTACATTGCGTGAAGAACTGTGGGTGTGTGTGTGTATTTTAACACAGAAACTTTCTTTAAAAAAAAATTAAACGAAAGGCATAGCTCAATAAATAAAAACAAAAATTAAACAAAATACGCAATATTTCTTTTGTGTGTAGGACTGAGTATGGAGCAAAAGGGTTCTTGTAGTCGGGCTCACTCGACTACAGATTTCTTGTATTTAACTTAAGCCAATAACTTTTAGTTTATTAGTAAAAACGAAGATTATTTTCAAGTTCACAACTAAATTGTATGTACATCATTTAAAGGTGTTGGTAGATTGGTGGAGGGGTTGCAAGCTCCCTGCAGGTGTGGACGAACTGGGTTTTTATTAATGGGATTATATACCGACATGTATAAATTAATATAATCAATATATTTTGTTCTAACAAAAGATATTTTCGACCTTTTGTATCAACAAGTATCTGCTCTAATATTATATTAATAATATAATATTAGCAATTGCTGTCTCCAATTGTTAGGCGGTGCCCGAACAATGAGACGCAACGGTCGAGCAAACGTTGTTTTACGTGTTAATGAATAAAAAATCTTTGTGAATTTACTCCGCACTGTGATGTGCTTTATTTAACTATCCAATCCCAACTGATCTCACCCTGATCTCATTCCAAATCAGGGCTGCCAGATTTTGAGAGTGTGAAATAGCTGATTTGAGGCACTTTCTGTAGAAAAATGGCTGAAAGATTTACATGGAATAGCTGAGCAAGAATAAGATGTATTTAGCGAGGGGAAAAATGCATTGTGGATCTTTTTTAGTCGACGATTAAAATTGTGTCAAATTTTCGACTTTTTCTTCTACCAGAAGCAAATTGACGACCTTTTTTTTTTTTTGCTCACCACCTCAATTTCAAAAGTGGTTGAAATGATACTTTTAGTGGCTGTGGGCCTCCAAAAGTGGCTGAAACAGCCACTAAATGCCTGATCTGGCAACCCTGGCGGCCATGCCAACATGCAGTGTTACCAGCTAAGGATAGAAAAGGCTTTCTAACTTAATATAAATACTGCACTATCGATTACTTATGTTAACTTATACATCAATATTTTGAAAGAACACCTCAAGAAAAACACCCGGTCAAAAACTGAATCTGCCAAACTTGGCTATTGTCTTACCACATACTCCACAGTTCCCAGCTCTTAATAAAATTGAATTTGGGACTCTTCGTGCAGAAGAGAGGTCGCTAATTGGTCAAGAATTCCAAAAAATTACTTATTTATTGCCAATCGACTAATAAAGGACATGGACTTTGTAAAAAATATAAAATTTTATATATTTTGGCTAATAATAAAACTCCCTTAAGAGTGCTAAAAGTTTTATTCTGTTTTAAAGTTAAAAATACTTATTATGCCAGTTAAGTATCCCTCTGTATATACGATAACGGTAACTGTACCTGTAACTGTGAAAGCCAAAAAATGGATAAAAAAATATAACAATCGATTTATATAATTATACAGTCGTATCGATTTCAGTCCGATACATATAGTCGAATATATTTTTATTATTATTATAGTAGGCCATTGTAACATAATTTTTTAGTATCAACTTTTGTTTCTCATTTTATTCATTTTCATTTAGAACTCGGTGCAGCAAAGTACAAAATTTAATGTAAACTTTTTCATTTTAAGTATTAAAGTGATATTTCTCTATTTAATATGGAGACTACACAAAGAAGCATTTTATTTTAGCATCTGAATGATTTCCTAATTGGGTTTACCTTCTCTGTTGCTGGAAAGCAGGAGTTCAATGAGAGCAATGAGATTCGCTTTTCGATATGTACAAACTATATAATATTGTAAGTTATTTAAAATTGTTTATATTAATATATAAGTATGTAATATATAAATATATCTTTTTATAGCCGTCCTATTCTCACAGTGTTCATGATTAATGTAGACTCGCCTAAATGCATATTCTATTTCCGAATCCTTACTCTTGACGCACAACTATACTAATAAACTGAATGAAACTATAAATTTATTTGTTTAATTATTTAATTAATTTTTGTCATACTCAGATAATTTTATTTTTAATATTGTTGGCCAAAGGGTATCTATCTGGCAACTATAATAATGTATAAAAGGTAAAAGAGAGCTATTAGATATGTGTTAAATCGAAGAATGTTAAATAGGTAGAAATACTCATCAGAGACCCTATAAAATATATAAGTTCTTAATCAGGATGACTAGACGAGTCGATGTAGTCCTGAATGTCTTTACGCACCTTACAGTGCATGTAAACTTGTGTGTATATGGGAGTGTGTGTGTTTTTCTAGACATAACTTGACAAAACAGATTTTATACACACCTAAATATTTCTCAGAGAAAATTCAGTTTCATACATAAAGCAGAAACAGTAACGTTTATATACAAAACTTCAAAATTTTTTTTTTATATTTTTTATAGCCGTTCTCAACATTATATTAATAATATAGAGAACAAATATTTGGTACAATTTGATACTTAATACAATTAATTTACCCAATTTTCAATAATTCATTTGCGGAATTTAATTCAAAATTTAAAACTAACTTTTGTCATTCTTCACTTTTATCAATTATTTGCCGTTAATCTCTCCATGATACTTGTATCTTCAGTACGTATATTTGAATAATTATTATTATACTTTATGTAACTTAATTTTTAGATATACCGAAAAGCAGAAGCAACCTCAGAAATCCGTTGAATTAAGTAAATAATTATTCCAATTTGAGTATGGGTAATGGATTTCATGGTATGCAGAACATAATTGATCAAAATGGACAAGATGAAAACATGTTTAGGGATAATAAATTTTAAATAATACACAAAGTTTTAAATTAGTGATTTAATTTAAAATTTTGAATTAAGGAATTCCGCAAAAACTGTTGAAAATTAGGCAAATAAATATAAACAAAACATAAAACAATAAACAAATTTTTACTTTTAATATCAAAGTGTACTGAATTATAAATATTATTTCTATAAATTATAATATTTTTAGCTCCTATGTAAAAGATAGCTAATGGAAACGTACAAAGTCGAAAAGGTAGAAATAGTTATCTTAGAGCCTATAAACTATATAAAAGAATATTCTTGATCAGGACGCCAAGACGAGTCATGTCCGTCTGTCGTCTGTCTGTCCGTATGACCGCATGTTTCTAAGAGACTATAAGAACATATACACATATAGTATATGTGTGTCTATATCTTTATATGTGGACAAAGTAATTCCAGTAGTCGGGTACACCGAACTACATCTTTTTTACATGCTTGTATATGACTAAGTAAAAGTTTTAATAATAATATCACTAAGTAGTTATTTGAAGCCAAAACTAATTGGACTTATATCTAAAGAGAAGTCAAACATTCAGGGAGAAACGGTGTGCCGCATACCAATAGAAGTATGTCCGGTACAAGACTTAGAACAAAACAATTTTGTTGGTATTTAATTGCTGTAACATGTCTGGAATTTCCTAAACTTAATAGATATTCATAGTGGTTTATCTATGTTTCTCATTATTACACATTTATTCAGGTCTTTATGAGAAATGCTTTTAATTTTGAGGCGAAGACATAAGCGCAGCTTCCAGCTCATCAACTGGGAACGCACCGCATGAACCCATCACATAATGAAAAGGTTAAACTAATTTAACTTCAAGTTAAACCCGACAGGAAACAAATATACAAGCAAACATACTTGCACACAAACGCACAGTAGCATTCATACGTACAAGAACATCGCAAGGAATCGCCCCCTACGACGCTACGAAGTATGCAACGTTTTCTGTTTCTGCCCCATGGCCGTTACTTTACAGCCACATTATTACTTTTTATGCGGGACGCGCTTCCACTGCCATGATTTGAGCTTGTTAATATAAAAATTCTGCAGCTGCCACAGTGTCTACTCAGTGTTGCTATTGTTTTTGTAAATATTGTTATTCTTGTTGTTGCTATATCAGTGAGCAGCTTCTCGGTAGATGTTCAGTTACCCTTCGCAAGAATCAGCAGCAAATGTCTAATGAAATCTAATAAATTAAAGAGATTTATAAAAGCGTTGCCGTCGGCTCAGTTCGTTGGCTCCATTCTCTGCTTGGTCTCTCCTACTACTCCGGCTACTCCTCCTACTCCTGCTGCTCCTGCTACTTTACTCCACTACGCCGACTTACCCCACATTGTGTTCCGCCAGCGGCTTAATTCTGGGAGCATAACTTATTATGCCCATGTCGCAATAGCCAAATCATTGGCTTCCGTTGAAGGCACATCACCAGGCCGTAAATTTTAGCCAGGAAACGGCATATGGGCGAACCCCAAGCATCGCCTTATAATATCTTTAAACTTTTGCCGTTATTTGTCACACTCTTTTGTGTCTTTACTTTCGTATGTAAAGATCAAAGATATCAGATAAGATTATTTAAACAATGAACTCCAGCAAAATCCACAATAAAAGCAACGAATAAAACAGCCCTAAACTCTACTGAACTACTGAAACTTGTGCTTAGATTTTATAGTATAATAACCAATTAAAATAAAATTACTAATAGTTTTAAGCGACGAATAGAATATGAGATAAAAGATAAATACATAAAAAATAGAAATTAAATTTGTACATATGAAATTTGCCAAATTTAATGCTGAGCCTCACACTAAATATCTAGTCACATTATTAAACAACTTTTAAGATACTTCTAAGAACGAATCTTAATTTAATTAATAAGTTTTTAGATGAAAAGAGAACTTCTTATTGGAATGGTAGCTATTGGTTGGTAAAGGGTTTGCTTTATTCTTAAAATATTTAGTTTCTGGCTCATGTTATAGTTGCCTTTAACTTAATATTTAACACTTTTTATTGTGAAGATAAGCAGTTGTTATACTTGAAGTAAAGTATTTAAAGATTAAAGCTAAAATGGCGTAAAGTTAAAAGGGGGAATCAATAGAAAAAGGAACATATAAGAAGAACTGAGTTCTAGTTGGAGGGGGCTTATTGTAAAATTTTAATCAACCTCGCAGCAGAAAGAACAGTTACAAAACCAGTAAGAAAACAACAACGATAACTGTGAAAATCTCTTAAGCAAGTATGCTATAAATCTTATCACATGTAAGGTGCAAAATTGTAAGCATACAGAAAATATTTATCCTACGCACTCGGTTAGGGTAATGTTTTTAAAATGATTTATGTGCCCGAAAAGAGGCTGGCAGCGTTAAGCAACGGAAGTAGGGCGATGGTGGTGGTAGGGGCGGAGGTGTGGCAGGCAAGGACTGAGTTAAGAGAAGCGTAACTGAAGACAGAGCGGGACAGCGAGAGTGAGTTAAACAGAGAGAGAGAGAGAGATAATAGCAGTAGGAGTCAGACAACACTTTGGCACCTCAAGTGCTCGGCCAGCCATGCAATTACATATTTAAGCTGCGCGCTGGGCTCCCAAGCAGGGACACGGGTAACTGAATATTCTGTGGGAGCGCACATGAAGCAAAGGAGTATGGAACCACAATGGAAACAGTGTAGAAACAGTGTAGAAACAGTGTAGAAACAGGGTAGAAACAGTATAGAAAACAGTATGGAAACAGCTACCCGCAGCGCTCTTTATTTTTGTGCATGTCTCAGAGGCGAATGCATAATTTATGTAAAATTACCCAACCAAAGATATTCTCCAGTTGCCCTTTCCATACAATCAGATACCCTTCCCTCCTACCCTCCTACCCTACAGCCAGACCAACCCATACAATAACATACTACAACAATATAGCATTGCATGCTAACCAAACACGTATATTCCATATGCTAAAATAATATCCCACATGTAAAATTGGCCAAATAATTTTAAGTACCTGTTACAAATGTGAGCCAGAATGGAGAGCAATAAATACATGATAAATGAGCTGCTCATGAGTAAGTCTTAGACCAACGGAAAAGTTTCGTAGATGAATTTCCCTGTTGATTTAAATGATTTTCCACTGAAAATTAAATGATAAAGGCTTAACTCAACTTCAAAGAATGTTAAGTAACATCTGGATAGGCATCAGTTTACTTATTAAAAACTTTTGATAAACCAAAAAGGGTTTAATAAACTTACTTTAAGTGCCTTGACTACTGAATTACCATAGTTTTAAGTACATTATTGCTTAATCTTATGTTTATCAACAGCAACAACAGCAGCAACAACAACAGCAAGGGAAACAACATTAATAACATCAAGGCACACACAGAGAAAAGCAATCAAAGCATCAACACAAGGCTTAAGTTTATTGAACATGATCCTTGACCATGTCATCACTTGCACAATGGAGTATACAATGCCACCATGACATACTTGGAAACAGCTACATTCATATTGATTATCTGCCCCTTGGCCACTGGCAGCTGCCTCTTCCATTTGAGGCTCAGATAAAGATAACTGCAGAAGCAAAAAAGAACTCAAAAAAAAATAGGCGATGATTGGGTTTAAGGAGCCCTAACTGTCGTGGGCGTGGCTGAAGTAACGCATGCCTAACTCTTCATCTATAGCTGTCATTGTCCAAAGCCTTCGAACCACGTGTATATAGCCAGCCGTGCGAGACCAGCACTGCCTTCAGCTCCAGTTGCCGGCAGATGTGCAACCAAATGGTGTCTGGCGCACATTCTATAGACGCCACAAGTGCGTATAACAACTGAAAGAGTGGGCGCAGATAATTTGTCCAGACCACAGTATTGAGCAGACTCTGACACGGCACATATGAATTTGTATAGATTCCACTTAGATTATAGCTAACAATAAGCAACTCCAACAACTATGGAGACAGGCAATCCACCAGTTGTCGCGTCAGCCTAACATGGGACATATGCAATCGTTGCAGGCACCGAATACACACAAGTTGTAGTAATCTGCACTGACTATCCACATGTCTGCGATAACAGCTCTGCGACAACAGTTCCACATTGAAGTCTTAAAAAGATTCGACCAGCAATCTGCTACAATTTCTGATCAAATTAGTACTCATATCCCAGCACTAAAGAGCTGAGGAGGTAGGCAGCTTAGTGACACTAATAATACCAAGCTTTCAGAATTCCATCAGTGGATAGCACTTCAATGCCAGTTGAATAACTAAGAGCCATGACAGTTTTAACTGGTATCCAATATGACTGTACACAACCGGTGCCAAATGTACAAATTCATTGGTTACTCGAACCCTTTTGCTCATAACTCTGACCCGCCACAATAGTTGGCTAAAAAGGGACATCGTTGCAGAAACCTTAACGATACGTATGGATTAAGCAATATGTCTAGAAAATTAACTATTTAATTATTCTTAAAATGGTTATACTATACTTCTTTATATGTTTATTTCCTGTGATCTCATCCATCGCACTGGGCTGACCTTTAATGGCTACTAAAAGTAGTTCCTTTAAACTTCCAGTAATGAACTGCAGTTTGTTCTGAAATCCAGAATATTCTACTTAGATATTCTTATAAGCTAAATTTTACATATACATTTGATAAAATTCGATATCAATTATAATAAATAACATTGATATCAGATGTTGCAATAACTTTAACTGTTTTCATCTGAGTTTTTGGATGAGTTTTCCCCTTATGAAGAACAACATAACTCTTGGCGTTTTATTTATATTATCCATAAATCAATGTAAATGCTATATATTATTTATTATAATATTATATATATTATAAATAAACTGATATTAATGTCAGATCTCTACAATGAGCATATTCGGCAACGACTGATGGTCATTTCGTTGAGTTCATTTGGAGCTTACCTGAAGGAAGTTTGAATGAATTGAATACCCGAAGGATTGAAATGATTGTTTGAAACTAAATGAATTTTCATATAAAGAGTGTCATCAAGTGAATATTACACTATATTAAACTTAAAGGAAATATAGAAATATAGTTAATAAATGAGGAAAACGAATATAGAATACAGGTCACCAATCGATAATTATGTTAACTTTCTGATAGTATTAATATATAGTAAATCGAAGGGACTAACTGTACTCATCATGCTGCTTATGATCTGAATTGACTGTAAACTTAAGAAACATTCATTAGGAAAATTAATAAGCTTAGAAATTGATGTTATAAATTGTTTTGCAACTAATTTAAGTAGCAAAAAGCAATGGAAATTCCTTTAGGCAAGTTAATTTATAAATCATTTTCATAGAAACATTTCCTTATAAAGAAGTCGAATGTACGCTTTGTGGTAATTAAAAAGTTTACCAAAAGGAAAATATGAATCCCTTGTCCACACTCAAAATTGGGACCGAAAATTGTTGAGAGGTTCCTGTGATGACAAGGGGCAAACTTGGCGATTTGCTTCAAAAACAGGTTTGGGTGCAGCCAACGGACGAGCGCAAAATGTTTACGGGCTGTCGCTGCAAATAAATTAAAAAATTGCAACTCGTTGCCAAGTTTGTCACCACAAAAAAAAAAAAAAATTGAAATAAAAATAAAAAAACTTAACGAAACGAAAAGAAACGCAAAACATAAAAAATATGTAGATGCATAAAACATTGGAGGCTTGGCAACCGCAGACGCCAACAAGCTGCGGTTCTCGTGGCAAGGGTCTCTACAGTTGTAGTTGTAGTTGTAGCTGTAGTTGTTACTGTAGTTGTAGTTGTAGTTGTAGTTGCAGTACTAGTTGTACTTGTAGTTCAAGTTGTAGTTGTAGTTATAGTTATAGTTGTTGTGGTCCTCGGGTCCTGGTAATGTCACTGGTCATTATTGCTGCTATTGGCGACGAGAAGCTGCTGCCCAAGAAGCGGAAATTGGAAAACTTCTTTTATGTCAACTTTTATATACAAATGTATATATACATATATATATTTTAAATAAACTATTCTTAAATTACTAAATATTTCCAAGTGTCCTTTGAATAGATGAGTTATATATATATATTTTGTAAACTATCCTCAGTCACATTATAAATAATAATTTATTAACAAACTTTTCCCTTAACAAAATATTAGATTATAAATTCTATATATCCCCCATAATACAAAAAATATTATACATTTTATTGAAAGTAATTTAAGTAATGGTTGCTGTATTAATATCCTGCGGGAACCTATTATATTATCTTCTTAAATAATATCATAGATATTCACTATGGCTGCTAATTTATGTTTATATTTTATAAATAAAATATAAAATTTAATATCTACCTATAAATAAATATATAGTTAGCTAACACCTATATATAATAATAATCTTAGCCCTTAAGTAAGCTTCCCACAATATTGATACAAACCCAAAACTCAAAGCAAAACTATCTTATGAAGCTAAACAAATCATAAATTGTAAATATATTATCACAAATTTGTTATATTATTTATTTATATATATATTATATTATTATATATATATTATATTTTTCGGATTTTTAGAATTTATTTATATATACTAGTTATATATACAGTATATACCGCTTATATGCAAAACCTATATATGCAAATACGTTGTATATAAAAGATTATTATAAAATAAACCAGAGGTTTAGAAGTTTAGTTAAATTTATATTTTATGCAGTCTATGTTTATGAACACATTGTTATTAAAGTCGTTTAAAACTTTAATTTTTTTCTTTTATGCTTAATGTATTCCGCCAAATGGCTCTTCCACGAATTTAACAAAATCATATGGATGCTTATGAAAAGTGAATCTATCGATACAATTTGCTTAAAACCGATTAAATTTATATGAACTGATTCCAAATAAACGATTTTTTATTTGTATATAAACAATATTTTCTTATAAGCAATATAGTTTTTATAAGGCTATATTTAGTTTTAAATAGTTTTATGATGTTTCAAAATAACATAATTTTGCATTTAAGCAATATTTTCATATAAGCAGTGCGTCATATTACAGATATATACTGTATTTGTATTTAAAATAAATTGTTTAATAAATATGTTAAATTTAAATAATGTGATTACACACATATTTAATTTATTTTTCTGTTGATAAACCAGTGAAACAGCTGTTGCGAAACAATACAGAGAGAGAGAGAGAGAGAGCGAAAGAGAGAGCAACAGAGGCCACTCTTACTCTCTTATCTAACCGTTTGGGACACTAGTAAGGGGAAATATGAAACGGTTAAAAGTTAGCGGTTAAAAAAACAGTTTGACTAACATAAATTGTTTCTAGCAAAAACGTTGAGCAAATTTTTCATTTTATTTTTAAAAAATTATAACCATTCTTTATTTTCAACAATATTTAATAGGATGCTGAAGGACAACTGTAAAAATTCTAAACTTATATCTTAAGTAAATCCTAAATAGTTTTATATATTCATTTTAAAGATAACTGATCTGTGTACGATATTCAAACAATGCATGTAAAAGTTACTTTTAAAGTTGCTTAAAGTCTCTGCGAGAGATGTGTGTACTCAAGCATTCGTATAGATTTTTAAACTATTAAAGGAATGCTTTAAGTTATTGAGTTAAAAAAAATAATCATATTTGTGTACAATTTGGTTAACATATTTGTGGATAAGACTAATATGTTAACATTGGAGGGGAAGCAATATTTCACCATGTCCACATGTCATGAGCCTCTGGCTGAAATTTTCATTAAAATGCTAGCTTAGTTTTAATGTGCACAAAGCAATTTTTACAACTGTAATTAATAATAACTACAATTCTATAATATTAATTAAAATTAAAGAGTTACATAGTTTTCACACATGGTATTTTCTCAACTGCTCTCAGCTATATCGCGACGCAACCAGTCGACAAGGGAGTCCCGGGAGCACTCAGCTTCGGCATTGAGGCAAACAAGATCACAAAGTTCTGGTAACCAATTGCCAATGATGTAACGCTTGATGCATGGCATCACGCCCAGTTCACGCAGTGCCTTGAGACAGTAGAGCTGCAGGCGTGGGTTTGTGTCAGTCGACATGCGGCGACCCAAATAACAAACCAAACCGGGAAACTCTCGGCTACGCCAAAGAGTCCGCTTGCTATGCAGACCATTGAGCAATACCAAGATCACATTTTCAAAGTTTTCAACAACCTGCGTGGGCAGTTTCTTTGACTTTGGAATGCCCACATCTTCGAATACATCGAAGATAAGTTTGACCCCGTCAATTATATCGAAGCGTCTTTGACCCTCTTCGCAACGCAGTAAGAGGGCAAACGCTTTGCTGTTCATATCCCAAAACAAGGGCAAGCGGTTCAATATGCGTGAATGCAGCAACTCAAAGAATCCCAGTTCAATGCCCTGTTCAGGCGCTAACTCCAACATATGACATAGATGATGCCAGAGGTGCGGCGGGTATAATGGCTGACAGGGATCCTGCTTGAAAATGTTGGCAACGGATACGAAGTTTTCCGAATCGGCTAGCACAATACCTAGCACTGAGTGCGATAGAAAACATACTTAGATACTTGGAATATTTTTTAAAGGATAAATCCCAATTACCCCCAATTACCTTTAGGTTTTCCTGTCAAATTTTTCAGAATTTCTGCAGACAGATCTTGATGTATAGGCTCCTTATCCTTAAGAATTTTATAAAATTGGATCATCAAACACTTACGATTGGCTATACGCTCGGCACCATTGTAATTACGAGAGAGAATATCTATGAAAATCAAAATGAATTATATTAATAATTAGTTCATTCAATAGCTACCAAATGGCTTCTAAATATCCAAAACTAAATCTTATTTAAACTAGTAACTTAGTATAATACAAAGATATAAGGTATACCAACAAAAACAAAGTTGAACTGAAAGTTTGGTTACAGCCTAAACATTCATTTTATGTAATCAGTTTCTAATCATAGATTAGTTATAGCTTAGTTGCACTTACTGAAAATCTTCAAATATGTCTCCACTTCATTGTAGTGTTGCTGGTGATACTTGAGTCGCATGCGTAGAAATGCGTTTTTAACTCTATTAAATGGTTAAATGATTAAATATAATTCTGATCAAGAAATGACCAGTTTTCGTACTCACTTTCTAACGATATCCATTTCGAGTATTGCGCGTTGGACATTCAATGGATTAAGCAGAAAGTCTGTAAGCGAGACAATAGCACGCCAGTGCGTCAAACTCACATCGCTGTCCATTTCTTTCATCAATTTGGGTAGAGCAAACCATCCGTAGGCTAGCTGACCGCGATCAGCAAAATAAGTGGAACTCTCTGTGCAACCTTTTGGAAAATTTTTACAATAATCGCGATTTTCCATTAATGAGTTCCATTCTGTTGGGAAAATTGTTAGTAGATTTTGCTTATAAGAACTAATATGAAACCTACCCTTATTTTGTTGGGTATTAATTGAGCCTGATTTCATAACATCTTTGATATCCTTTTGAAGAAAATGGTTACGATATTTTTCCAATTGCTCCCACATTTTGTATAGCTTCTGAGTTTAATATAAAAAAAAAAATTATGAATTGAGACTATAAGAAATATTAATATTTTCAATTTTAAATTATTGGAAAGTTCTAAAAATATGACAGTTACAATGCTTTAATTGAATATTCAAATAAAATGTGCGCGCTAGATGTCGCTGTAGTGAACTTCACAGCGCTACCAGACTGCAGCAGCTTATTGTTTCACATTCAAAAAAAAATACTAACAGTGTAAGTGTTGTTCATAATTTATGTGTGAAATATTGCCATAATCCAATGTATTTGAATAATCAATAAAATGGTGCTTGCATATACATTTGCTCAATATTATATCTACTAAAATAGGTATTACCAAAAAAAATGCATAGCTGGTCACATTGTCATGTGTCATCTGTTTCTGCTGCTGCTGGTGTCACAAGTTTGTTTTTATCCATCTGTGCCGGGCGGCAGACTCAGATCTTCGTTGAAACCGGACGCTTTAAAATCGACTGAAGTTTGTGTGCGCGCGCAATTGTACTTGTTATTTTTGATATTTTTTTTCTCTTTATTTTGTATCGGCCGAGAGTCGCGTGCATATGTGTGTGTAAGCTGTGCGTTTTTATGTGCGTCTGCTGCACCGCAGACAACAAAAGAAAATTTGCCGGTCCACCTTTGTCGCTTCCTTGCTCTTAACCAATGTCGTTACTAGCACAGCCAAAATAACAAATCGAATTTTTCCTATATGAAATTTTCCTATTGAAAATTTTATAAATCAACTTACATCCTGTTTTGTATAAAAAATCTAACCAATATCAAACACAATGGCCTTAATAAGACTGGCAAGGTAAGTAAATTAATAACATTAAAATACCGTTCATTCTTAAAAATTTATTTTATAAGAGATTGTTTTTTTGCTTTAAACTTTCTTCTTCATGCTATAAGAGTATTCATATAATAATTATAGTCAAAATGTTAAACAACTGCAAAACTGGACCTTACTTTAATGTTTTGACTTATTGACTGTTACGCTTTACGTTTCTATACATACGCACACACACTGTGATGGGTTGTAGTAGTAGGCTTACAGCAAATTTGTAAAGAGTTTTGTAAGAATTTCGTAGATTAATTATATTTAATGATTAATTTACTTTTTTGTTTTGTGCCTGATTTATTGGTTCGCTTGCGTGTCCTTTTTATTAATTTTAATATTTCCATATATATCGCCGCACGTTTTATTAACGCCATTCTTCTTGCTTCCCCTATCGGCTCATTTCCATTTGTAGCTTGCACAATGTTTATCTTATCACTTAACATGCCGAATGCAGTGATTGTTTTTGGCATTTCGTTTGTTAAAACGCAGTTGGAGACTAAGTTACCCCGCATTCCAGAACTCGTTTGTACACCAATCAATTAACTTAGTCAAATATTAAATTTTTTAATTTAAAATTTAAAATGTGGTTTATTCTTTTGGTTATTGTATTGTCCATGCCTAATTAGGGTAAAGCGTTCTTTCGTTTCTCCACCTTTCCCTCTTTCCCTTTCACTCTCTTTTCCTCTCTATCACAGTCTGTCTCCTCCGGTAATCATAGCTTGATTCTGTACCCAGTATTTGGTTATTTATTGTGTTTACCACGACTTATGCATTTTTATATTATTGTTGTTCCATTGTCATTTTGGCATTATCCGTTTTGATTTTTACGTCCACAGCATTGGCAAACACAGCGCAATATGATACAAAAGGAATGTTAACAACGCGTGTCACAAGTTTTATTACATAAATTACACTAGTTAACAAGGTTTTCGCACCTAACGTGTCTGTGTAGTTGTACATGTTAATTTGACACTAGACAAATTCTGTTATAAAACTGAAATAAATAAAAACCACTTTATAATATTTCATAATTTTGCCGATTTAGTTGTATGAATAACATATCAGTTAATAAGCGTTAAGTTGTACTTTTTAGAATTGGGAGTGATTATTCAGAATGTAAACGAAACCTTATGATAAATAATGCAAGAAAGTACCTTTCCCGATTTTATTTACCTTTTTACGAGTATTGCTAGTGAGAAAGTTACAATTGGGGTCGTTAAGCTAATGGATTTGCTTTCTTCTCTTATTAGTCAGTACTTCCTTTGAATTCCTTTGTGTTTCCTTAGAAGGCAAGAGAATAAATAACGCCATAAATAAAAAGAGACACTTCAATTACATAGGTTCATTTGGAGTTCGTCAGTTCCAGAAATAGCTTGGCAAGCCCACTACCAGTTGAACTCTTTGTTGTAATTGAATCTAATTGGAACCGAGGGCTAACAGTCAGTGATGCTGTAGGGCCAACTCTCTCAAGTGCAAAGCGGCCACTGACAGTTTCAGGGCAATTGAAGTGAAGCAGTAAAAGTGCAATTCAGTATGTGAAACATGTATGTGTATGTGTATGTGTATAAATATATATATGGATCGACGTTGATGTAGATGTGGTTGCTCTCATAGATGTGAATGCAGTTGTTATCGTATTTGTTTGGCCCCAATACGTCCTATGCCCTGGTACTTTTCGTTGTTGTTGTGGCTTTTTTTAGTAGCCTTTGATACTTAATTTTATAGGGCGAACAACAAGGTTTGTTTAAAGTTTTTGTAACCATTAAAATTGCAATGACAAAAAGCAACTGGATGCTGATAATATTTATAATCTAAATGACTTTAATCTACGCATTACATATACAATATACAAAACACAATACCTATATATTCATATGTACACGTACATGCAAATATATATTATATAGTATGGGATTTTAATTAAATTATGACTATTTCATTAATTAAGATTCATAGTATTCGCTTTATTACAAAGCATATGATCATCAATTGCTTTTTGTCTTTCATGACGAATGATCACAATTAACAACTGGTACCCAATGCTATAATCAGTCGATATTTGTCAGCTTGTCGTGATTATTCACTAAAATTTTATTTCATTTTAAAGTATTTAGCAACTGAGTGTACTTCAGGTAGTACATAAACTAAACTTATTAAACTGCTCGGTTAAATCATATACGAAAGTTTAAGGAATTTTCTTAGTTCATACAAGAAACATACAAAAAGAAAAATATGTTAAATTTAATTGATCAATGGGAGACATTGGCAATGCATTTGTAAGTAAAACATTATTATTTTTAGAACTGAATCAAAACATTTATCGAATAAAGGAACGTGGACAAAGTCATAAGTTAACTCTAAGTTAATTGAACAGGTTTTATCTATTTCTATACTTTTGAAATCAAACAAGTTTTCACTCAAAAGTAAATTCAACCTATGAGTGTTTTAGCTGTGAATAAAACTTTGTAGACTCTTTTAAAAACAACTATTTTACATTTGTGATTTCACCTGCACGTTTCTGGTTAAGATGTGTACTTGCCGTTAGCTCCACGTGTTTTAAAAGTAGACAAGAGTCACGGCAATGCAGAGGACGACTGACACGAATCAGTACCTACCGTTCCGTTACACATGTTGTCATGATTATCAACACCATAATCAGAATAATCTTCATTATCATCATTATGTTTTCAATCTTATGTCTATCGGACATTTTAAAGGAGTAAGAGCATGCTTAATATTATATGAAAGTAATTTAAATATCAAAGAAAATTAAAATGAAAATCTATGTGAAACATCTATTAGCCCAATTGTCAAAAAAAATAAAAATAAAAAACTCATATTTGCATGTTATTAGTTGTATTCACTTGTTTATACATTTTAAACTTCAAATAACTTTGTAAAAACTTATTGAACAAGTAATGCCTTATATGGAGACTTATGTTTACTATTGGAAATTTGGGTTAATATTACAGAATATGATTACCTTAAGCAGTCTTTAATACTAATGTTTTATAAACCTACAAAACAGATAAATATCTTAATATATTTTTAGATAAAATTAAATAAACACTTGCAAGTCTATCGCATGGTTTATAGACTTATTTTATCTATAGAGTTAATAGTTAGAGAGTTTGAGAAACCGAAACATGTTTAAATCGATTGTTACACTGATGTCGTTGTTGTTAGTACTCTTGCCGGCGTCTGTTGCTATTTACGCTAGGGTTTTCCACTAGGAAAATCCGGCTGAAAGTAGTTTCTACCAAATTTATCCAAACCTAAGAGCTTACAGCGCCAACAGCAATTTCTTACATATACAGGCAAGTAAATAAATACACAAACCTATGTATACATTAGATTATATGCATATATATACATTTATATATATTTATATTTATTTTTATTTATATATATAAATATGTGCGAACATGGAAGAAGTAAGCACGATATACGTACTTAGCCGTATGAATGGGAATTGAATGAAGGGTGCACGCAGCAAGAAACGGCGCAAAAAAAAATATTACAATCATTACAAATGCATTGAATTTATATTAAAGACCAGTAGAGACGTACAGAGAAGTAGAGAAGTAGAGATATAGAGAAACAGAGAAAGAGAGTAAGATATAGTTTTCGTTATAGCAATAAAGTGAAAGAAAAGACGCAAACATTCGCCATGGCAAATTTTCATGCACGCGCCTCCAATTCGAACGTTACGCGCGGCATATTCGCGATTTACATATACGTATATATTATTGTTTGAATGTGTATGTGCATATGTATGCAGTAAAACGAAAGTACTAAATGCACTAGCTTCAAATTGACACTTTTTATATCAATTACAAGTCATTGTCTTTTCGACTGCATTATGCATATGAATACCAAGGACACTAAATATAATTATAAATTAGTCCCTCTGCCCAATTATGAAACCCATGGGGAAATATTGCATTGGTGTATCAATTATAATAATATACATAGTTGTTTACTGACATGTCATCAGTTGGAAATATATACTTGTACTGAATATGGCATTTGTCTTTCAACTTGAAGTTCATTGATTGATTCAATCAATTGTTTTATTTTAGGTACTCATCGTGTTATTTATAAACAAAGAGAAAACGATTCACTTAGTTGGGTATACTCAGTTACAGCGTTCTTTACTTGATTTATTTTTTATACATATTTTGTAAATAGAAACGCGTCAACAATATGTAATTTTCTAAAGTTAATGTCAATGATTCTATATTATATTTATTTATTGAATACTCGCATAAGACACACGCATCATTAACAACACGATTCGCTCATTTGAGTGATAAGTTAAATGATTTTATATGGGCTTGTCCCAATCATTATAATTCCCGTACTTGTTGCACTTAAGTAAAGAAGACCAGCTTGTACTATTTGGTAAATTTTTTAAATGTATTTATATTCCAGCAGAAGATTACAAAAATATAATTAGTACTTCGGTTATATTTTATGGGCTAAGTCTGAACTTTTGATTATATTATTATGATTATTTATTTTACCTTTATAGCTTTTAGATAGTTCTGTATTTACAACAATAAATATTCGGAAGGAATAGGATTAACCCATTAATAGCATTTCAGAAATACAAATTGTCATCAAGTTATGACAATCATTAAATGAGCCAGATAACATGCTAAGAGAGACACAAATGCAGATACGGAGTCAGGAATGGAAGAAAGTTAATTCATCCATTTTTTGCTGTCTGCTGCTTGCAAAGTGGCCACAGCAGCCAGCAGATTTTTTGTTTCCGCATATGCAATGGACATTGTTATTGAGCTTTCCTCAGTCCCGTGCCGCAACACCGACACACAACAGTTCCAGAGCAAACGAAAGTGAGAAGTATGTCGACTGCGTAGCCGTAATTGTTGTTGTTGTTGTCCGTTTAATCATTGCAAATTTTATGCAATCTGACTTTTGATTAACGTGCACGAAATAAAAGCCGATCTTACACGTTTTCAAGTGCATTGAACCCGTTTAAGTTAGGCAGCTGTTATCTAGTCATTATACTTTATAGACTTTAACTATCAGTTTTACTTACGAAATAGCGGAAAGTGAACAACTCAAATGTGCCTGCCTATAAAATGTAATTTTTTCGATACTTTGTTGTATTTTCACCAGCAAAAACCGGTAAGAGTAATGCAGCTGCTCAAGGCCAATAACAAGGCAAGGTTGCCTTCGAAAAATTTTACAACAATTTAAAACACATATCCACAGCTACGAAACTGATAGACTAATTCATATAGGTACAGGAGAATGGAATTACAAAACATTTTATCGACCAAACAATTATCAATTAATATCTTACTCTTTTTTTATTTATTTATTTTTACTTTTGAAAGAGGTGCGATATTCCATTCAATAAATCGCTCCCCACAAACCGATAAAAATTAATCAAGTTAACTAGAATGTGGTCACACTTTTAACGCAATTACAAAGTGTACTGTCTCCTAATTAATCGATACAGCTATCGATAGACTTTGCAGCACGTTATTAAATTTTTTTCTTACAAATAGTAAAATGAGCGTATCAACATGTAAATTGTTGCTTAAAAGCATGCCTTGCAGCATGGCCGATTTTTCACAATTGATTGTTGAACTAAAGCTGATTGTACCACGTTCCCTAAATGGTTTTGGTCGCCGACGCATGCTGCTTGAATATGCCGACCCTAAAGAGGCTGAAGCTGCCCTTCAACAGTTGTTAGGTCTCAACGACATACTGGATAAACCATTGCACGTGAGTCCTTTTGGAGCATCTGCTAAAAATGGAGCTCAACCAAAAACCGCCAATAAATCAACACAAGCAGGGCTGTCGACCTCAGTGAATCTTACTTCAACACAGCCGGAAATCAACAAGTATGTTCAAAAGTTATATGCGTGCAATAATCAATGTGACTTTATGCAGCCACCACCGCCATATCTGCGCTATGCTTATCCGCCAATAAATTCTGATATTCTTCATGCCATCGGTAATGCGTTAAAAAGGGATAAACGCTTTTATACACAGGTACTTCATTTAATGAACCGTTTAAATTTACCACCACCATTTGGTCATCGACCTGAAGGAATCAACGTACAGCCACAGAATCAACAAAACGTATACACACAAACCGAGGCAGTTCTAAGCGATGTTGAAACTGAATTAGAAAGCGATGAAGAACACAAGCAACAACAGAAACTGAAGCGACCATGTTCCAGCACGTCGTTAGAATTGTATCGGAAGCGTGCTCGTCAATTGCTGAAACTGGGTCCCGCCAGTCAGACAGGCAAAAGAAAATCAATTATTGAAAAATATAGTTTTCCCACATTTGTTCCGCCCCATATTGAACTTAAGCTGCCAGAAGTTCTCACAACTTCAACAAAAGCTCCAGCAGAAGCTATTGTAGAACTCCTGCCAGGGGAACGTTTGTCGTCTGAACAACTGCAAAATTTGCCAGTTTACAAAAATTACAAAATAGGCGAGCCCAGCAACAAATTGTATATAAAAAATCTAGCTAAAGACGTTACTGAATCACAGTTAAGAACGCTCTATTCTCGGTATGTGCCAGCGGATAGTCTGGATATAAAAGTTATGCAGCAAGGACGCATGAAGGGCCAAGCATTTGTCACATTTCTCCAGCTGAACGATCCTTCAGATAAAGCATCAGCAGCGGCGGTGGTGTCTACAGCATTGGCAGAAACGAATGGGTTGCTTTGGCATGAAAAGCCTATGATTGTCTGCTATGGCAAACAGCAGTAGCAGCAACAAGAGGTGCGACGTAAGATCTCTTTACAATGTGATTATTAGTAGCTCAGGAAACATAAAAAACAATATACTCTTGCACGCAAACTATAACAGAAAACTAAACTAACTGCAACTTTATGAACATTTAGTATTTTGTGATTTAAAAATATCTTTAAATAGTTTTTAATAATATTTAGTAACTATAGCAAATCAAAGGTTTAAATTTTTTAATCGATAAGAAAGGAAAACAAATGCCAGACAATATTTTCTCATCTGTTCCGAGTTGAATACGCAGAATGCCGTACTTAAAAGTCGATGAACATATCAATTGTATTGATGGTATCGTATGTTAATTAAAGAAAAATTTAACTGCTGTTTCACAGCTGTAATCACAGTAGCTACCTGGTAGACCTGTAGAAACGTTGCTGGACAGTAGTTTGATTGTTGTCAATCGATTCACTTCAATTTGCCATTATATTTGCGACTCAAAGCATATACTTTAATAGCGGAAAAAATATGTTTATAAACATATATACAGAAACACTTTGAGTGTATGTGTACAAAAATATGTCATAAATATTGTTACTTTGCTTTATATTTTGACAGACAACTGGGACTAATTGACACGTTGTATGTGGACGGCGCAAGACCAGATCCTACCAACGATTTGGAGGATTCACACAACGAAGAGAACATTAATAACACAGGTGCAACCGAAGCATCTACAGAACATTCCGTTAAGACAAAGAAAACACGCAAGTCTAAACAGTTGGCAATGCAGCCATTCACATATGTAATTGCCGTGGACTTTGAAGCGACGTGTTGGGAGAAGCAAGCGCCGCCACAATGGCGAGAAGCAGAGATTATAGGTAAAAGGACATTTTAGATTTGTAAATCCCTATAACTAATTGATTTTTGTTTTTCTGCAGAGTTTCCGGCTGTACTGGTCAATGTCAGAAGTGGGAAAATTGAAGCCGAGTTTCATAAGTATGTGATGCCTATTGAGTCTCCACGTTTGAGCACATATTGCACTGAATTAACTGGTATAGAACAAAAGACTGTGGACACTGGTGTACCACTACAAACAGCACTGACAATGTTTCATGAATGGTTGCGCAAGGAGTTGCGCTCCCGAAATCTACTGCTACCAAAAATGAGCAAGTCTAATATACTGGGAAATTGTGCATTTGTAACTTGGACGGACTGGGACTTTGGTATCTGTCTACACAAAGAATGCACACGCAAGCGAATGCGGAAAGCAGCTTATTTCAACCAATGGATAGATGTACGAGCGGTTTACCGAGAATGGTACAAATATCGACCATGCAATTTTAGCGATGCTTTATCACACGTTGGGTTAGCTTTTGAGGGACGAGCACATTCTGGTATTGATGATGCTAAAAATTTGGGTACACTTCTGTGTAAAATGGTTAAAGACGGTGCCCTCTTCACCATTACCAAGGATTTAACGCCATATCAACAACTTAATCCCAATTGTGTGTTGTGAATCTGCGGCCGAAAGTACGACTAATCCCTATAAAAAAATGCACAAAAAATGCACTTAGATACTGACTTTTAACAAATATTGTTGCAATACTGGCGTTCAACTGTTCATTGTAAGGACCGCCTGCTAAATGATGTATGGGTAATTTAATGAGTTATTTATTGAATTTCTCTAACGGCAATTGATAAGACTTGAAATTTGATGATTTGTTTAAATAATGCTGCTAAACCATTGATTAAAGCGGCATGCATATACACATACATACATACATACATATATATATATTATAAATAAATAAATACATATAAGATATGGCCTAAGAGCATATTTTTCTACTAATATTCATAACTGACAAAATAGATATAGTCTATAATGCGTTCATAGAATGTCATACTTACATAAGTTAACGACTTACATGGCCTACCATCTTAGATTAAGATTATAAACAATAAAAACTTTGGATATAATTACTATAACTGTTGTAAGCTTAATACCCATATATATTTTATTTCTTGGTTTCCAACAGGTGACAACCTACTATTTTTATTCCTTAAAGACCATAGAGGAGAAAAACTTAAAATATTTTTGAAGCAATATTTTATTTTAGCCCCTTTGCCTTTTTGTAAAAAAGAAGCAAAGCGGAGCTATTGGAAATGTGCAAAATCGAAAAGTATGTAACACATAGAAATAATCATCGGAGACCCCATAAAGTATATATATTCTGAATCAGGACGACAAGACGAGTTCATCTAGCCCTGTCCGTCTGTCCGTCCGTCCATCCGTCGGTATGAGCGCCTGTTTCTCAGAGACTATAAGAGCTAGAGCAACCAATTGAAATCTTGAAATCTAGATTCGTTATTTTCGTAGGTTATACGAGTTTGTTCTTGATTTTTGAATTTCCTCCTCTGACCCCTGCAATTCGAAAAAAAACGATTATTAAGCACAATTTTCAACCGATCAAATTTATTTTTGGCACACATCATAATTAGACCACTCTTGATCCATGTTCTGAAACTGGGTAAGATTAATCAAAAATCTCGGAAGTTATACATCATCAAAAGTGGTATTATGGGCCCGGGGGGGCGGGGGTATAGTAGTGCGCGCAAAATTAAAGAGCTAGAGCAACGAAATTCGGCATCTAGATTCGTTATGTTCGTACGCTATACGAGTTTGTTTTAGATTTTCGAATTTCCTCCCCTGACCCCCGCAATTTCAAAAAATCGATTATAAGGCACAATTTTTAACCGATTAAATTTCTTTTTTGCACACATATTAAATAGACTAATCCTAATCTACGTTGTGAATTTCGTGAAGATTGGACAAAGTTATACAACATTAACTACCGTGCTATAGAACGTGGGGGGCTAAACGGTGCACGCAATGGCCAAGTACGTACAAAACTGTGTGTATGTATGAGTATGTGTGTGTATGGGTGTATATGTAGGCAAAGGCGCTCTAGTAGTCGGGTATACTCAACTATTTTGTTATTATTATAAATGTAACTGACTCGTTTATATTACATTAGGAACTTTATTTAATACGGTTTTAAATTTATTTCACTTTGAAGTTAATAAGTTATTCTAAGTAGACAGGAGAACGTATAGTCTTTAATGGCAATACATCTTAAAATGAGTTAAAATAAAAAGATTTGTGCTTTGGGAAAGTGGTCAGGTCATTTATTTTTTTATAAAGCTGGATATTATGGCCTGGTCTTAACTGCCAGTTGGATAACTGCCTTTAGGCCAGTTCGCATCCAGTTTGGATATTCCTCCGTTAGCCACTCGACCGAACAAATTGGCATACCGCTATAAATGTCAGATTTAATCGCTCGGAGTGCACAAATGCTAGTAGGAAGAAACCCTCCTAGGCAATCACTGAATGGAGTAATGGAATTCCAGTTAATGTCATCGAGTAGTTTGCGATAATTGAGATCTCCCTTAAATATAACTAGGGAGCCTAGACTTAGCTGAACGTAGAGACACGGCGCTAATTCGCGCATGGACTTACAACCTTGGGGTCTGGTCCAGAAATAGGAGGTATTAGCAAGCTCAATCGACCCATTTCGCATGAGTTCACACAAATTTTTTCCAAAAGCGATTAAATATAGTGAATCATGTTCACAAAGAAATTTTACCATCCAATGAAAGTCATCCGCAATCACATCCGATACGAACCATGGAATAGCCTTAACATGAAAGCGCACCTTTTGTGCCAGATCAGCTTCTATCAAATAAACAGCTAGCATCAAATCAGCAAAAAGCTCAAAGCCTGCATTATCCAATACAATGTCAACAATGATAGGACACTGGGACACCTGAGCCTCCTGCTTCAGTAGATCCCAAACGTCGTTAGACTGATCCACAACCAGATGTTCGTCGTATGCAGACAACATTTCCAACATATGCAAACTTGGTTGTTCCGTTGTCAACGATAGATCACAACGATTGCTCCAAAGGCATAATTTTAGTATTAGCTGAAAAGTTTCTTTATTATTTTCCAGGTCAGTTGCGGCTTTCAAAATGTTTTCCATTACATTATCTAAATCGTATGCAGAGCTTGTTTTTATCGGACTAAAATAGTTGTAGTCCCTGAGCGTCTCTGTACGCCGGAAGGCAGCTGAGATTCGTCGATATAAATAGCATTCGGCGTGTAACCAAACGGCAGAAAACCAACGACATTCATCTTTCTCTGTCATCTTTACAATAAAAGAATTCCAGTCCTTTGCATCTGCATCATTGTCATGAAAGTATTTAAGCTCATCGTTCTTAAGTATCTCATCCTTCAATATGTCCAAGCTCCATAATATACGCCGCAGATCATAATGGGCATATGAACCATAATCTTTTATTATCTGTTCCTCGTTAGCTTCCAAGCAATACATTAAGTCCATAATTATTTTAGGTGATCGCTCCCTAAAAGTTTTGTATGCAAAACTGTGTTTGTACTTAGCACACAATTTGGCCCCTATAGGCACCGTAGAGTCCAATATATTCCACTTTAAGTTAAATTCCTTTTCTT
The DNA here is from genome assembly GCA_037044455.1 of Zygothrica quintamaculata. Taxonomy (NCBI): domain Eukaryota; kingdom Metazoa; phylum Arthropoda; class Insecta; order Diptera; family Drosophilidae; genus Zygothrica; species Zygothrica quintamaculata. Next base: position 117,961 of record JBAMBS010000732.1, on the reverse strand, counting down.
TCACTAGCGACTCATGGCCTATAGTTATTATTGATTGCTCCCATTCTGAACGGTCAGAAAAACTAGAAAGTTCAGTCCCTAGGTCCCACATAATGTGATCAAATTCTAAAAATTTTGTTCAAAACTAAACTTGAAATTTTGACAAAATTTCCCAAACTGAAGGTTAAACGAAAAGTATCAAATTAGATATAAGTATACAGTTTTAAGTGTGCTTAATGTTTGAGTTTTTAACTGATTAATGACTGAGATAGAGGGTAAGTAATTTAAGGATGTGCTTTATTCAAACTGTGAAAAAGTAGTGTAACAAATTGAACTATATAATTTTCTAGCCTCTTGTCGCAACGATTGGTATATATTCGCAGTATTTTAGAGAGCTACAAAAATATTCCTATTTTTGGGCAAAATGTATTGTACCGTATTCGCCTGTGAGCATCCATGATTTGTTCTTAAGAAATAATGCCTCCGCAGTGCCTTCAGGTAGACCGCAAACTAGATCTGCTTTGATGGTACGCAGTGTGCATACATTTGATGGTTTAAATCCTGCAAGATGTATATGGTTAATTATCATAAAATAATAATACATTTCTTATTACTATTATCTTATTTGGTTATAAAAAGAATTTAACTAACCACGCAGACATGTCTCAAAGCTTTCGGTATCGAGCCAGCTGTAGTCACCTAGAAGCTTCCGGTAGTTAAGATCTCCTTTAAATATAATTAACTGTGCTTCAGAAAGTCGCGCATAAAGCCCTGGCTGCACCTCAGCCATACGATAAAACTCGTATGGACTTGTCCAAAAGTGTTCTAATGGTGCCAACTCGAATTTCCCCTCATCCGTAAAGCGCTTAAGCTTTTTACCCAAGTCGCTTAGGACAGAATCTGACTGATCAATTAGAAACTGTAAGGTCCAATGGAAATCATCGGCCATCACATCTGATATAAACCACGGAATTGCTTTAGCATTGAATCGAACCTTGCGCGCCAAACCCTTGTCGATTATATACTCGGCCAGTATTAGATCTGTGTAGACCTCATAGCCTGCATTATCCATTACAATTTCAATAGTGCCATCGCCATTAGACGCAGCAAGTGACTGCCATACAGCATTTGTTTCATCAATAAGTAAATTATCTTCTAGGTCGTCCAATTGATCAAAAGCGTCACCCGTAGGTTTTATTTGTTTGCCAGATGTTATAGACAGATCACAGCGATTTCCCCACAAATTTAACTTCATTATCTGCCCAAAAGTAGCCGCATTTCTTTCTGTGTTTCGGGTGCCTTTGGCCACCGCCAGCATTGCGTCTAAACTTAACCTTGCAGCTGTTTGCTTTTGTTTTTTAAAGTAATCATAGTCAGCTAGAAGAGTTGTCCTGAAAATTGAGGACACTTTACGATACATATAGCACTCAGCATAAAGCCAACACGCGGTAAAGAAGGTACGCTTTTCTAACGGTAGTTGATCCAAAAATGTATTCCATACGCCACTGTCCTCCTCTAAACATGTTAAATACATACAGGTTCCAAATATTGCATTAATAAAAAATAGATATATATTATTTTTAGATACTTTGTTTATAATTTTCTCAAGATCGTCTTTTAATATTTAAAAACAAATCTTTTTTGATTTGCCAAAAAAAAAAGAAAACAGAGATTCTTTGTTTTACATACCATTATCAGTAATGGGCAATAACGGTCCATTTTGAAAAATTTCAGAGCGCAGGTCTAATATAGCTGCAGCTGTTTGTTCAATATCCGTACCTGCCTCCTGTGAATTATGACATGTTATTATTAAGTATTTCTTATTATGCAATATGATAATAACTCACAGCACCATATATCTCTAACAGTTCGTCCTTATCACTTAGAAGTGAATTGGAAATGGTTTCTAGTGATGACGGCAACCTCACACGAAACGTGTAATAAGCAAAGCTCCTGCAACGAGAGTCATATTAGAGGTCAGTTAATCAGATCACAACACTACTATATGACGATTGAGCCATTAACTATATGCTAAATATAGACAATACTTACTGCTTGTATTGGGCTGCCAGCTGTGTATGTGGTGGAGTCTCCTCATCAATAATTCCATTTTTTACATCGAACTCTGCGTCGTTCTCTGCCAAGGTCATGGTTACTATTACTTACAGTGTAAGGTATTCTATAATCTTACAATTGGTTGCTGTGTACCTTACTATTTTCGTACGATTATAGCTTTAATATTACAATAATTTCCTTTATTGCTAAAGCGCTTTATAGAGATGTAAAGTTTCTGTACATTAATAACAGGACAAATGTAGAATTTAGTCGATAATCTTAATCGAAAACTGTATGATTAATAATAATAGACAATTTAATCTAAGCTTAAAATATGTAAAAGCATTAACACAATATAATCTCAATTTTACAAAATAAAATATTTCTACAAGCCTTCTATTATATGTTTGATTCGATAATCGCATAACCGATTCAATAAATTATCACATCTCTAGACAGAATGTCAAACAGCTGATACACAGCTGATTACAAGCACAACAGAGGCTGTATTGTTATAGGGTTCTTGTTCATTTGAATACCAACATTTATTTTTATTTTAAATGAAAAATATAGTTTAATACTTCCCTGCAAACTTACCGCATTGAAATTTAAACCTGAAAATAAAAAAATCTAAATTGCAAACTAAACATTTTTTAAGTACAACAACCAAATGAATACTGATAGAATTTTTATTAAATTATATTAAAGTAAAATATCAATCCACACAATATCGATATAGATAATTTATAAACTACAATCGAATTCAATAATACACTTTGTAGTTTTTTAAATTTGTTTAGATTTATATTTTTGGATTGAACTGATTAGCTAAGTATTTAATACAGGATATGAGCTACTAGTAGCCGAATTCTCGTGTGCCATCGACAAACTGTATAACGCCATAGTTTCCGGTAACCATCCATTGCGGATCTTTTAACTTAAGATCGTCAATGACGTCTTTTGAAAGACCGCAAATTACTTCTGCTTTGACTGTGCGCACAGTGCACAAGTTGCTTGGAAGAAATCCACCCAAGCATGTTCTAAAATCTTGAGTGTGCTCCCAACGAACGTCACTTAATAGCTTTCGGTAATTTAAATCGCCTTTAAATATGATAAGTTTAGACTTTTGTAAAGACGTATATAGCTCCGGCTCAATGTTACGCATACTAAAAGGAACAAATTTTTAAATTTTATTTCTTTAAATACTGATGAAGTACAAGCTCACCTATGAAAAGCTTGTGCTGCGGTCCAAAAGTTTGAGACGGGTGCCATTTCAAATTTACCTTCTTCAAAAAATTGTATAAACTTTTTACCAATAAGGCTGATAATATAATTAGGGTGGTTGCTCAGGTAGTGCAGCGTTATTTGAAAGTCAGTTACAGTTATATCAGTGACAAACCAAGGATGTGCTTTTGCATGAAAACGAACTTTTGTAGCCAGACCCTTTTCAATTATATACTCGCTCAATATTAAGTCAGTAAAAAGTTCATAGCCTGCATTGTCTAATACGAAATCGACAAACTGGCTCTTTTTTGACTTGTTTGACAAGCAATTCCAGATATCAACAGAATCATTTGTGATTATACGACTATCCGTGGCATTCACATCATTTAACACTTTCATATTGAAATCATGTGTATCGTCGAGAGTTGAAAGGTCGTTTCGGTTGCTCCATAAATCAAACTTTAATAGCTCACTAAACATTTCAACGCTGTTGTCAGTGCGACGTGTGTATTTGGCCAATGATAGTATATCGTCTTGACTGCTAGTTAGTGCATCCATTTTAATTTTACCAAAATAATCAAATTTTTTTAGGAAGATGCTGTTCTCAATGAAGGAGTAGAGTTTACGGTACATATAGCATTCGGCATGCATCCAGCAAGCCTTGTAGAATGTGCGTCCCTCATTTGGCAAATGTGCAATGAAGTTATTCCACACTTCTTGATCGGGCTCTGTAAATTGATTATATTATGAAAATAAGAATATATTTTTATAAAAAACTATTTTTGCAGATATTCTTTTGACTTCTAAATTTACTTTAAATTTATATTTTGTCGGTAAGTTTTCGGTTTGTTCGTCGAACCCAAGTTAAATATTTTTTACAAACAAAACTCACCATCGCCAGTAAACTTTTGAAAAGGTTTATCCGTTTGCAACTCATATTTTAGTCGCGAAATCAGTCCAATAATAATCTTAAGCTCCTCTCGGGCGTTCTGCACAAATGTACTCGTGTTTTAAATTAAGATTGCATGATGATCTCTTGATTATTACAAACCTCACCAAATTTTTTTACTAGATCGTTCTTGTCCCTCGTGATAGAATCGATGACCTTAGTTAATATTACAGGCAGACGGTTGCGCAGTGTGTGGTAAGCGTAACTGCGTTTATACCGACCAGACATAAACGCATTAAGTGGAGTTTGGCAGTCCACTATATTATATTTGGAATCAAAATCCGACTTAAAAAGTTTAGCCAAATTCGGACCGTCAATTTTTTGGCCCGACTTTTCAACATTTGAGGTGCAATCTTCCCCAGTATCCATATTTCGTCTTTTTAGCCTAAATTTTGATGCCTAGACATTCATATTTTTTGTCTTTTATTTTTAATATAGATCTAAAATTTAAAACAGAGGCCTACTTAACATTTGAATCAAATTACAATTTATTATAATTAATACGATTTATTTATATACATACCCACAGAGTGACCAAAGATTCAGCATGTTTTGTTTAGTATACGAAAATGCAACCGAATATATAATATAAATGGAATATTTGGTATTAAACAAGGGATCTTTATTAATTTTTTTTACGTATTAAATTCAAATATTTTTATCATCAATATAGATAATGAATTGGTTTTACTGACTTAAAGTATAATACTAGATTTAGGTATTATCAAGTGGAAATTTAAATATTTGTGGTATTTGCCATTTGGTATTTTTTTAAATACTAAGCTGAAACATTTTCACTTCCGCGTTCCCTATTCTTTAGTGCAGTTTTTATGTGGACATGGAACGCGTCGGAAAGACTTTGAAATGTTTATCACGCGCAGAAAGAACAAATAATTAGTAACAAGAATTCTTGAAGAGCCCTATGACGACATAGTGACAAAGTCAAATAGTTTACAGCTCGACCAATTGTTGACTGTGTGTGCGGGGCATGCAGAGTGAATCATAACGAACGACAAAGGCAGACATCTATGTAAAATAGAGTGCAGAAAAAGTTTGGATTTATCATTATTGTTGGAGTGATTACAATCTAAAGCTTTGACGGCAGAATCACGGATAATGTATTTGTCGGAATAAACTGCAGTGCCATCCGCAATACACTCACCCACACGCATACACTAACAGGCGCACATTCGTTACGAACACAGGCACAAATAAACCACCTACAACACCCCACACCCAAAAAACGAACACACAATGTCACACCTACCAACGCCACTATATGGCTTCGCAGCATTTCTTATGATTTTCTGGTTGGGAACATGGTGTATTCATTTGATCGCGATTTGCTATGGAAAATACAAGCTACATAAAAAATCTTGCAAGTTGCCAACTGAATCCTCTCCGCTGCCGGGAGTTTCAATTTTGAAGCCGTTGATGGGCGTGGATCCAAATTTGCAACATAACTTGGAAACGTTTTTTACTATGGATTATCCTCTGTACGAGCTTCTATTTTGTGTAGAGGATAAAAACGATCCAGCCATTAAATTGGTGGAACAGTTAATCGATAAATATCCTCAGACCGACGCAGAGCTTTTTGTGGGCGGTTCCAATGTAGGCGTTAATCCAAAGATCAACAACATTCATCCAGGTTACTTGGCTGCAAAATATGATTTTGTTATGATATCAGACAGTGGCATTAAAATGAAAAATGATACACTCCTGGACATGGTGCAAAATATGTCTGATCGACACGCACTTGTTCATCAAATGCCATTCACCTGTGATCGCGATGGATTTGCGGCTACCTTCGAAAAGGTATTTTTTGGGACAGTACAGTCAAGAATTTACCTGTCCGCCGATGTGCTGGGAATTAACTGCCATACGGGAATGTCATGTCTACTACGAAAATCGGTTATCGATCAGCTTGGTGGGGTCTGTGCCTTTGGCTGCTATTTGGCTGAGGATTTCTTTATTGCCAAACGTGTGACGGAACTGGGTTGGAAGATGCGTATCTCCAATCAGCCTGCTTTGCAAAATAGTGGCTTATGTGACATTGGTAGCTTTCAGGTACGAAATATCTTATGATATATTTAATAATTTTATATACTTATATATATTTAAAAATAATTATGTTAAACTATCCCAGTATGTTCTGTGTAGCTGTGGGAAGCGTGAAAACTTGTTTTACGGATCTTATGAATTGTTACTTTTATCATGTCAAGATACATATGTGGTTTTTAGCCCCTTTGCCATAAAAAAGAGCAAAGCGGAGCTAATAGGAAATAATAATCGGCGACCCCATAAAGTATATATATTCTTGATCAGGACGACAAGTCGAGTCGATCTAGCCCTGTCCGTCTGTCTGTCTGTCCGTCCGTGTGAACGCCTGTTTCCCAAAGACTATAAGAGCTAGAGCAACCAAATTTTAAACGTAGATTCGTTATTATCGTACGCTACCCTGACCCCCGCAATTCGAGAAAAACAATTATTAAGCACACTTTTCAACGGATTGAATTTCTTTCTGGCACACATCATAATGAGACCATTTTTGATAAACTTTGTGAATCTCGTTAAGATTAATGAAAATATTCGGAACTTATACATCATTAAAAGAGGTGTTATGGAGCGCGGGGGGTTAAGTAGTGCGCGCCAAATAAGAACTAGAGCAACTAAATTTGGATCTAAATTCGTTATGCTCGTACGCTATACCAGTTTGTTGTTATGAATTTTCTCCCCCGACCTCGCAAACCGAAAAAAACGATTATTAGGCACAATTTTCAACTTATCAAATTTCTTTTTGGCACATATTATAAATAGACTATTTTTGATCTAAACTGTGAATCTCGTAAATATTGGATACAAAACACGGAAGTTATTGAACATTAGGTATCGCGTTATTGAGCGCGGTGGGCTAAAAGGCGCGCAGAATGGCTTAGTAAGTGGACAACTGTGTGTATGGCTGTATATGTTACCAAAGGGGGTCTCGTAGTCGGGTACACTCGACTACAGATTTCTTATTTGTTTTTTTTGTAATGATATCCCGATACAAAAAATATAAAACAACCGATTATATTTATAAAAGCTCATATATTATTTATTTTACCCATTGAACTTAAAATTTTTCTATCTTTAATAAATAACCTTAAAATTAAAATTTTTAAATTAAATTTTTTAGGCGCGGCTCATTCGCTGGGCTAAGCTGCGTGTGGCAATGGTGCCAACAACAATATTATTGGAGCCACTTTCGGAATGTATGGTGCTAGGAGCACTGGCCGCTTGGTCAGCATCAGTGTTATTCGCCTGGGATCCTTTAGTTTTTTACTTGGTGCATATACTTTGTTGGTTTTTATCCGACTGGTTGCTGTTATCAATTGTACAGCATGGCTCGATACCTTTCCACAAGTTTGAGTTCGTCATAGGCTGGCTCTTCAGGGAATTAACCGGTCCATATCTGTTCCTGCATGCTCTATGGAATCCTGCAATACGCTGGCGTACGCGTACCTTTAAGCTTCATTGGGGCGGAATAGCTTACGAGCTACCGCTCAATACACCTGCAGATACAGATTCTATCAGAACGCTGCTACAACCAGCACCTACGTTTAGAGCAACAACAGCTGTTGCAGCGGGAACAGTAGCTTCGGTAGGACTGTGTGCAGATACGGGGACGATGCCAGCGACTAAGCAACGACTGCTGGTCTCGTAGCAGCAAATAGTTAAGATTATCTTGTTATATATGTAACTTATATTTTCGGGAGCGACTAAGCTGACTGCCCGATCACTACAGGCTAAAAGTATTAGTACTAACTAAACCCTAAGTCAACTACTATGTAAACTTAAGTTAAGTGATTGTAATGATTTGAGGGCCAATGTGGGTTTAAGTTTCTTAAATTGTTATATTGGTTAATGTACTACTATTGGTACAAGGCTGCTTTACAAGTCTATTTTTTTTTTTTTTTTTTTTGTTCAGTTTCTATACAGTATCAGCGTCCACAAGTGTGTATACGTGTGTGTTTGTGTATATGTGTGTGTTTGAAGTTTTGTATGAGGCTTTAATCCTGGAGAAGACTGCTTCGCTTTTAAGTTGCATACTATAAGTGTGCCAGACTTGGGCAGTCAAACTGACAGCACTAAAACCTACTCTTCAGCTCTAATTACAGTGCGCATAATTATTGAAAAGAACCAAATTAAAACTTAAGTTGATAGTAGAATATTGTTGCAGTTACCGATGTGATTTGGGTTTATAATAATGTATTTAGCTGATCTGAGATTTATTAAGACGTTATATATGTTTAGTTAGATTCGGTTAATGATATTTGGAGTTTACTTATTGTAAGTTATTAATGATAAGTTTACTTATTTTTTTATTTATTTCTATGATATACATATAAATATATATATATATATATATATATATATATATATAATTCAATTTAAATTTCCCGCTTTTTGCTTTGTAAATAAGCTTTGCTAAGCCGCCATTGAATAAATTTAATTTTATAGAACTATAAAATTATTTTTTATTTGTATAAACCCTACACACACCCTATAAACACCGAATTAATTTAAAAATGGATAAAGTGTTCTGTTATATTCAGAAAAGAATAATATAGATTTTCATTGATTAATTTGTATAAATTTAATCTGTATATTTTTAATTTAAAACTTAACTTTTTTATTATAAATTAACTAACAATAAGTTATGTACATTTATATGTGGTAATTTGACCTAGGCAGAAATCAATACTCATGCTTATTTCAATGCATTTTTATATACAGTTTAGGATAACATTTCATTCATTATTTTTCTTGTTTTATTCTAAGATTTAAAAGTGAGTCATATTATTGGAATCACTTTTATACTAAGAATATATATATATATATATATATATATATACTGCCTTCCAAAACAAAAAATACAGTTGAGTCACTAACATAATCTCGCAATTGAAACAACATTTTAAAGATTCTACTTGAAAGATGAATTTAAAACACATTCACTATTATTAATGAATTGTGCTAGACAAATTCTCATCAATAAGCACACTTTTCTGTTTATAAGCATGCATTTCCCCTTTTGCCAAGAGTCTCAACAAACCCAAATTTATCTAACCCATTTTGTAACGCATAAAAAGTTTACCAGCAAACCATGTATATAAATAATAACGTTGAGTCAACGATCAACTCTTATCTTGGTTTCAAAAACCGAAAGGTTTTTGTATTGAACATTCGAGTGCGTATTTTCACATATACAAAAAGAAAATAAACAACAGACACGCGCTGAGCAACAACACAAAAACATATTTATAATATCGAGTATACTCGTAAAGATTAGATGAGCCATATCAGAAGTAAAGCACATAGAATGAACGTAACGGATAAGGGCTACTCAATTGGTCAGGTAAAATGGCCAAGAGTTGCCTTCATTCATTATAGGCAAGAAGATTTATTTTATCTTCTATGAATGTATGCATTAAAAAAGATTTGATGTGTGATTTCCTGAGAGATAACCATTTTGTTACCAAATAGAAAATGAAACAAAAAAAAATATTGTTGCAAACATGTGCTTTAGACTTAAATACCCAGTAGTTAAGGGAAATCAAAAAAGAATTGGAAACAAAATTTATTAAATTTTGGAAATATATATATTTTAGTTATTATCTTTACTTTTATAAACTTCAATATAAGTATGTATGGTATGTATCTATTTATAGAATGGTTTTCTCTTATCAATTGGCATTAAAATTGCCCTCGTCTGATATCAGAGCTTGTGGCAGAGGCATACTACAAATGAAGCAAATATGTTTTAATAATTGCTTACATATATATGTATTTATATATGTTACTTATAAATAATCAAACATAATTATTTGTATTAATATGAAGAGAAAATCTTTTGGGTTTTTAAAACCTATACGACAAACTTTTCTAGACATGACCGTTTAGTTATTTGCTATTATCTTTTATATATATCTAGTTAAATAGCAAGTATTATGCGAGAAATGCTAAAACTATGTGAAAATTGTATTTAACTCTTAGATAAGTTTAAAACATAATCTTTAAATGTCACCCGGTTGATCATATCCATTAAAAGAATTAAACATGTATTTCATTTAAATAGGATGATTGCTTTATTTCCGTTTTATCTAGGTTTACTTGCTATTGATTAAAATGTAAGCTGCGAGTTACAAGAATGAAAATAAAATTATACTATAAAATATTCTAAGAAAGCATAAGTTAAGTACTTTTTTTTTAAATCAATTTGCAGTTATGCGTAACGCTACCTAATAAAATAAAAATAAACTTGACCAACATACATATATAGATGAATATATATATGTATAATAATATACATAAATGTCAAAAGTATCTTTTGTGATGTCTTTTGAATATTATTTAGAAGCCCAATCTAGCCATTATCAATCTGGAGTGTGAAAAAACCTTTCTTTTGTTGGGATTTTTACTGATAAGGCTCAATGATTACAATGATGATTCATGTTTATATTGATTGTCTGTTTATGTTTATTATTAATTATTCTGATATAATTTTTGAAAATCAAGACAAATACTAATAATACTAATACGTGTAATATACTATTACACGTGCTCTTGAATTATCAATTTTTAATCCATGTGTTATCAGAATACAAAAATAAGAAATTATTATTAAAATGGCAAGAATTTATTGTCTTAATCTTTTAAACAACAATCTATAAGTTCGCTTATCTTAAAGTATCACGGGACATTGAAACAAAAAGAAAACGAAAAGCCGAGGATATTACTCTCATTTAAAAGAGAAGTGCTTTATCAAATATTTTTTTTAAAATATGCCGACTCACAACGGTTGTGGATACAAAGTCTAATTGGAATCAGTCGTTTGCGACAAAAGCGCAAAAGGATCGCATATCTTATAAACAATACACACTGCGAATAATATAGATTTAAAAACATACTATTATTTTCTCCGACTAATATGTAACATTAAATGGCATTCAACAATATTTTGAAATTTGAGATAATTCAAGAGTATTTTTAAATGTTATGTTACATATTTAAAATTGCTTAATTTGATATTAATTTGAATTTTCTCAATTATTTACAATAGGAGACTACTCTGTTTTGTCTTGGAACGATCCAAATCAACAATCGCACTAATGAACTTGTTCTGGTTCCTATAGCTCTTGTATTTTAATCGTTATCGTTTCGGGAACAGGGCTGTTGATGCCGTCAGAGAAACTGGCTAGTTTGAATGGTGTGCGTAACATATTTAAAAAATTATAGTAAAAGGTTAAAACAATCTGCAAAGTAGTCTTTAGTAAATTGAATAGCATTTCTATGCCATTTATAATAACGTCTTAACGTCCGTATAAAATGAATACTCGATATCGCCTAAATGTTTTTTAGTTTGGAATGTGAAAAATCTATACAATCAGTGAACAAAATATTCGTGTAAAGATGTATGTATGCGTATGCGTATTTTTTTGTGCATATGTGTTGACCAGCTGGTGCTGATTGGATCGGGGGCGTATTGAAAAATTATTTTTCACTGAGTGGTTTAAATTGTTTATTTTACATTTTCCGTGTGGCTTTTCTTTTCTAACGAGTCTTAATAGCTGTGCAGAAAGCATGCATACCTGCTTTTATTGCATATACAAAACAAGAAAATATTAAAATGCTTTTTGCTATATTTTTAGATGTTTTGACCGCTGTAGAAAGAGTGTTGAAGTTCAGTTCATTTCAGTTTATACACAAAGGCAAATAGGTCGGATAAAGAATTAAACAAACAGCAGCTGAAAAATGGCCATGTCAAAGGTTATTCGCGTGCTGGAAAAGTCAATAGCACCTTCACCGCACAGTGTGTTGTTGGAGCATCGTAACAAGACCGATTGCATCCTTTTTGAATCTCATGTATGTGCGCTACTCACACAGCAGGAAAACGTAATTCGAAAGCAATACACCAAGGTATGTATATTATAATAATATTATTATAATAGTGGTTTTAAGAAAGAAATACAGACTTAGATAAATTAATACTTGCGTCATACACATGTATTAATTTGTACATTGTACATTCATCGCTCGGCTTAGATTTTACCTTTTGAAAAAAAAAACCGGATAGATCTTATGGATTAGTGAAACACGTAACAATACCTAACAGAAAGAAGTAGCAACCTCAATAAACCTACTAGTCGGTTGTCTGTTTTTCATTCGTAGATAAAGAACTTTAAAGATCTGGAATCATTTACTTTATTAGTTTTTTGTTTCGACTCCTTTCTTAATAATAATCCATTATTAATGTAAATTTCTTGCAGGTTTGCGATGCCTACGGTTGCCTAGGTGCGTTGCAGTTAAATGCGGGAGAAAGTACAGTGCTCTTCCTGGTACTTGTTACCGGTTGTGTTTCAATGGGAAAAATCGGTGATGTCGAAATCTTTCGCATTACCCAGACTACATTTGTTTCACTGCAAAATGCTGTTCCTAACGAGGATAAAATTAGTGAGGTTCGAAAGCTGCTTAATTCGGGTACCTTTTATTTTGCTCATACAAATCCATCAGCGGCTGGAGCCAGTGGAGGTGCAGTGGCAGCATCTAGCACCAAATTTGACATAACGCTGTGTGCACAGCGGCGCCATCAGACGGAGGAAACAGATAACCGATTCTTTTGGAATCGCATGATGCATATTCACCTGATGAGATTTGGTATTGACTGCCAGTCCTGGTTGCTGCAGACTATGTGTGGATCCGTAGAAATACGAACTGTGTACATAGGCGCCAAACAAGCTAGAGCCGCAATCATCTCCAGACTAAGTTGCGAACGGGCTGGCACTCGATTCAATGTTAGAGGCACCAACGATGAGGGCTATGTAGCCAATTTTGTGGAGACAGAACAAGTTATTTATGTGGATGGTGATGTGACCAGTCATGTGCAGACACGAGGCTCAGTACCGCTTTTCTGGGAACAGCCAGGCGTTCAAGTAGGCTCACACAAAGTGAAGTTATCTCGAGGATTTGAAACGTCCGCGGCAGCTTTTGATCGCCACATGAGCATGATGAGACAGCGCTATGGTTACCAAACGATAGTCAATCTCTTAGGCAGTTCCTTAATCGGCAGCAAAGAGGGTGAGGCAATGCTGAGTAATGAATTCCAGCGACATCACGGCATGTCAGCGCACAAGGATGTACCGCATGTGGTTTTCGACTATCATCAGGAATGTCGAGGCGGAAACTTCTCAGCACTAGCCAAACTTAAGGAGCGCATGGTAGCTTGTGGTGCTAATTACGGAATATTCCATGCTACCAATGGGCAAGTTTATCGAGAACAGTTTGGCGTTGTACGCACTAATTGTCTGGACTGCTTGGATCGTACCAATTGCGTCCAGACATATCTTGGCTTAGATACGCTTAATCTTCAGTTAGAAGCATTGAAACTGGGCGGCAAACAACAGAATGTATCCCGTTTCGAGGAAATATTTCGTCAAATGTGGGTTAACAATGGTAACGAGGTGAGCAAAATCTATGCTGGCACCGGCGCCATACAAGGAGGATCAAAGATAATGGATGGTGCTCGATCTGCAGCACGTACTATTCAAAATAATTTGTTGGACAACTCAAAGCAGGTGAGCTTTGGATTGCATTGTTTTGTATGAGTTCAATCATGATTATTAATATTGTATTATTATATTTTGATATTGCAGGAAGCAATCGATGTTTTGCTTGTGGGATCAACTTTAAGCTCGGAACTGGCAGATCGCGCACGTATTTTATTGCCCTCAAACATGTTGCATGCACCAACAACCACGCTACGGGAGCTGTGCAAGCGGTACACAGAGTTCGTGCGTCCTCGAATGGCACGTGTCGCTGTTGGAACTTATAATGTGAATGGTGGCAAACATTTTCGCAGCATTGTGTTCAAGGATTCTCTTTCGGATTGGCTGCTCGACTGTCATGCGCTGGCACGTTCGAAGGCACTAGTTGATGTCAACAATCCGTCAGAACATGCTGACCATCCGGTGGATATTTACGCAATTGGTTTCGAGGAAATTGTTGACTTAAACGCATCAAATATAATGGCAGCGAGCACGGACAATGCCAAACTCTGGGCCGAAGAACTACAGAAGACGATTTCCCGAGACAATGACTATGTGCTGCTTACTTATCAGCAACTGGTGGGTGTCTGCCTATACATTTACATAAGACCCGAGCATGCGCCCCACATCCGTGACGTAGCCATTGATTGCGTAAAAACTGGTCTTGGGGGAGCAACAGGAAATAAAGGCGCCTGTGCCATTCGTTTTGTCCTGCACGGGAGCTCCATGTGTTTTGTGTGCGCGCATTTTGCAGCAGGTCAGTCGCAAGTTGCCGAACGTAATGCTGATTATGCGGAAATAACACGGAAATTAGCCTTTCCAATGGGTCGCACATTGAAATCGCATGATTGGGTGTTTTGGTGCGGTGACTTTAACTATCGAATTGATATGGATAAAGAAGAGTTAAAGGAGTGCATACGAAATGGAGATCTACATACGGTGTTGGAGTTTGATCAGCTACGTAAAGAGCAAGAGGGCGGTAATGTGTTCTCGGAGTTTCTTGAAGGAGAAGTTACCTTCGATCCGACCTATAAATACGATTTGTTTAGTGATGACTATGACACCTCGGAAAAGCAGCGCGCACCCGCTTGGACCGATCGCGTACTCTGGCGCAGACGTAAAGCTTTGGCTGAAAGCGATTTTGGTGGTGCTGGCGCCGCCTCTTGGAGTCCTGGAAAGCTCATACACTATGGGCGATCAGAGCTTAAGCAAAGCGATCATCGCCCCGTGATTGCCATCATCGACGCCGAAATAATGGAAATCGACCAGCACCGCAGGCGGGCCGTGTTTGACCAGGTTATACGTGATTTAGGTCCACCAGATTCCACCATAGTGGTGCATGTACATGAGCAGGCCACAAATGCGGAAGAAGATGGGCCAACAATTTATGATGAGCACGTAATGTCGACGCTCATCGCCGAACTTACCAAAATGGGTGAAGTCACATTGGTACGTTACGTCGAGGATACAATGTGGGTAACCTTTCGCAATGGAGAATCAGCGCTTAATGCAGTTGCGAAGGGCAGCACAGACGTCTGCGGCTTAGAGCTAGTTTTTGAACTAAAGACGCCTGAATGGCCACAGCAGGTTGACAATGAGATTGAACTATGTACCTCCAATACTATAGCAATTTGCGTTAATCCAACGGAACAAGCGCAGCTTCTTCACTTGACACCTGAAGTACCGCAGAGGCCAAAGCAGCCGCCAGCACGTCCTGCGCCAGCGCGCCCGCCCATGCCTATGTCTCCAAAGAATTCGCCGCGGCATTTGCCGCATGCCGGCGTTATAAGCATTGTGCCTAAGCCAGCTAAGCCACCGATGCCGCCACAACCTGTAATGCAGGCGCCACTACAGCCAACACAATCCAACGCGCCACCTCGTCCGCCCGCTTTTAGCGATAACACGCCTTCGTCGACTTCACATTCACCAACGGATTTGGGCTCACCTTCACATGCTACTTCTTTAAGTTCTCCAAGCACGTCATCAGGCAAAGTTTCACCAACAGGTACCAATCTAATCTCGTCACCTCCAGCGCCAACACCACCACTACCACAATCACAACCACATCAAATGCAAAGTCATCAGGCCACTCCTGTTTCCACACCCACACGACAGTCCAAGCAACCATCCTTGGAACAACCAGATAGCTCCTATGAAACGGCTAGCAACATTTACGAGGAGATCGAGGACGATGTTCCAGCACCACGCCATCCACCGCCAGCCGCACCACCACCAGTCATTTGCGCCGTTGATAGTCCTCGTCGACAACCTCCTTTGCCAACAGGACCTGCAGCGATGGGTCCACCACCACCGCTGCCCAATCGACGTGGTCCTCCGCCAATACCAAACCGCAGCGGCAATGCACCGCCCTTACCTACACGCCCCACAAATAACTAAAGAGCTAAGCAGTAAGTAAACAAAATATATTTATAAAAAAAAAAATAAAAAAAATTACTTCCCATACCGGGAATCGAACCCGGGCCTTCTGGGTGAAAGCCAGATATCCTAGCCACTAGACCATATGGGAGTATAGCGTTATGGTATCAACAGCTAAATAAAAGAAACGTTTAGAATCGAAACAGTTGCTAAATGGTTTGGTATTTGAAACAGCACAAAATAAAAGAAAAAAATTATATAGCAATAACAACATACTACAGTATAATTACCAGAAATTTCGTTCAATTTGTTAGTAATTCTATTAAACCTGTTTTAAACTTAGTTTTTTTTCTGTTCTTTTCATTTTCAGCTTGTTTTTAACGACGGTCTAATCCATAACATTCCGAATTGTTGTATTTAACGTTAAATATCGCAAAACAATAACTATATAAATAATACAATTCCATATTTCTGTAGCTAATTGTATTGTATTTAAGTTTAACATACAAGTTACTTGATGTGTTTCCTGGCAATAATTGAAACTAAATATGTTAAATATTGCGTACTACATTCTACTAAATCTAATAGATTATATATTTTAGGTACTATTAGACTATTGTTTAAAGTGAATTAGAGTGAAATATTTTTTTTATTTTTTTTTTATTTTTATTATTTTAGCAGCTAATTAGCTAAACGTAATCAACACTGGCCAGAAGTACTCACTGCATTGCACCAAATAATTAAAGTATTTAGTTATATATAAACATAGCGAGCAATTTGAACAAAAATATAAAGTATTAAATAATTATACATATATATATATATATATATAAGTTTATATGTATGCAAACTATAATAGCCGCCGGCCTAGTCAAATTATGAAATAAAAGCTAAACTGTTAGTAGAAACTATTAACAGAAAAAAAATGAATAAACAAGTTAATAAGGAATAATAATCTTGATATAATTGTTATAGCTCTAGTTAACAAATAGTTTATGCCAGCTCATAATATGAATACTATGAATATATATATATGTATTTAAATATATATTATTTTTATTATTTTATTTTTATTATTATTATCGTTTGTTATCAGATTTTGTTTACAGTGAAACACAAAATATTATATAAGTTATAATTAATATATATAACTATTATTATTGACCGTTAATTCCTAAAAGTATTGAAATTCCGATTCAATTTATTACAAATAACCCAAACACAAAATCTATTATGAATCAAATATCAATTAGTATGCGAATTTCTATATATATTTAAATGTTGATGTTACACATTTGAGAATATTGTAAAAATGTTTAATCAGTTAATCAAAGAGAAATGTAAATTATATATATATATATTCAAATATATATAAATAAATAAACTGAGTTACTCTCATCTGAAAATTGTTTCATTTTTAGTGTACCATTGTTAACATTCAATGCTAAATTGGAGTGGAAGCGAATGGTTGGTAGTTACTATGATGGGCATTCGTTAACTTTTGATACTTTTATAAGGGGTATATATAAATAATATATAATAACAGAGTTAACATTATTAAAACATAAGTAACACCTAATTCTATGAATAGTTTGATATCAGAAATTACTACAAGGATTTCGGATTTTGTTAGCGAGAGCTAATTAGAACCACTTTGGAAGTGTATCGTTAGGTAAGTTTTTGTGGTTAGGAAGAGCCGTGCAGGGTCTCTGCTGGCGCCAAAATTCTTGACGCTTGTTCAGAAAACAGACAGCTTCCTTGGCTAAGGCTGATATGTTCTCTGTGTTGGTGTCAGCACGTACCAGATCTGGATGAAGCAATAGCTTCTCTAAGTACTCCTTGTCCACACAGAGTTCACCCAGCAGCTTGCGTGCATTGCGGCGTTCCAAATCTGCTTTGGTTGGTTTCTGGCGCACAGTCTGTGGACGGGCGCTATTCACTCCCTGAGATTTGGGTGTGTTATCACAAGATTTCCGTAGCTTGCTGCTCTTTGCTGGAGGCATTTGTCCACCCGAGCGGTTTTTAGTTCCAATGGTGTTTTCAATCGCTTCCTGAGTTTTCTGTACGCCCAATCGGAATGAAGCGAGCTCAGGGCGGGCCCGCAATCCGCGATGAAAGAACATGAGGCTTTGTTCAAACTGACCCAAGTAGTAGAGGGATTCGGCCTTCTGGTATATGGCGCGTATGCTATTCTTGTCCTCACCTAGCGCTGTTTCCGCATCCTGCAGGGCTTTAGAAGCCTCGCCTAAAAGCAGGTAACACTTGCTCCGTGAGATTAAAGCATTGATATCCGTGTTGTTTAGCTCCAAAGCCTGCAAGTAGAGGAGAAACATAATAGTTATATTTATAGTGATGGAAATAATGGTAGAATATGCATCTTAAGTTTCTATTTGTTTAAGAACCTTGCAAAAAAAGTTAATTGCATTTTCGGGGTTGGCATTTTTAATTTCCTTTAACCCTAGGGCAATAATGGAGCTAATATCGGCTTCGTCTGGTATGAGTAATGCTTCATTACGATCTTGCTTCTGTTTGATCTGAAGGCTTTGTTTAATATCAAACGCGCCTGCACTAACAGCTGCTGCACGATCCTTATCCGTGTAGAAGTCAACAAAGTTTTCTTTAGGTTTCTTCTTTTTCAACATCTGTTCCTCGATGCGTTTACGTGCCGCTCGTAGCTCAGCCTCAATGCGATTGCCACGCTTAGCACCTCCGACTTCTGCATCATCCGGATGCTTGCCGGCCCCACGTGCTCCTCGTTCAGTTGATGTCTTTCCAGCAGCGCCATAAGAGTCTCGGCGTTCCCAGATGGGTGGCTTGTTAGAGGCGCGACCGCGACCCTTTGACCTTTTATTTGCCTCATCTAACGATTCTTCATCCGCATTAACTCCAGTCCGTATAAAGCTCTGCAGCAGCTCCTGTTCCTTATCAACAGCCAAAATATTGTTCAACACGCTGCTGGACATTCCTATAAATCTATCAACTGGAGCAATCCACAATTCCAACCCAATTCAACCGAGTGTGAAAAATTCACACCTTCACTGACAGCTCCAAACAATTGGTAATTGATTTGCCATTTTCGCTGTTGCCAGGAAACTATGTTAGCCTAAAAGTGGGTTAACAATCGATAACAAAACTGTTATAGTATCAATACCACGTGGCACACAAGAACAAAGGGATTTCTAACGATGACATTGAAGGCTTCTTATAATTTACTTGCAGGTCAGAATTGATTCTTAAAACTAAATAACATGCGGATGTGGTACGAGTAATCATATTGGGAAGGTACGATAATTGTCCTAGGCCTTAAGGTATCAATAAACACTGCATGTATTAACATATATTTTTGAAATTTTATTTATATCGCAATACTTCAATCCTCTGCAGGATTCTTTCCTTACATATGTAATTATACTACGATTTAATTCTGGTAACGGTATTATTAGTCGCTCATACATAGATCTTATATAATTTGCTTTAAGAATCATTATTTAAAAGTCAGCTTTGAGCTATTTGTTTATTTAAAGTTAATATTGCTGTCCTACAGCTTATAATTTGTTTAAAACCGATAAAAATATATATGAACTGATCCCAAATCAACGATATATAATCAATTTTTTGCATTTATGAGGCTAAATTTAGTTCTAAATGGTTTTATGATGTTTAAAAATAACATAATTTTGCATTTAAGCAATATTTGCATATAAACTGGGTACCTAACCGATATATACTGTATCTTAATCCATGCCTTTTATAATGTTGAACTACTGATTTCTACTCTATTTTTTTAATATATGATCAAAACCTCTGTTAAGTCTTAGGTGGAAGCATGATAACGGTTTGCATGCTGTGCTTGATTAATGTAAAGATTAATAATAAAAAAAACGTAAATACTCATAGAATTTATTCTCTATCTTACTAATAATAATAGCAGGAGAAGAAGAAGATGATGCCTCCTCCGGATTCACCCGACTGATCTAGCTAGTCGTAAATTCTCCTTTTGGATAGCTACTGTCTATATAAATAATAACTTTAAATATGTAAATTATAATAATATTAATACCAATAACTTTCGCTACATTATAAGTTGCAAATATACAACAGTAACATGATAATATATTAGAATTAAGGTAGCTAATAAATGAAGAAAAAGAATTCGATCTAATTGCTCAACGTTTGCAAAAAGAAAACTTAAAAAATATATTATTTTTGTTTTTAATTTCGATCCTTTTAGAAATATTTTTGAACGCATCTAATAATAAAATCTAAAAAGCTTTAACCAATATAAAAAACATAAGACTAAGCACCACCTACCGTTTTTTTCACCTCAGATTTCTTAGAAAGCGTCATCTATTGACACATTTGAAAACTTAACTTCTGAAGCGGAAACTGTTAGGAATATGTATTTAACGAAACTGTTAACGGCCAGAATCTGTTATCTGGAATAGTATTAGCATTGCAGCAAAATTAATTTGGACAGAATTTCTAACTGCGACTAGCTAGATCCGTAATGCATGAAAAAAAAACATTTTCACCTAGTTTGAAATGTATTATTATTACCTTTTCCAAGTTTTTTTTTTAAGTTAATATGGAAACAAATGTAACTCAAAACACACAATAATTTCTTTGTCTATATAAATAATAATATAAATATGTAAATAATAATAACATTAATATGCTAAAACTTCACTACAATATAAATTGCAAATTTGAAACAATAAAATCTAAATATTAGAATTAAGGTAACTAATAAAAAAAAAAATAATAATAATTTCTCAAATGTAAATGGTCTAATTACTATAAAATATACGTGTATTACTTGCTTACATACAATGTACAATAATAATTTAATTATATATATGATTCGTATCTCCATAGGCCAATGTGCAATAATACTAATGTAAGTATTGGTGGACTATACAAATAAGAAATACGATAGTATCTCCATAATCATCTTCTCTACTTATGCGCAGGCACACGTCATTATAAGTTATATATAAATAATATGTAATTGAAACTTATATTGCAGTGAAAGTTATTGCTATTATTATTATTTACAAATTTAACATTATTATTTATGTGGATAGTAGCTATCTAATAAATGAATAAAATAATAATAATAATAAAGTCTTAAAACTTTTAACCAATAAAACAAACATTTATATAAGCACCACCTAGTGTTTTTTTCACTATCGATTTTTATTTATGAAGCGTCATCTATTGAGCGATTTTAAAATACAACTTCTGCCGCCGTAACTGTTAGCAGTAGTATGTAGTATTAATCAAAAACTGTTTACGGCCAGAATCTGTTTTCAGGAATAGTATTAGCATTACAGCAAAATTAATTTGGAAAACATTTGTGATTTTTTACATTTGCACCTAGTTTATAATTTGTTTTTATGACCTTATCCTAGTAAAGTTAATAAGGAAACCACAGGATAAAATGTACAATAATAGTTATATTATAATTATCAATTCAGACTTTAAATTTATTGTAGGTCAAATAGTAACCACAGAATTAATTTTTAAGTCAAACAGTCATACTGTATGTTATAGTAAAATAGTCAAAAATGCAGCAATTATATGTTTTAAATGATTTTAACATATTAAAGTAAGTTATTAAATCCGTTTACCTGATTGTAGCCCGTCAAAGCCTTGTAGTACTCACGAGCTTTCATATGGTTGTTGGATTGATCGCACAGAAGTTTAATGCTCGTTTCAATCTCCTCAATTGTGTCAACTTTTTGTTTTTTACGTGGCATTTTTATGTTTTTCCAATGATAATATCTAAAAAAAAAATGTATAATTTACAAATAATAATAATCACTATGCAGTTATTACTTCATTGTTCATAATATTGCCACAGTACAAGGCTGTGTCACGACTTTCGCATAACTTTAACATTTTTTGTTCCCAGTTAAGAAGTTCACATTTAAGAAGCGTAGCTTCGCCTTATTTATTTTTTAAGTTAACCGTTAAAAATTTGAAATTTAAAAATATTTAAGTGGATTTTGTGAATTTACTCCACATTCCGTGCATTAAATTACATTTTTTTTATATTAAAATGTTTAGGCTTAACTCTTAATTTAATAAGATTAATATTCATGCACATTTGTACCCATTTTATTAAAAGTAAAAATAAAATTTGAATTGAATTAAATTAAATAATAACATCATCTGTGTTATCTGTTAAAAATTATATATTTCCATCTATCACTTTTGAAGTATTTTTGGCAAATTTGTTTATGTTTATTATATGTTATAGTTAGAAATGTCTTACTATGTTATTTGTTTTATGGTTAAAAATGTAATATTTATATATGAGCAAATAATTTTTATCCGTGTGCTCACCTTGCTCGTCAATTTACAACTAAATTGTTTGCTCTCGTTTCATATTTTTAAGGCTTCCCTCCCTCGTTGTATCCTTGTTGTGTTTATTACCCGACTGGCAACGCAAGGCGAGGGAAGGAGGCAAGAAGCTTTGTGGCAAACTTATTTTTGTTGTTTCTGTCGCTTTTTGTGGCTTTTGTAAGTTATTTTGCATGTGCTGACAAGCCTCAATAAACTTTAATAAACTTGTTTTAATATCTCAACTGTTTAGTCAGTCCATAACATGATTCGACAGAAATTAAAGTCACAATTCCTTTTGGAAACTTATGAAATGTGTTCATATTCACGATATACAACTAATACATTCAAATCTACGAAAACACACACACAACGATACCTAATTGAAATCATTATAAATCTAAATTCTGTTAACG
The DNA here is from genome assembly GCA_037044455.1 of Zygothrica quintamaculata. NCBI lineage: Eukaryota > Metazoa > Arthropoda > Insecta > Diptera > Drosophilidae > Zygothrica > Zygothrica quintamaculata. Next base: position 95,033 of record JBAMBS010000732.1, on the reverse strand, counting down.
AACTTTAATGCAAAGATAAAAGTCACGCACATGTCAAAATTTGTTGCTGTTGTGTCTTTTGTTGTGTTTCAGTGCGTGTAGAAATCAAGTCGTTGCCTGGGCGTTAACTTTGCCCAAAATTGTTTAATGAGTTTCTGAAGGTACAACAATAACAATTTTGGAACAAAGCCAATTAAACGCCTGCTGATAAGAGACAGAAATATAGATGGAGTTGGTTTGAATCCGGAGCAACGTCAATTTAATCAATACAATGGGTCGCCTTCGGTATAACGGTATAACGGTATAACGAAATCCATTTATTATTTTCTTTGTGAAATAGCATTCAGTTTGTTAAGAACATTTATTGTAACATATTTATGAAACTATGCAAATTGCTATTAATTTTCTTGTATTGTTTTTAGAGTAAATAAATAAGTTTGATGTCTGAGGCCCTTTGAACTAAAAGAGCGGGTATTAGGTCTCAAGCCGCAGTCCTTGCGTGTTCCCCGCTCATTTACTGATGGCTGCAACCTTCGTGGTGTAGCGAAACAATTTTATTTTCCTACCTTCATAAGCAATCTTTACATGCTCCACCAAAACAAGCACTGTTGCCTCAGAGTCTATACAGTTTTGTGGCCTTTTGAACCTTGTCGTGTGTCGCCCCAACTTTGACCTGACAGGTGCTTCTTGTTCCCTTTACCACAACAACGTTTTAGACTTGATGGAAAAATTATGATATTTGCATATGTTCAAGTTGAAAGCGAACTCTTCTTTCCACTCCATTATTAAACGTAGTGGGTATCACCTGAAAACATCAGTATACATGATAGTATAATGTGGGTTAGTAAATATGTATTTGTATTTACGACGTTTACAAATTTGATGACAAATAAAGGCAATTCGAAGGGAAGGTCGATTCAAATCAGTTCAATTGTTTGATTGTTGGGGGCGGTAAGTAGCTAGCATGCAATAAGATTGCCACTATAGCTGCAAATAGAGACCTGTTGATATCGGATTTGCCCATTACTTTTTCAAATTAAACCAAATTTGAATTAAGATATCTTTGCTAACATAAGTATAATTCAGACTTGAGAACGTGAGCTACCAATTAAATTATAATTACTTTACTTCACTAAATAAGAAATATACTAAACAATAATTTGAACTAAACTTTACTGTGTTCTTGGATATAGACTCTTCTTTTCTGATTCGACTTTCGAATCACATTCAACCACACAAGGACAAATAAAGAAGTAAAATCCAGAAATCACCTGAACTTTTGCTCTTCCACATTTATTAGTTGTATTCCCTTCACTTTTTAAATTTCTTTTATATTTTTGCAATAAAAGTAGGAGTTAGTTAGATTATCTATGGCCGACAGCTAAAAAATTATTAATTATGTTTATTCATAATATAAATGTAGCCTAAAATGTCACCTTTTTAAAAAAGATATTTCTTTCTTTATATTTAGTGGCCCTACAAAAGCTAAATATAAGAGTTATGGATTAGTGAAATGAACAAAAGTATGTCTATGGTAGAATTCAGCATATTCAACTGTATAAAGTGTATATATTTTATATATATATATATATATGTATCCATATGCTGTATAAGCGTATTATTTGAAATGTAGTTGGTTTATTTTTAAGAGTCTTAAGAATTGCGGCCCTTATCGAATGAATTTCTTTTTGACTTATATATTAAAACCCATTTTTTATCTATTTTAAAATTTTAAAATTAAATTAGAATCGATTAATACATATGGATATTACTCAACATTCATTATCTAAATATGGATGGTTTGTGGACGGCATAAGCAGTGCAGTGGGTGACACCCATCTTAGCATTTTACCCACTTAATCAAGAATATATATATTTTGAAGAGCCTCAAATAAGTATTTCTACCTGTTACATAGTTTTGCTTTTTGCACAAATTCAATAGATCCCTTTACCTTTTTCAAAGACAAATGGGCTAAAACTAATTTATTATTTATGTGTTAGAACTGATACGTAAAATATTATATAAACTCTTGGAAACTTCATTTTTATCATAAAGGCTTAAACCATTAATTTTAAAATAAATAAATATTAATTTAAAAATAATAGGATAAAATAAAATATTAACTTATTGGTGATAATTTTTTTGCACTTCCACAATTTGTTTTACGTCGATTACTTTATAGTTTGATGTTAATTAAAATAATTTACTTGTAACACATTTATTATCTTAATCAATTCGTTAAAATGTTATCTTTAAATTATAACAGAGCATTGGTAGTTCTTGTGGCTGTTAATGTTAAACGGGCAATGTGACCAGCTTGATAAAAAAATACCAAATACGTGTTTTAGTGTTTTATGAAATTTATATATGTATTTCGTGTGTAGATCTGTTTAATATTGTGCTATGGAATCCTAATCATAGATACGTATATATTATTTTCTTTCCTAGGTATATAAACTTGATTAAATACTTCGAATGACTGATCATAAATATGTTTGTTTTTGTGTACAAAATATATATATATAATGTCAAGTTCAATGTCAATGTCAAATTCTTGCTCGGTAGCCGACAGTTTAAAAGCAGCTAGGTTTTGTTTGCCCATGTTTTTTTTTCATGTAGAACATACCTAATTGATGCGTACATATAAAAATATATTTCTATATTTATGTATAAAAATACCTACACATGTGATTGTATTATATTATATACGAACTTTGTTCATGATTTACGTTACCAGAACGGTCAAATTTTCAATTTGAGTACTAAATTGACTTAAGTAACGCAAGCAAATTCGAGTTGCTTATCAGCGTGAACAAATCAATACCTCATCACTTGGTGTCATTTCATCATATGTAGAGAAAAGTTATAATATTTTGGTTTTTGTTTTTTGTTTTATTTTATTTGTAACGAGATAAGGTTATATAATTTATGTAACTGATTTGCGCGGTTCATCAAACAGGAGGGAGAAGATCTGTCAATAACACAATACAAGTAAATAATCACTTGTATGTATATTTGCGTGTAGTGTGATACATTTTTAACATCTGTATTAATATTTGTATGCATGGTATTATTGGTTAATTATGCGTGTAGGCGAAAATTTGATCCTTCCCATCTATAATTAAATGCTACACCTCCTGTTTGTGCGTATTGAGAAGTTAACATTGATGCAGCTAGTGATTTAATAAATTTAATCCTTGCTCTGCATGTATTTGATCAAGTCGATAACACGGTTGGAATAACCAAACTCATTGTCGTACCAGGAAATCAACTTGACAAACTTGTCGTTAAGCGAGATACCAGCCTTGGCATCGAATACAGAGGAGTGAGTATCGCTAAGGAAATCGGTGGAAACAACCTCCTCATCAGTGTAGCCAAGAATACCCTTCAATGGACCATTGGCAGCCTCTTGCACCTTAGCCTTAATTTCGTCATAGCTGGCGCCCTTGCCCAAGCGCACGGTCAAATCGACAACAGAAACATTTGGGGTGGGTACACGGAAAGCCATGCCTGTCAATTTACCATTCAGAGCAGGAATGACTTTGCCGACGGCCTTAGCGGCACCAGTGGATGCTGGAATGATGTTTTGGGCAGCACCACGACCATCACGCCACAACTTGCCAGAGGGGCCATCGACGGTCTTTTGGGTTGCAGTGGTGGCATGTACAGTGGTCATCAGACCCTCAACAATTTCAAAGTTATCATGGATAACCTTAGCCAAGGGGGCCAAGCAGTTGGTAGTGCATGAAGCGTTCGAAACCACCTTCATGTCTGGGCTGTAGGCATCCAAGTTCACACCACACACGAACATGGGTGCATCAGCGGAGGGTGCCGAAATGACAACCTTCTTGGCGCCGCCCTTCAAATGAACCGAAGCCTTATCAATGGTGGTGAAAACACCGGTGGATTCAACAATGTACTCAGCGCCAGCGCTGGCCCAGTTAATGTTGGCAGGATCGCGCTCACTGAATACGGTGATCTTCTGTCCATTGACAACCAGGAAACCGCCCTCAGCGGCAACGGTGCCCTTGAAACGGCCGTGAGTGGAGTCGAACTTGAACAAGTAAACCATGTAGTTGACATCGATGAATGGATCGTTAACCTGTGAATAACACATACATGCAAAAACGTATATTATATATATAAATATCAATATATGTATATAAAAATATATATATTTTTTTGTATCCTAACAATGTAACTTACGGCAACTACGGTGGCGCCTTTGTCGACAGCGGCGCGCAGCACCAGACGGCCAATACGTCCAAATCCGTTAATTCCAATTTTAGACATGATTAATTAATATTTTAATATTTTTTTTAATTTGTCTGGATAACACTTTTACTTTCGCTCAGTTCACCCGTCGGGAAGCAACTGCAACTGCTCTTTCTAAATCAGCTTCAAATTGAGCGTTTTCGTTCTGCTGAGTTCAAAGTCAAATGAAGGACGTTTACGTCACGCCCACCCCACCGCAAAAGCAATGGCAAATTTAGTGCAATAACAAGCTAAGTGATATGAGACACATGCGCACTATTCAGCTCTAATATCATTTGTAGTCAACTTCGCGTGAGTGACCAGTGTTGTGAACTATCGTATAGCAAAGTTTCTGGCTTGATTGAAGATTCAAAATAGCTGATAATGATAAATATATATTTTATAATTTTTTTTTTCAATGCATTTGAATTAATAAAATATCTTTAATGAATAAACTAACCATAATCTGTTTTCAATTTATTTGTTAAATCTGAAAAGAAAATTGAAGCTACATTCTAATCTAATTTATCAGGTGTAATATTTGGAAAATGAAGTTTAAAATAGTTTTTATTTCTAATATTTAATAGTCTTACTCCGAAATAAGAATATAATTTAAAGAAAAAAGAAGAAGAATAAAATAAATTAAAATCAGTAAACAACTTACATAAACGATCCAGGGATATATTTCATTTAGTTATATCTCTTTTATTTAAAGTGGTCATCAATTAAGCTGAAACAGCAATCGTTTTTTAGTACAAAAATGTTTAAATTAGATTATAAATAATTCAGCAAGTACTTGTCTTTTATATACTAATTTAAAGATATTGTCTAAATGTTCAGATCAAAAGAACGAATGTTTCGAATTACTCTCAGTGCCTTTAAATAAAAAAAATAATATTTTAAATCTAATTTAAACTTTTTAAATTGTGTTTTATAAATAAAGTTATACTATATGAAAAACTATAAGATTTCACCAAAATTTTTTAAGTTAAAATTCTTCAAGTTCAAATTATTTTTAAAAAATTTTAAATTATCTCAGTTCTATTTGTAAACATAAAATTTTCACTATTTCAAATTTGTCGTTAACCAATCAATCTTCAATTTAAAATTTTACTAATTAATTTAAAGTATTAGCGATTTGGCAGTAAATAGGCAAATTCACGAATAAAAAACAAATAAATTATTTAGAAGGGTATAGATTAACAAAGGTTTTGTTTCTAGACGCAATTAACCAAAAATATAAAAATATTTCCCTAATGAACCAAGCATAAATAATAAAATATATATAATAACTATTAATAACCTTTCGTCATTAATTGTATTGTAATTTTTTTTTGTCATATGTAAAGTTATACTTCAAAAACATTTATTTCGCAGTACAAACTTTTTGACTTTTGTTAATATTTTCGAATAATGTGTTACAGCATCTAATTGAAAGCATTAAAACTACAAATTTTAGTATATTGTTGTTTTGTTAATGAATATTTATCTACACATATTAGTCACACATGTGACCATATTTTCGCCTAAGTTATTTTAATAGTTGTTTTATAATTGTGTGAAGAAGTCAAAAAGTCCAAAATTGTTTAATGGATTTCTGATGATACTAAAAAAAGGGAAATAAATAGGTAGTAAGTAAATAATTTACCTTTGATTTTCATCCGCTAAGTTTGCTTACGTGCTGGACACATTTACTGGCCTTTTGATTTACGTTTACATGTTTCGTTTTTTGGGATTCAGAAATCAATTAATTTCTGTGTCAAAATGAACTTCTTACTACCTAATAATTACTTTGCAATAAAGTTAATCTAATGAAAATATATACTTATACGGAATAAATTCATAAGTATGTATTCTATTGAAACAACAAGTAAGCAAGCTGTAATCGGGTGTACCTGACTACAAAGACACCCTTCACACACATACAAATATACTGAACGGGAAGAACTGAGCTTAAACGTTGGTAGGCCATTTATAGTCCCTGACTTGTTAGACATCCTGCTCAGTTCGCAAAACAATTGGTTAAGAGTTAGCCACACTTGTGCAGCAGTCCTTAAATCCTTGCATCGCGCTGAAAGACAGCGCAAGCAGAATTCAATTTAGAATTCAAACTCTAGATGAGTATCTAGAATTCAAACTCTAGATGAGTATCTAGAAGAGGCCTTCATGCCATCTCCCCCTCGCGTAGTAATACCTAGCAGCTAAGTTCCGTGAAAGGGAAAGCCGAGAGTAGGGTCAGGTTTTAGTGGGTGCAAGTCTCACACTATTCGGCTTTAAATGCTTTCCCCCCTATACAAAAAAAAAAAAAATAAAAATACACAGTTCTATACGCACTATAAGGTGTTGCACACATTGTAAAAAAGTCTTGGCTACAGCTGATGAAAAATATATATACTTTGTAAAGTCAAATCTGCTTATTATAAACGTTAATTACTTCGCTTTCTACAGTAATCCTGTAGTTCTCTTTTCGATTTTTTCAAAAGACAAAAGTACTAAAAATAGTATATTTTAATATTCTACAAATTTTATTTTCCATAAAATATTTAACATGTAATACATATGTACAAAGTAAACCAATATCGTAAATACTACTAACGGATTTGCAGTTTTGAGGAAATTGTTCGCTAAAAATTCGTACAGTTAAAGAAGTATAGGGATATATGGATTTATAGGTACATAATACATTACTTAGTTATTTTGGACTTAAAAAACTTTAACGTAAGTACAGTACATAGAAATATACTTTATAAATAATTAAAAGTACCTCAGGCACAAAAAACTACATTGTCAAGTTCAAAACTTGTAAGGTAGTAAATTTATTGAGCTCCGATACGCTTCACATTGTCGAAAGGTACCAGAATACCAGGTGGCCCACCAAAGCGGCTCTGGTGATGACTTGATGGAGCAACAGATTCCAATTGTGGATGTGATTGTGGTTGTTGCTGTTGCTGTGGTTGCGGTTGCGATTGCTGGAAGGGTCTTGGGGCAGTTTGAGGGCTAAGTACACCGCTTGGTGCACCAAACCCACCTGTGTACCGACCATTATTGGCATTACCAGGATTACTGGAGCCTGGACGCCCTCTGTTTAATTTCACATTGTGACTGAAGTCATGTTCATTGCCTGCAACGTAGATATCCTGTGTAGCCGGTGTTGCAGACTGTGGACGTAAGAGACCTGCTGGTGCTCCAAAACCACCAGTGTACTTGCCCGTATTGGTGCTGGAAGTTGGTAATGAGGATGAGCTCTGGAATACATTATTGTTTTGAGCATCTGAAAGTGATTAAAAAACCAACTGTTAATAGCATCATCCAAAATTATGTCGGGTCCAGGCTTACCCTTTCGTTGAGTTCCAACGGGTGTACTTATAACCTTGCCTTCATCGCTTTTTGTATACTCAACCTTTTGATTATCCGTGGTACTGGCAACTGCATTAAAGGGGGGAAACTGTTCCGGAGCGTTGCCCTGTTGTGGGTTGGCCTGGTTAGGGATTGAGCCGCCAAAGCGTTCTGCAAAATGCGTTATAGAGTTTGTAGTAGGGTTGAGACTAGAAGAGGTGCTGAATGAAGTCTGCGGTGGTTGGTTGCTGCTGGTATTTAATGAGCCATCGTCATTTTCATTGGCAGGAGGAATAAGCACAACTGGCGGTTTCACGGTGCTTAATACATTGACTTCATTGATATGGCTATGTATGTGGGTATTGCTGCTGATAGCTGGAAGCGGAAGCATGACTTTGGATGAAGAAGCAGAGGATGCGGTTACAATAGGCGCTGAGGTGGTTGTTGTTGTTGTGAACTGAGAAATGGTGCTGCTACTGGTAAAGCCATGTGGCTGAAAGTCATTAGGTTTAGTACCTCCTACTTGTTGATGGTCACTGGCAGCTGGTGACTCCCTAAAATTATCTGGATTGTATGGGACACCGGGACCAACATCGGGATAATCGAAGTCCTGTAGCCAAGGCGGCAATGTGGCAGAGTCGAATGGGTTTGTTTCAACAGGCACAGTCGATGGCGTTGTTGTCGTCGTTGGAGTTGTTGTTACTTCCAGCGGCTGCGGCGGAGCTGTATGAGTTGTGGTTGTTATCAATTCTGGTTTCTGTTGCTGTTGTTGTTGGTGGAATGGAAAGTGTTGTTGGATCTGTTGCTGTTGTTGGTGCTGTTGCTGTTGTTGGTGTTGTTGTTGGTGCTGTTGTTGGTGCTGTTGATCTTGCTGGTGTTGTCGTTGCGTGGTGCGTGTATTAAAAATGGGTGCTTTAGTGGTACGCGTTGCGGGTGATTCTGTAGTGGACGACGGGCGTCTTGTTGTCGCTGTTGTCGCAATGGTCGTGCTACGAATTGTGGTGCTGCGTGTGGTAGGTGCTGGTTGTGTGCTCGTCGGCTCAAAAACGGTTGGAGGAGGCGTTAGCTGAACATTTTGCAGATCTACAAACGGCTCAAATGGTGGTTCCAGATCATCATTGACCGTGTGATTGTACTGATCATTGTCTGTAGGCACCATGAAGGTAACCGCAACGTCTAGATCTGGATCCGTCACCTCTTGTAACCAGGGCGGAAGTGTATAAGCATAGGACTCCTCATTTTCCAGTTTATAGAACGTGGAAGGGTCCAGTGGTGTAGTACTACGTGGACGTGGCGTGGTAGTAGTAGTAGTACTTTTTGTTGTCGTTGATGGGGTTGTAGTGGTTGTTGTAGTTGTTGTTGTGGTAGTGCTTACGGTATTACGTGGACGTGGTGTGGTTGTGGTAGTAGTATAATGAATATTGCCGCGATTCCTATTGGGGAATCTTCCCACATTACGGGGAGTATTGGAATCCACATGGTTTTTGTCACCGTGCACGTTGGAAGCATCATTGCGTACGTTATAGCTGCCCGGTTTTTCCGATCCTACTGCCTCTCCCACTTTTGAGTCTGAAGGCGTTTCTGCCACTGTTTCTAAAGGAGGCAACAGATCCCAGGCAATAACGCTTAGTGGTGCACCATTTGCCGTTGGTATCCAAGGCACAGGACCACCAATATTTGGGTCCTTCTGCTGAAGCTCCAGCAAATAGTCGGGAAGTGTACCGGTGTTCAATTCTGGTGTCTGCGCACTTGTACTCACGACTTGTTGCTGTTGGCCGAGCGTTACCACTTCTGCGTGTTCCACTTCTACAGCAACATCCGTTGGGGCTAAAGATGATTCATGCTTTGGTGGTATTAATGATGTGGCTGGTGCTGGTGCTGGGGCTGATGCTGGTGCAAATGAGCTGTTGTCGGTGCTATCGATATCCGAGGTGGGCTCCGCCACCGCTATGGCATCTAATTGGGAAGGAGTTGGAGTTGGAGTTGAGTATGTGGCACCAATACTATTAAGGCGCTTAGAATTTGAATTATTGGACAATGTTAAGGGACTTATGTTAAATAATGGTGATTCGGGTAAAAGATGTGGATTAAGTGTGAGCAGGGTGAATGGGGGAGGTGCATGTTTTGGATCTACTCCTGTAATAACATATTTCTGCCCTGATGAGTCCCGTTTGGCGTGGTTAGAATTGCCCTCGTCATGAAACTCTATCTGCGATTCTACAACTAAGTGGGTGTGGTTAGGTGTGGTGGTGGATGGAGGTATGGTATTGGGCATGGACGTGGCAGCGAAGCTTTTGTTAGTGGTGCTGGGTGAAGTTGGTGCTACCAAGCCACTATTTGTACTATTTGTACTACTTGTGCTTTGTGTTTGAGTTTTTGTAATTGAAGTTGTAGCACTTGGTGTTGTTGTGGTTGTCGTTGTTGCACCGCTGACGCTTTCATTTGCTGCTACTCTCTTTGTTGTTGTTGTTGTTGTTGTAGTTGCTGTTGTTTTTATCAACTCACCAATATGCGGTGGAAGTAAGTCATCGGACGGCTTTCGAATGTCTGTGATTCCCGATGCATAGTTGGGTATTTCAAATTGAACACCCTGAGCGCTGACTACCTTACGTCCATCGGGCGTGTCAATTGGACGCAGTGCATCAATTGGATTGCCATAGCTATCAACGGCCCGTTCGCCACCCCCATTGAAAGCATCATCGGTGGCCGCCTCAATCAATGGCGGTTGCAATTCTAATGTAAATGGCGATTGCCGTACATCTGTGAAGTAGGGGGTAAATTTGTGGTTGTTGTTCTTGTTGCTTTGTGTTTTATTTTTGTTTATTGTTTTTTTTTTGGTTTTGTTGTTGCAACGCGCATATGTAAATATGTGTGTTATTTAATGTTTAGGTGACTTTAAGTGTAGTAGTGTTTGACTGTGTGAGTGTGTAAGTGTCTGTCATGCGATATAGTAAATGGTACAATATGACAATGCTGCAATTTTGTTGCAGTTTTTCGCGAGAGTTCAAAAAGTGTTATAAACAGAAGAAGGCAGAGAAGAAGTGACTGCTGATCGTAGACTAAAGACACAAACACAGATAGACAGAGAGACAGAGACACAGAGACACAGAAAGATAGAGAGACTGAAGATGAGACAGATGAGCCAGCCCGTGGGCGACTCTTTGGCAATTTGCCTGCCATTGTTGCTGAATGATTGACATTGGCTTAAATGGCCCATATATTTGGTGTCAGTGGCGATGTCGGTGTCGGTGACTCCTTTTGTTGTTATTAAGCTGTTATTGTTGTTGTTGTTATTGTTGCTGGTGTTGGTGTTGGTGTTATAGCTATTGCTTCTGCTGTTGGTGTTGCTGTTGCTGTTGCTGTTGCTATTGCTATTGGTGTGTCTCGTTGCATTTGTTGTAATTTACAGTAAAATTTTAGTTGACACATAACAAACATTCAGAAAAATTTAATTTTAAGAGTTAGTCACGACAGACAAGTTAGTTTATATATAGCCTTTAAATGATGCAAGTTTTGCGTGCCAGGTTTTGTGCAAGATCTTGCATTAAATACAGTAGCTTGCAACATCGTGTGCAAAAAATTGTAGAACTTGCCTTGCAAAACTCTTTGCAAAATAGCTATAAAATTTCTGGCATACCAAACAAAATCTTCTAATTATTGTATATTTTGCAACACTATTTATAGTTTAGAAGTTGATGTATTTTCAGCACTATTTATATCCAATCAAAATATTACAAGCAATAATTCATTGAACTAATTTCTGCATGATAATATTGAACCGAACAGAAAACATTTCTTTCTTTCAAATACTTTGCTATTAATTTTAAAATTATTGCAGCAACTTACAAGTTGCGAAATTAGTTTTTAAATATGATACATTTCACAGTTAGGTTAACTGTATAAAGCTAGTTTATTGATCAATTCAGTAATATTCATGGGAGTAGAATAATAAAATTAAGATTAGAACAAATTGAAGCTACATTTCAATGTTCACATTTATTCTAGCAACAATTGATTAAATATTTTTTAGTGTTTCAGTTGGTATTTAATTTATATTTTAAGAAAATTTAAATATTTTTTTAATATTTGTTTTATAAGTGCAAAGTTCTTCTATTCCCTGCCTTTCCTACAATTCTCTCTCTGTTCCAAAATTTGTCGTGTATGTTAAATAGTTATTATCATGCCTGCGCCTCACGATATTTTTCTTCTAACTTTATATAAAAAACAAAACTAACACCTAATAAAAGTAATATTTAGTGTTAACATAGATGATATAACATTTTAACGTATTTCTCCAGCAAGTCTCAACAGTGTTTGATATTAAACTCAACAACAACACTCGATTCCCGTGTCAAGTGTATTTCTATAAAAGTTGCATATCTACGTAGATATCTAAACTTAAATGTGTTTATTAAAATACAATTCTCTTAATTGTCAGTTTCCTTTGTTTTTAACAATGAAGCTACTTTTTATCGCAATTTTGAGTCTTTTGTGTGGGGAATTTTTTTACTGAGAAGTACGAGTAATTAACAAGAAATCAACAATTTGCTGAATTTATTACCTCAGCCTAATCTTTAATACCCTGTGTTTATTGGCATGCTGTAGATATCTATATTACCAATATTAATACTTATATATCTATATATTCCTAATAAATAACAAAATACGAGTCCTACTTAATAACTGTTTACTTATAAAATGTGAACAAAATAAATGGAAAACAAACAAATGAATAGAAATGGATAATATGAAGCATATCAATTGCTTAAAGACGAATTCAAATCATTTCTCTCTAAACTTACTCTATAGCCATAGACAGATTTGTTTGTATTGTAAAATATATTTGATATTTCTTTTAAAGATTTCAATTCCTGTTTGATAAATGATAAAAACACGACATGGATATATAAATGTATATATATATATATATATATATATTAGTTTAAATATATACACATTATGGTAAACAAGTGTGTTAAGTGTGTGAATAAAGTTCGTTGCAGTAGAAAGATAATTTCAATATATTAATCAGAATCTGGGGAATTCTAAAAACAAAGTTTAGTAGAATGCGGTCTTAGCCATTTATGACTAACGAACCAGTTCGACAGATAGGCAGAGCGAGAAAGATAGAGATAGAGACAGCCAGGAATCTAAAGCTACTATATACACAGAGACAGGGATAAGGACAGATAGAGAGATACAGATTGAAACCCTGAGAGGTGCGAATGATAACTATGAATATGATGGGCGTTAGTTATGTGACTTAGTGAGTTCCGGTTGCTAAGAAAATGTGCATATAATTTAATAAATTATATATATTATTATTATTGTTGCGCATTTAAATATGTTTTACATTTGATATAATAGAATGACGCATTATCAGTTTTATATAAAATATACAAAAAGTATAAATATCTTCGCTAATCACTGAGACTGTAAGCATCTATTCATTCACCGGTTTTGGAAACCCTGAACTTTCGGTAAGACTCATTAAATTTTGCAAACAATCTGACACTTCATGAGTTAAGGCTCATAAATATGAATTCTGTCTAGATATTGATAAATATAGATATATTCTTTTATTAAATTCAAGCTGTAGAACAGCTTAGGCCACGCTCTTTAATCAATAATAATATTATAAATGAAAGCTTGTTTTCATAGAACATTTATCAAACTAAAAACAAATTTTGAAATATGCCAATGTCATATAACAAAACTTCTTAATTATCCTAAAAGGGTTACAGCTAGCTGGAGATACGATTAATTGATTCATAGTCTAGAGAGAAAAGTAGTTTTATGTATTATATTCAAATTCCAATTCATATAACTATATTTTATATAAATTATTAATAGATAACTACACAATATAAATATATATATAACATATTTTGAATGGTCCCCCAATTAAAAGAGAATTTAATAAAGTTTATATACACAAATTTTGGAACTATCTCTATTGGTATTATATATGAGAGATTGATCAATATAAATTATAGTTATTAATACAGTAATAAAATTATAGAAATGGATATCTGGATTTAATAAGGTAATGCCACTTTGTTGGAATATATCAGATTTTCAAACTGTTGAATATCATTATAGTAAACCGTCCTTAACTTTATTTTTTTTATTAAACAGCATTTATAATTAACTCTATGAATTGATTGGCTTCACGACATCTGCACCCACTAAATACAAGCAGAAAGACAATGGGACAAATTAAGTTTATAATTTATTTTTTCTTGTATCTGCTATTTATTTGTATTCTGTCTTGCTTATTTTTTTTATTTTTGCACTTGTCAATTTTACAGATTGTTTGCATGATGTATATTTTTTGACAAGTTTTGGCCATTAAAGCAACCTTCGTTAATCCAAAACAAAACGAAAAAAAATATAAAAAAACAAAACAGCAATAACAACAACCAAATAAACCAATATGTAATGGCTTTTTTTGGTTAATCTCTTCCCGCGATCGCTATATCATCTTGAACCTTGAAAATCGTCTTATTGAGCTGTTGAAAATCGCACAACCCACACAACGATCACAGAAATCACAACAATCATCAATCCCACTGATCAACAATGAAATTATGTGCAAAAAAGATGTGCTCAATAAGCAAAAAGGAGCACTTAAAATTTAACTTGTAAACAATATGTATGTTTATTATTTATGGTATTGTATTTATGGTTCGGTATTGTAACAAGCTTAAAACTTAACCCCCAAAACAATTGTGTCTGCACTTAAAACACTAAAGAAACATAAACAAACAACAATAACATTAACATTCAGCAAATTAAACAACCAGTTAATCGAGTATATTTCACTTATATATAAGTAAGTAAATGTCAAGGAAAAATTTCTCATACTAAAAGTCAATGAAATTCATGTATGACGTAATACTCCACCTAAACACATACAGAACATTATTCACTTTCTATTCCATAAAAATTGATGAATGTATTCAAAATTATTGCATGCTTTTGGTAATCAATATTTAAAGGCCCTAAATGTCAGCAAAGGCCTGAAGTCAAAATTAACAATATATTTTTATATATGTTAATAAGCTAGACTTTTCATAATGGGCCACATAAAAGCTAAAAGCCAATCCGTGCGAAAGCATTGAAAATGTGAATAAGAGCTATTAGTAACTCTTTGAGAGATGGTAATAAAAATAAAATAAATTACTATAGAGTATATCAATTAGGCATTGAAAATGTGCTCGTGGCAATAGGCATTGATTAAAAATCGTATTTTAAAAATAAAAAGCAATTATAGTTGAAAAATATTAAGATTTATCGTATAACTCTATAGCTCAACTTGTCTTTAAGTCTAAAAGTCATTACATTTAATTCGCATTAACCATAGCCAAACATGATTCAAGTAAACTCAATTCTACTGCTACGAAATGTTCAATAAAGATCTATTGATCTACTCATCTGTAATTAAAATACATAAAAAGCTACTTAAAATTGAAACGTTGAGTATCTGTCATTGATTTTAAAGCCAGCATTTTTAATTACTATAATGTCAACTTCTATATACATACATATGAAACCTTAACAAATGGTCATAACAATTTATAGGTTTATTGACGCACCAGAGGCAAAAGTAGTACATCCCTAGGCGAGTACTTAAAGGCCCTTGTCATTCAGCTGACGATCCCGCCTAAAGGCAGTTCAATACACCAGCGAAGACCAAGATAAAGCAAAAGAGAAGACGATGTCGAAGCTAAGACAGAAGCCTTGCCAGCCACTGTAGACGGCTCTTACATAACCTGCGTAGTGTTGGAAGATTTTGGGTATTGTCTGTAGCCGGCGGCTTCTTATGTTTTGTCTCAAGTTTCAGTTACTTTTGCAAAATTGGAATGCGATGCTTTTTGTAGCCGTTGGCGGAGTTGTTTATCTGTTGAGTAGCTACTTTATTTTGCTTTAGGGTCCAAAGAAAATGATATGTGTCAATTTTCCTTAGAGGTTTTTGTTTGTTTGTTTCTTAACCATATAAAAACAGAAAACATAAAATGTAAAATAGAGACACAGTTACCAATAAACAGGAAATTAGTTACAGTTCCTATCTGACGGGATTCCAGAAATATTAAAGGTGGCGGCCTGAGGGCATTTTTTGAATGTGTAGTAGATGACAATATAGATAGTGCAGGAGCGAGGTTTTAACTAGTTTAATGGATAACTGTGAGCTCAACCATCACCACAAGACCATATATTAACAACCCTTCTAGGTAATGACCAAAGCAACTCCCTATAAATGTCATCTCGTTAGGAATCAGTTTATCATGCTTGAGAAAAATCATGTGCTGAGTATTAGTAATAGCTATAGTTTTGTGATGATTAATAGGACACTTTAAATATAAGAAACTCAGAATATAGTTTTTATAATATTAATAATTAATATTTGGTTAGTAAAAGGTTTTAAAATTAGTTACAATTCAAAATACTTGAGATAAAATCGATGAGTCGATCTTTACTTATAAATTTCCTTCTACTGTTTCATAAGTTATAAAAATACATTGTGTGTCAATAAATATATAAATAAAACGACAAACTACTCATTATAATTTAAAAAAGTTTCAAAACTCGTTATAAAATATTATTGGTCTTTGTAGCTAATATTGATTCGCTCTTCGTATATATTTAACTCTAGAATACTGCATATATTATAATAGATTGATATAGAGATCAATATTTAATTTGAATGGTATCAATTCAAAGCGATAATATGAATCGTCAATTTATACAAAGGAGTCTAATTTAAACTTTATATAAATTTAAACCAATAATAGAAATGTATACTTTAATACTGTTACGGGTATACGGATTAACTAAAAGGTATAAAGATGAGAAGGAAATTACAAGCATATATTAATTAAATTTCGTATATCTATTCGAATTGATTACGAACTGATTCAATACTAAAGCTAAATGAAAAACTAAATTATAATGGAAATTCTTATACTAAATATAAATTAATATGTGTACCAGGCCTTCCGGCTGCAGAGTCGATGTTCAAAAGAGTCAAAGTTGCCAGCAGCGTAAAGGTAACGCGAGCAGCCCTGTGACTGAAGCATTTCGTAGATTTCGAATTGCGCGTTTGCATTTTAAATTTCAGAATACAAAAAATGTATATTATATATATATATATATTTGAACATATATATTTTATTTATTGTTATAGATATTCTCTTTTGAATCTGTCACGCTATCGACAAATTAGATTTGGGCATTGCCCAAAAGCCGCAAACGAGTTGAAGCCGCGAAATATAATTAACGCGTAGGCAGAATAACAATGATGCCAATAATCAAAATACTAAGTCCATGTGATGATGATGCTTTTGAGATGACAAAATCCACAATACTCTACACTCAAGCCCGAACACGTATTCGCGTATTCACGTATTCGTATTCGTATTCGTATTCGTAATCGTATTCGTATTCGTAAGTCGACGCGGACAACGCAATCTTCTTCGGAGTGCACACCAAAAGCCTTATTGCCAAATACAAATAATATGTAATATTAAATTTTCTCGTTTTTTAACTTTTATTTTTTTCTTTTCGCGTATGCACGCAAAATTCAATCAATTGTGTCACGATTGCACGACTCACAGTCACAGAGAAGATAGATGAACCGGTGACTATCACGGAGAAGAAGCCAGAAGACAGTAGAGGATTAAATGAGCGAGGCGCTCGAGCGTATCAGAAACACGTCCGTTGCTCACGAGTTCTGCACTTTTAATAAACTTGGCCGACGACTACGACAGCGAATGAAGCTTGACTTACACTATGACTTAAAGTTGACGTAGCTTCGCACAGTGGTCCACGGCTTGGTTTTTTTGTTTACAATATTTACGAATATAAATCCGCGTGTATTGAAGAGACCCTCCGATAAAAGAAACATAACCCATCTCCAAGTTGCGCTCATGTTATTTCTATTATGTTGGCTTAGATCCCACTGTTCGTATGCTGAAATAAAATGCTTCGAGATAACCACATTCAAACATTACATTGGGGCTCCTTTTCTTCAATTTCTAAATAAGGGACATTAAATTCATATGGAAAATCTAAAACTTTTTTATATTTGGTTTTTTTTTTAATTTGTTAACATTCTGTTGATTTTTTGTGTTTTTTTTTTTATTTTAATTAACTGAAACAACACAACTTCATTTTTTTCGATCGTGTTATGATTTTGTTCCGAAGTGTTAAAATTATAAAAATAATGCGTCGGATTCAAAAAAATAAACAAAGTTTTAAAGCAAAAGAAAATGTTAAAATAGGGTAAAAATAAATTTTTCCAATGTTTTGGTTATTGCCAATCTGCCTTTTGTTTTAGATTTGGATCAGTATATCTTATCTATGTACATATGAATGTGCTGCTATTGTGTGTAGTCGACTGTTGATTTAATATAATACATTCGAGGTAAAGGCCAAAGCTCAATTCTATTGTCAGTTGCAATACCTGTGTGCACCAGAAACCAGAAATTTTTACTAGTGAAATTAATTGCTGCATAGTTAAATGCTTATAACATAAATACAGTAAAAGCTGACAGCAGAGAATATAAGTTTCAGTTAAATCTTTTTAAACGATATGGAAATGGAGAATAGTAAGACTTTAGAACTTATGGGAGCTCTCATTTGGTAGCATCTACTGTATTAAGCACTTTTGCATACCCGATCTGAATCACTGAAGCATTTCCAATGTCGCTGAAGGTCGATGTTTATGTCAATCGCGTCTATTTCCAATCTCGCACGGGTTTCAACATTTCTGCATATATTTATAAACAGATGTGAATAAAAAATGAAACTGATTGTGTTAAAACTAGAAGTGTTTGTGTCTTTATTGTTTGTTTATTTTGACAAGCTAGTTTGGTTTTTTTACTATGTTTCTGGTTAATTAGTTAATCTGTCACTGCACTAAAGAGTCAAAAGAGTCTTTAGAATCCATAATTTATGCGAAACACATACACAAATTGAATTGATCCTGTTCTTTTGAAAAGATTTTTTTCTTCTATTTTGGCGGCTTTCGTTTTCAAAATCGAATATGAATTGGAATTTGGTAAGCTCATTCTATTACAAGCGGCAGTTCTTTGTGTAGCTAATTTTAATGTTAAATCTTATTCATAGATTGCGTCAATTCAGTTTCTTTGCAGTGAGTCAGCTGCTTGATAAGTTCATATTATGGAATCAGTGAGATTTTGCAACATATTAAATCTAAATATTTTTTTTGTAAATACGTTTAACTTTCAACTGAATATTGATAATCTATAGGTCTATTGTTTCATAGTCTCTCATGAAATATTGTGGTAATATCTGTTCCATCGACTTAAACTACTTATAATTTCTTAACATTTGACTAGGGTAATTTTAGTACATATGCTTAGAGAAATTATGTGATGTGTTACCTATTTTATAGGTCCGTAATTTTACCATCAGTTGAAATGACAAACTCGGCTAAAATGTGATTTGATGTTGCTTCCTATGCGAACTAATGATGAACATGATGAGCATGAATTATTGTTCACTGGAAATGACGGCTATCTGAGCATTATCATTATTGTTACAATTATAGCAAAGATATTACCAAATGAACAGAGCTCCAAATGGTGCTCCATTTGGTCTGTGCCCATCTACTCTTGCCCTTTTAGTGTTGTTATTATTGTGCGCCCACTGACAATAAATCATAGCTGATTGCAGAGACTTGGCGCTGCGGAGGCAAACAAAGCCATCAATGGGGCATGCCGAGCTAAATCGCTGCGGTGTTAAAGAAGTAATCAAAATTGTATTACGAAAACAAACGTTTTTATAAATTTCGTTTCTCGGATTTTTTCCTACTTATAAATTATAAGTTATATGTTATAACAATGGCTGGATGGGCCATGGTCGAAGTAGTCGCGGTTGGTAGCTTTAAGTCGATATCCAGGTTGGGCTATAAGTGGAGGTGCCACAAAAACGTTAAGTCAGCATCTGTGCAACAACAAGCTACAAAAAACAAAGAAACAATGCAGTGACAGCGTTCATGCTATATATTATTTACTTTAATAGAGTTGGAGTCACACTGGAGTAAGAGTCTCTTTGAGTTAGAGTATGCTTAGTTAAGGCTTATAGTTTGGAAATGAAAACGATGCCGGCGGTGCGTATGCGTAATCTAATAATTGAATTTTTTTGGCGACCCTTCACCTGAGCTTTTATTAATTGTTAAGTGTTACTATCATTATAATTTCATAAATATAAAATGCTTTTGTTTATGCAAAATGTTTTGCTTTACATCATTAATTGAACTTAACGATTTTATTGTGCTTGCAGTTCCGTTATTGACACACTGTTCAAGTATATTGAAGTCTCATGCATGATATTATTTACATAACATTTTCCAAATGTTTAAATAATTTATCGCCTAATGATAAAATTAATAATTTTGTTACCAGTTTCTTAAACTTTAATAACTGCAATTGGATACTGCAGGCTGTGTCGGCACCGGCCCACACAAGAAACTGTTTCGGTAAAAACAAAAATATTTAAAAATAAAAAATAATAATAATAATAAAAATAATAATAAATACTCGAAAATGGATATGAGCGACCAGTTTCGCTTTTCAGTGCTGCTGAACCAGTTGGAGCGCATCTTCTGTAAAATATCAACAGCATCTAAACAATTTTATTGCAAAAATATTGAGTAAAATGCGTTAAAGCAACGCTATCAATATGACAGCATAAGCTTTGTTGGTCACCCTGACCTTAACAAAAATATCTCTTAATATCAAGTGGCTCTCTGGCTGCCTGGCTAACTAGCTGGTTAACTGGGTACGTAACGGCAGGGGCAAGTTGGGATTTCGACTTAAACTCTTTTCATATGCAAAACGGTTTATTTTTTTTTTTCTTTGTATATTGGATTGTTTTATAGTAGAGTAAACTGCATGGTCGTAGAGCATTTTATTGAAAGAAGCGTTAATAGAAATTCCTTGGCAGGTTGAGTCATATAAGCTATTGCAATGAATGGTATCAGTTCATTGAAACAAAAACCCAAACCATCAAAAGACCATTAACAATTTGTCTAAATGACGAGCACACTGATTTTGTAGATATAAATTTACGTGGGTTTTTTTCCCTTCTTATTTGTATTTTTCTCTCCTCTTTTTGTTTTTGTTTCTTATAATCGAGTGTTCATTCGTAGGAAAAAACTAAGAATAAGAAAAACGAGTTTTTAACGAGACGAAATTGAAACGGTAATTTAATCCTGATTACGTAATTCATCATGTTAATTTTGATTATTTATGTTTGCAAACACTATAAACAATAAACTTTATAAACTGATTTTTTTATGTAAACTTCCATTGATTATTGTTATAATGACTCAATATAACTGTCATTTGCTATTTATTATTTTACTTATGCTAAAGCTTGTTCATATATCTTGTTTATATATCTTATGTGTGCACATTTAATCGGTTGGATATTTTTGTCAAATAATCATTTATTTCGTTTGGCAGCCCTTTTTTTTCAAAAGGGGTGAAGATGATTCCTTCACATTTACTTACAACTACAGAACAGTTAATAGATATAGTCAAAATATGGTAATAAATGATTAAATTAAATTTATTTAAGTGATTTAAAATTTGGTTTGAAAGTAATTCTCTGATTATGATTTATTAACCGATTTCATTAGCAGTTCCGTCATCGTTCGATCTATGCTGCAGCCCTGTTTTACCAAATGAACGATTCTTCGATTTTGTAGGGTAGCCCTGGAGCTCAGCTGATAAGAAAGAAAAATAAACAAATTAGGCAGCAATTAGTTTGCAAATAAGGGAAGACCAAAAACAAATGAGCTTCTTCCGTAGTTTAAACAATTTTTCTTCGAAACGTGAAAATGTCGTCAAGGAGGCTTTAATAAATACACTTAACGAAAATGCGAGAGAAATCGAGTTTGAAGTAAAACAAAAAGGATTGGGTAAGTCCCAAATTCTAGGTAATTGAATGACAATGACTCATTTGAATTAGTATAGAGGTACTCGGTCTTTGTGAACAAACGAGTGCTCTATGTACCACACTTGAAGCCGTATTTCTGCACGGCCTAAAAGATTCATTTCTATGGGCTACCATCAATGTGATCGCTGGCGATGTGGAACGGCGACCAGAGCCTAGTTTTTGGTCACCAGCCATGGTATTCATGCACAAGCAAGTAATTCAGCAAATACAAGGCCTAAGTCAAATAACGTCGGAAATTGGACAATGTCGTGCCTGGGTACGACAGTCGCTCAACGACTGCGTGTTTTCTGCTTATTTGAGTAATATGCGAAAAAATGGATCAGCACTGCGACCATATTACAAGAAAGACGCTCTACTTAAAGATGCTGAAGGCTTAGAGACGGCAGCAAAGATTATGGAAAGCTTAGAGGCGTATGTTTCCTTTGATTTGCCCGTCAACTCAAGTCTGCTAAATCAATGGTCAGATTATGCGCTTCAGCTGTCGGACCTTTGGACACCAGCCTTGAAGTCCTGTCCGGTTAGTATATATATATAGATAAATGGAAAACTGTGTAGTGACATATTAAATATTTATAGATCAGCAGCGGGGTAGATGTAGCCAGTTCATTGGCTTCTGAAATTGTGGCTATACCCACACCACAACCACTGCACACCAATGAACTCTTTTCGGAATCCATTTCTAACAGTCCATTTAGTCGAAGCGGTCACTTTGGTAATGTGGACTTAAACCAACAGGAGATAGTTGATTTATTTTTGCAAAAAGTGGACGAGATGGAAATTATTGATGAAGAAAAGACACCAACAGTTGAAGGGTCAACCAAAGTTGATGCTTCTGAAGTAAACGTTGACACTGTACCAAATGTCAAGCATAGAATTCGTAAACGTTCTTTGCGTCAAATTGAAGAAACATTCAATGACCTGCCCCAAGGTAGTAATTCTTTGACCAATCTTATGCAAACGTCGTGGTCTGCTGATCTGGATGCAAACACGCCTTCAGAAGAACAGTTCGGTCAGCGTTCTTTTCAACGATCTATCAGTATGACCAGTACTACAAGCCTGCGTTCACCCAATCCAGATCGATATAGCTACAATGCATTATTCCGCAAGCACGAGAGTAATCGCGAAGATGGTGCTGGCTGGTCGTATATATGGGAAAAGTTTCGTGCAAGCGCATCCACCTTAAACATAGCAACGCAACAACATGTCCATCGTGAGAGCGAATCAACCGTACAAGAAGATTTAAGTGATCTCCAATCACTTGATGTAAATATATTTTTCAATAATACAACTACATTAAAGTTAAACAAAGCAAATATGTTTATATCGACAGACGACATCTGATTTTGAATTGGTAACATCGACATTTGACATGGCTGAACTACAACAAATGGTTGCACAGTTGTGTCAATTGCCACGCGAGCCAGGACTGAATGTGCAGGGTTTCTTATGCCGAGGATGTCAGCATCCGCTAGGCGTTGGGGACACCAATTTTCAGTAAGATAAACCTTACTTTACTTTATCCATTTTCAGTTTTATTAACATGAAGTTTTTGTGTTTGAATCCAGAGTTTGCGGTTTTACTGGTAACTATTTTTGCAACAACTGTATGAGCTCCGAGTCACAACTTATTCCGGCGCGCATTGTATACAACTGGGATTTTCGCAAGTATGCTGTGTGCAAACGATCTTCTGCTTTTCTAGATGAGTTCGGGGCACAGCCTTTTCTAGACATTCAGTTGCTCAATCCTAAAATTTACGTTGCCTCTGATGCCATGGCCGAACTTCAGTCACTGCGGATTCGATTGAATTTTATTCGTGCCTACCTTTATACATGTGCACCTCCTAGCATTGAATTACTGCAGAATCACTTCTGTGGCAGGGAGTATCTTTATGAACACATACATCAATACTCAATATCTGATTTGGCTTTAATACAACGTGGAGTTCTCTGTCAACAGCTGCAAAAAGCATTTAAATTGGGGGAGGCGCATGTACTGAAGTGTCGGCTATGTCAACTGAAGGGCTTTATCTGCGAAATATGTCAGAGTCCTCGGGTGCTCTATCCGTTCCACATTGCAACAACATTCCGGGTAAGCTGCATTTAACTTCCTTACATTACAGTTAAATATGTAAATGGCTCTTTTATAAACAGTGCGTTACCTGTGGAGCTGTTTTCCATGCGGAATGCCTTAACGAAGATCAGCCATGTCCTAGATGTGAACGTCGTCGCAAGCGCGATGACAAGCCTCTAGCTGAAAAGGTGCAGGATTTACAACTAAAGCGCAATACGTCTGAAGCAGCCGCATAGTTTTTTTTACAATTCTGTACTGCCTCCAGATCGACTTATCTGTTATTTCAATACGAATAAACTAATACCTGTTATTACTTTAACTGTCAAAGCATTATAATGTTAACACTATTTACTATATTATTATTTATATGCTAAATCTATATTAGTAAACGATAAATATATAAAAGGTGAATCACAAATTCTTTCGTGTAAATAATTGTTTCTACAACGCTTCAGCATAACCTTTTGCTACGTCGGTACACCACATTATCGATATACCCTATATGACTGACATCTTGACCTGCCCGAATTATAAATACTGTGCCTGACTCTAAAGCATTTGATGATTTTAAGTGAGAACTATTTAGTCATTTTTATATAATTTAATATGTACTCCAAAGCCAAGTAACTGAAATTTTAGCTCATGGATCGAGTATATGAAGTCCTACTTTTGTTAGCAAATTTCTGAAATTCAAAGGCCAATTAAAATAGATCCTTTAAAGGAGTCCTTACCTATAAATCAAATCTTAAAGTAGTTTTCTAAAAGGTTGGCCAATAGGCTGACAAGAACCCACCCAGGATGACGCCTCAACAGACGTCGACCACATAGCCTTATAAGCCGTATACTGAGAATAAGATTAATTTAAGTTTCTTAAAAGTTTTCTTTAAGATTTAGTTTGTTCCTTAGGTACATAGCTAAGAAAATTTACAATATTTCGATTATTAATTTAATATTTTTTCGTTTTTATTAATATGATAACTTCAAATGCAATGATGACGTTAAAAGTATAATAAGAGTTATACAAATTCAGATCAATAATATCTACTGATATCAAATATTGAATGAAAATGAACAAATTTCATAATAAATTTATTTTATATATTAAGTATTCATTTAGTTATAATGCCCAATAAGTTTTAACAGTTAACAGAATCAGATCACGAATCGTTTAATAAAAAGAATTCTTTTTTGTGTTTAGGAAAAATGAACAAACATTTTTTCTTAGAAATGGTATTATGTCTTTTGATGATACTATTAATTCACTAATTTGTGAGTTCGTTCCACTAAGTTCAGTTGTGCTTTGGTTTTCCTTGCGTTATACTTATTTAACAATTTTCTGTGCTTGTGTTTCAAAATATATCAATATATACATATAAATGTACTCAAGTTTTTAATTTGGGTTTAACATTTTCAGTCTAGTTAGATAGGGATAGAGACAAAAGCGCTCCTAAATATTAGTCTATAATAATAATAATAATATAAAAGATTATACTGTATTTTGGTGTTGACCGTTTGATAATTTAACTAATGTTTGCCTAAGCACACAAATGTAAGTAACACTCTTATTTAAAAATTAAATAAGTGTATGTATACTGTGTTGTGTATGTGTATTAGTGTGTATCTTAAAACTTGTAAATACTTGTATTGTAACTGACAGCTTGGCCCAATTATTGTTAATTCCAAATTTAAAGCCTAAGTTAGTATTAACTTTTAAATCAAACACTCTAAAAGGTCTTAGAAAGTATTAAGCTCAACTTAATTTTCGTTCATGAACAACAAATTAATAGAATTTATACATATATGTTTTGTTTGTTATTTTAAAAATAAGCTATTAGATTTGTTAACATCTTTTTGAAATACTGATATAATTTTAGGGAAGTCAAGTCAAGTTGTTTAGCTGATCAAATAAATAAGAATTGAAATTAAATACAACTTTGTTAATTAGAAATAATTTCTACCATACATCTTGGTAATTGTATACATATAGAATGTTTTATATTATTTTGTTTTCGTTATATTTAATTTAATTTACATAGACATTTCACTAACTTCAAACAATTTCAGACGCACACACGACTCTACACATTAACAATAAGAAATGTACACATAATTAGGCACATAGATAATATTAACAGGGTTGGTTACATTAGACAATATTAACAGAGTTGCTTACATCAAGCAAACATTTTAATAGACTGTAGAGTTACGCGGCACACTTGATGGGGGCTGTGACTGTGGACGCACGTTAACAGAAGTTGCGCCTGCGCCACCGCCTGCTGCACTGTTACCACCATATAGAAAACTTGATTGCCTTATCACAGACACCGTAGCAGCTGCCACGCCTGCTTGTGGAGGCGGAGCGGGAGCGCGATTCTTTTTGAGCGGTGCATATGCGGGTTTTAGTACAGGTGGCGCTTTAGCATTGTTATTATACGTAACGGCACTGTTGTTGCTGTTGCTGGTGTTGTTATTGTTGCTAGTAGTCAATACTGCTTCTGCATATCATGCAACAAGGTGACGAAAATAGGTGAAAGAGAAAGAAAAGAAAATATAGATATATATATATATACACGACATAGACAACACATGTAGATTTGTTTCAAAAGCAGCAATAACTGTTGTTTGCTCAGAAACTTTAAATACAATGGAACCAATGAATTACAAGAAAGACAAAAAGCAAAAACGAATAAAAATAAAAGTGAAGACGGAATCAGGAACAGCTACACCTCAATATGTTGGTATATATGGAAAGACGTGGAGGACAAACAGAAATTATGTAAAATGCTGTATTATTTATTTAAAATATAATTTTATTTTTGTTTATTAAAATAACTTCAAATAAAACAATAATGTGCTTGTGCTAAAAATTAAATACATATTCATCGACATCGACATCGACATCGACATAACATTAATACGTATGCGTACTGCGTATAGATATGTTTTAATAAAAAAAAATATATATATATATACGTGTATATGTATGAACGAGTATATTATAAATATAAATAAAGCCGATAAAAGACAGTACATATGAATATAAGAGTAAAAGTAAAAGCATGCGCTATAGATATGTATACATGTAATACATTGCAGTTTCATCACAATGCAAATTGTAATAAGAATACAGTTATAAGAATACCGATGAGAGGCATTATAATTAAAACAATACATATTTAAATCTATATAACAAATCATTATCCGCGTGTGTTTGAATATTATAATATATATATATATATATAGAATATGTATTGTGGTCGTACATATACTATATGTAGGTGTATATAAAGAATATTCATTTAACAAATTAATATGAAATAAAGCTATAACAATTCTTTTAATTAGATTATATGATATATATATAAATAAAAGTATATATATATATATATTTACCATTTTTATACATTTTTATAATTTTTTTTAAGCATAATAAAACAATCAATGAATAATTAAAAGTTAACGTAATGTTTAACAATATGTTGGATCAATCGTTGTATAAAGTTTCATTTCTTAAAATTACGCTATATTATGTGTGTATGCGTGTGTGTGTGTGTATACTTAAAAAAATTATAATAGTTATGCATTTCATATAAACATTCCATATGTATAACAATAAAAATAAGTTTCAAGTATTCACTTTAATTATATATATATATATATATATAGATTAATTAACATGGCGCGTGAGTGTGCGTTTGCGTAAAACAATGGATCCAAACGACCTACACAGCATAGTCCAAACACGCACACATACACATACACATACACCTACATACAGGCATGCACACACATACATACAAAATTATTCACACTTTATGCATATCCTTTACATACCATTGTTAGCCTTAAGCGTCTGACTAGCATAGATTTTTTGTATATTTAAAAACGGAGGCGGTTTAGGAAATTCGGTGACATTATGAAATCTCTTTCCAAACTTTGCCTCCAAATCGATGACCAGCCGACCAACTGAACTGCCTGGTGTTGCTGCAGCGCCCACACCCATGCCCATCCCTGTTGCAAGGCCACCACTACTGCCAAAAGTGTGCGTTGCATTGGCCATGTGCGTGGGTGGCGTCAATGGCGCATTTGCCCTGATAGAGGAGTGACGCTGGGGTGGCACTGGTGCCAGCTGCTGTTGCGGGGAACCAGCCTGCAAATAAAATAGATTTCATTTAGATTGATTGCCTACATTGTCATAAGCTTTAATGCCTGTGCCTTAGTTACATTGCGCTTATGATTGAGCATGAGCATTTTAATACCCTTGGGATCCTGACTGCCGTTTTTTGCAATATATTCACACAGTTGCCTAATCTTGAATAGCTTCTTGAATAGCCAACCCTTTACATGCTAAGTTAAAATGGAAGACTTAGGATATTATAAACGACAACAACAATAAATTTAATAAGTTTTTTATTCAATTGGCTCGGCTCAGCTTCGAGCCGTATAATTACACTCGGCCACAATACGTTCAGAAACTGTTTTGGTCACGTATTCCTGGAAAATCTATAAAGGTACAACAAATTCAAACGTAACTGCGCACCGCAGACCAAAGAGAAAGCGCATACTTCAAAAGAGATGTTACAAACGTTAAGAGAAACTTTGTGGAAGGTGTGAGTGGAACAAGACAGAGAGAGAGAGAGAGAGAGCTAAAGAAAGAAGGACAGCTCAACTTACTTTTGAGTACACAGTGCGCAATTTTGAACAGTTACTTATATTGTCTTTGAACTATTTAAAATACAACGAACAATTTTGATATTAATTTCCAAATTACTTTGACACAAACACTTTAAATATATTTCAAACGATTGTTAAGTTATATATCAACATAACTAACATAAATTTTTACATCTTAGAATCATTTTAGTAGAATGTAATACCTGACTATAAGAAGCCCTTTACCTAATATCGACTACAAACAAATAAGAAATTGATGCTTGTTTCTGATCAAGAAAGTATAATTGTATTTTGTACCTCTCTCTGGTATATACTTGTTATGCTTACATGGACTAATTACCCTAACAGCTAAGGGCTTATAATTAACTAAAACATCAGCATTAAACAATTGAAATGAGTATCTTTCCAAGTTGTACTTGCCCATGGCTTTGACTTCACTTTCTTGCTGCTTACTTACATTGCTTGATTGTCGCTGCGGGGGTGGGGGCGGCGGGCAGGTTCGGTGCGGTGGCAGCGCAGGTGGATTGATAGGTCCACCGTTTAGTATGATAGGGTTAACTTTTTCGCGCAGCGTTGCTGATTTCGGGCTGGAAGAGACATAGCTTGTTGGTGTCGTCGTCGTTGTGTTGTTAACCACGCGAAATTGATCTCGCAAAGCTGCGACGCTGCTGCTACTGCTGGAGCTGGAAGGTGGTTGCGGCGGAGGTGATGGTGCTGGGGAATTCATGGCAACACTTTGTACCAGTGCCGTGTTAACGGCACTAAACGGTGTTGCAATACTACTCAAATTGCTGTTTGAAATACTGCGCGCCGGCGTTGGTGGCGGTGGAGGCTTCACTGAGGGTCGTGCTACAAATAGGAACGAAAGCTGTTACTAGACATTTCTACACATCTTGCAGTACTTACTCTTTGGAGGATTTGGTGCAGATCGTATACTGCCACTGATACTGGTGGTGCTACCACTAATACCTTCATTAGACTGAAATAGCAACGGTTGGTGTTGCAGCGGTGCTCGCATTGTGCCAAAATGTTGCTGCGTTGGATAAACTGGACCATTCACACCACCTGCAGCTGGCGGAGATCTGTACGACAAAGATCTTGAGTTAATAACAGTCCACAAAGTAAATAAAGTTAATGAGAAACAAGCAAATGTTATGTGCAAAAGCAAGCAGTAAGATTAAAGCCGGAAAACTAAAAGCAACTCGCGTTACCAATTGAAATTGAATCTTAACAGCAATTGAAATTTAACAGCAAGCGTTGCGTTGCGTGGCTTATATATAGTCGAGAACTGGAAGAGTGATATACCTTGGTGACTTCATGCTGTGATGACGTGCTACCGCTGGACGTTGATGCCCATTGGCAAGCGCCAGTTGCTGTAGGCCCGGCGGTTTTGGCGCAAAGTTTGGCTTACCAAAACCAATGGCCGGTTTCTGTGCCTGCTGTAGATACTGTTGTTGTACATTGGGTGTGGGTGTAGGAATTGGCGTTGGTGAAACATTACCACCACCACCACCACCAGCACCACCACCACCACCAAATGCTGTTGGTGGTGTTGCACCACCGCCAACACCATTACCGCTATTGCCACCAAATAACGTCGATTTATTGGGCGCCAAGTTACGCAGCGTTCCCGTTGATGTTGCTCGACTTAAATTTGTTGTTACTGTTGTGTTTGTCGTTGTTGTTGATGTTGTTTTTGTAATTGAGTTATTTACAAAAGTATTTCCTAACGAGTTACTGTAGTTTTGTAGTTTGGTTGGTTGGTTGGTGGAATGGGATTTAACCAAAATATCCGGTAAAGAAATCAAAAACAAAAAATATATCCAAAAAAATATACAAAAATGTACAAAAAGAAATTGAAAACTTTAAATTCAATTACAAATAAATATATATAAACATTAACCCATTAAGATATTTAAATACAAAAAAACAATATCCAGTTCCAATACTCCAAAGACCTACCTAAGAGTGTTCGCCCTGCTCTTCACGCTGCTGCCACCGCTTGCGCTCCCGCTGCTGCTGGTGTCCGACAGTGTGGGCGATGAGGCTTTCGGCTTGACAGTTCCATTGTCATTCGGTTGCGATGTGGCATTCACATAAGATGTGACATTGGATGTGGGCGGTGCTGCTGTACGTGGTATGTTCATACGCTGCAATATGGAATCGCTGGAGTTCTGCCGATACAAAGAAAGAATAAATTAATAACATTATTTATATATACTTCAATATGATCAATAAATATATAAACTACACTAAGAAGGTTCTATATATACATATATATATATAATATTTATATAATATAATTGTGTTCTATCATTAGATTAAAATGTTATAATAATGATAATAAAAAGTCAATTTTGAGTAACTGCTGTGTTTATTCTGCTATGCACTGTGATAAACTGATGGTTCAGAAACATATATCCGAAATGTATAATAAATTCCGATAAGTATATGATTTTAGCAAAGAGTTTCCTTAATTTGGTTCACGATAATACTTCCAACCTAATTCAAGGAGTAGTTCCACCACACCATCAGCGCTTCACGTTTACTTAACAAAATTTATAATCCTAAGATGGAACATTAATTATTATGTTTAAGGTATATTAGCAAGATTAGGATTAGGAATTATTCAGCTAGCCAAGTGCCAACTGTAGCAAGAAGAAAAGACTAACACTTAAAGATGCATTAAGATATATATTAATCCCTAAGTTATGATTATATAACAACAAAATTGAATTGTTATTCGATTAACTATTGGAAATTAACATTAACTTAAGGTGAGGTAGCTTAATAGTTGTTATATTTTAACTAATGTTGATTAGTGTTGGTGAGTATTAGATATATATATATATAGACCATTTCTATGTGTGGGTCTCCTCGCCTTTCGCTTACCTTTGGCGGCTGCGGTGGTGGTCCGCGATTTGTTCTTAAATTTGCTTCAGTTGCATTGATATACGAGTTACTGCCGCTGTTGATGCTGGTGCTGCTGCTGCTGCTGGTGGTGCTGCCGCTGTTCGTAGTGTTGGTTGTCGTCTGCTGTTGTTGCTGCTTTTGCCGCTTTAATGTTAAATGCTTTGTGAGTTCTGTGTTAAAGTCCATGGGTCCATTACTTGCTACGGCTGTGGGGGGGCTGTTGCTGCGGTTCGTATTTGTTGGCGTTGCTGTTGCTGCTGCCGGTGCTGTTGGTGCTGCTGCTTAATTATGACGGTTGTTGTTATGGATGTTGTTATTGTTGGTGCGTGATGCGTTGGCGTATGTTGAATTATCCAAAGCGGAAATCAATCGAAAAAAAGAAACAAAACATTTTCAGTGTTAATTTGACTACTTTTATATACATACACATATACAACTACAAAGTTGTACAGTGAAGACTCTGCTAACGGAGATCTCTAATAGGCAATTATTCTCTCTTTCACCATTATTCTGCAGTGCCTGAGGTTACAGTACGCCTGAGAGAGTCTTCACTGTATACGCATGAACTTACCACGAACTCCATTCACGGGCTTCAGCTTTGGCATCTGTGATAGACCTTCGAATAGACCACCCAATTTAGGCGCTCCATTGCCAATGTTGCTGGTGTTATTGTTGTTGTTCTTGCTTGTATTGTTGTTGTTGATTGTACGCTTTGACGCGGAAGCAGCTGTTGCTGCTGATCCACCGCCTCCGCTCCCATCACATACACGTCCTGAGAGCGCAGGACCACTCTTGTCCACAGTTGTTGTTTTACGCAGTTTGGTGCCCTTCTGTATGGAGTTCAGTAACGCCGAGCGCATGTCAGGTCCACCGCCAGCCGATCCTAGCTTTACACCGCCCATTGCCGGAGGTGGTGGCGGTCCTGGTGGTGGTGGTGGTCCCGGAGGTGGCGGTATAGCCATCTGCAATTGAAGGAATATAAATTCTAAATTAGATTTGCATATTAAACCTTTTAACACATTTAACTAATACTTTAGCAAAATCTCCACGTCGAATCAGACGCATTGTAAGGGTTTGGGTTTGGATTAAACTATCTGATCTATAATTTTTATGTCCGTCTTGTTGCGGCTTTAACTCAAAACTAAAACTGTCTGTCTCTGTACCTCATCGGGAGATCAGTTGCTTGAGACGTGCTCAAATCAACAGCAAATTGACAGTCGCCACCCACACGTTTAATAAAAAAAAGTTTCTATATTTGTTATTTGTTATTATTTCTTGGCTTTTCTTGTCTTCTCTTGCCTTGTCTTACTTTATTGGTTGTTTTCTTGTGTTGTGTTGCTGCCAGATTGACGCCACGATAAAACAAAATAAAATCCAATCGCAAGCAACGCGTACAGTGACTTTTAGACGCCGCACAGTTTGACAAGCATTGGGCGCAGCTCCCACAGAATCCACATGAAACCCACGTCTAAACAACTTTAACAAATCTTTATATTTATGTACATGTTGCATATATAATTTGTATATATTATTTAATACATATATATAACAGAAACAGAACTAAAATATCAACAAAATATAATCTACTCTTCTTTTATTATATTAAGTTTAATTAAGATTTTAAGCTTCTTTAAATCACATAAAGCTAAAGTAGTATTAGTATGTGGTAGGGTATTTGGAAGTCGAGTACACTGAACCTGCACATTAATACAGATTTCAGATGAATATAAATATACATATGTATATATATATATATATTTTATTTATAAGTAGAATCTTATGTATAAAATAAATAAATAAATTTTAAGAAAACTGAACGAATGCGTCATTAGATGAAGAGTTAGATTAACATTTAAGAGAAATGATATTAAATATTGAGTATATTCTTTTTAAAAGTTTATTTATAGCATTATTATTATATTGTTTAAGAGGGTATAGATGATTCTAATAGTAGACGCAAGGGGAACCAATGTTACATATTACATATAGAGATTAATTGTATAACCTTTAAACCATTATGCGGTCAGTCGCAGGCGCTGTTCAATTATCGCCAATTGACATTGATTGATTTGAGTTGAAATGCAACTGATAAGAAAATGGTTTATAAACTGTGTCGAATGCGTTCTATTACGCATAATTGTATAGTGTAATATAATAATAATGAAATTAGTTAATGCAATTTACATTTTGTGGTTTATATCCCTTGCCACTGCAATTAATACAATTGAAGTAAGCACCAAAACTACATTGAGAACTTGCAGTTAATAAGATTTCTTTCAGTGTAAAGAACTGAACAAAAAGGTTATAGATCTGTATGATACAGTTGAAAGTCTGGTGTCAAGGTAAGTTTAAGCAAAGCAACTCAGAATAGGATTAAATTCCATATTTATTTCAGACTTAAAGAGCATTTGATAGAACTAAAACATTATACAAATGCCACAGAGGATCTTGATCTTAGATCACACAATGAAGGTACAGATTCCACAGCTGAAAAAATGTACATCATTGATGTAAGCTTTTATTATACGTAGATAAAATCTATCCATCATCCTGCTTGACATCTGCGTTCAATGAAAGTGGTACTTATACCATACAAGTGCCAGGTCTAAAGCCCTTTCCGGTGTACTGCGAAAATCATAAAGCTGGATTTGGTTGGCTGGTTATTCAGAGACGGCTTAATGGCAGTCTGAGTTTCTATCGCAACTGGCAGGAGTATAAAGCTGGTTTTGGGGATCTTCGGGGCGAGTTCTTTCTTGGGCTGGAAAAACTACGTGCTATAACAGCTTTGGAGCGTTTTGAGTTGTACATTCTATTGGAGGATTTCGAGGGTCAAGTGCGGTATGCCAAATTTGATGAATTTTGCATTGGCAACGAAGAAGATGCATACGCACTCAATGCATTGGGCGTATACTCGGGAAATGCTGGAGATTCCCTCAGAAGTCATCGCAAAATGAAGTTTTCTACCTATGATCGGGATAATGATAAGGAATTTAACAGGAATTGTGCATTCCTGCATGTTGGCGCCTGGTGGTACAATAGTTGCGTGGATAGGTAGGAATCAAGATGATTTCCCAAGTTAATTACAACTCTATAATTTGTGCTGCTTTACAGTAATCTTAATGGGCAATATGTGGTTGGGGGAAAATATGAGGAGAATCTTTTTGCCCGTGGCATGTGCTGGAGAGCCTGGCGTGGTCATAACTATGGCTATAAGTTCACCCAAATGATGATAAGGCCAAAGTGCCGAAATATACCAGATGGTTGGAAATAACATACAAAGTTAAAGAATAGTCAATACCCTAACGATACCTTAACTTTACATAACTGAACTTTCGATTATATAGAATACAAATACTTGACCTAAGTTTATACGTCTAAATATTACAGATAACAAATAAAAACATTAGAGCATATTACTTATATATGAATCGACTTTTAAATACCCTGTAAAGCATTGACAAGTATTCCAAAACAATTCCCAAAGAGTAGATTCAGTTAGGTGTACCTGACTACAAGTTGCCCTTAACCCCAACAGTGCCCACATTGAAATGGAAAATATAAAACTGACTTAGAACAAGAACGTACAACTACATCTCTATGCATTCCAGGGTAGAATATATAATCTGATCATTAGCATGTAAATATACTTTAATGCTCTTGATAATGTTTATATTTTAGTCTATATTGAAAGATCAGACAACGAACATATAATTCAATGTGATAGAAATGTGTCGAAGGTCTGGAATAAATTGGGTATTCTTGATTTGGATCTTATGTGATATAGGTGGTAAACAAATACTTTCAATTAATACCACAATGGAGGGTAAAGAAGTACACGAAAGAGTTGATCAGCTGATTTCAAGGTAAGTTGTCTATTTATATACTTAATTTTATAAATTTACCTTTTTATTGCGTAGTTTAAGAATGGAACTGAATGAGCTGAAATGCGATGTTATTGGTGGAGCAGACAAAGAAAGCAACTCAGAGAAAAGTATGTTATATACATATATTATATATACTTCAATTAAAAATCAGTATAATAATACATATTCACTATTAATGGGAATGCATATCTATAAAAGGCTATGCACCTTCTTGTTTGGCGGCAGGGATTAACACAAATGGAATACACACTATAGAAGTAACGGGCACGGAACCTTTTCCGGTGGCATGTGATACTCGAACAGCCGGAGCCGGTTGGACAGTAATTCAACGACGTCAGGATGGAAGTGAGAATTTTTATCGTAGTTGGAATGAATACCGGTTGGGGTTTGGAAATTTAAGTGGTGAGTTCTTTATTGGTCTGGAGAAACTACATTATATGACGACTGCCGAGCCATACGAGCTATACATACACCTGGAGGACTTTGATGGGGAAACACATTACGCTAAATATGACAGATTTGTCGTGGGCAACGATTCCGATTCGTATGCACTGCGAGAATTGGGAAAATATACTGGAGATGCTGGAGACTCTCTTAAATATCACAAGGCCATGCCTTTTTCCACATTCGATAATGATCAAACCACAAGTCACTGTGCATTAAGGTATGTGGGTGGCTGGTGGTACAATTCATGTCAGCATAGGTATGTACCGCTATTATGAATTATATGCAACCAGACCTGACTCAGCTGATTTTATTTGCAGCAATTTAAATGGTCAGTATATTGAAGGCGGAAGATATGAAGTGAAGCTCTCAGGTCGAGGCATATGCTGGAAGACCTGGCGTGGATACGACTATGGCTATAAATTTACACAAATGATGATAAGACCTCGGTGTTAACAGCCTGGCAATAATATTATATATTTATGTTTTGTTTATCGATTAATAAGCATTTTAAAATTGATCGATTTGCCATTGAATCATCCGCAATCAGTTTAAATCGAGAAATCTTGATAAGTTTTCAAACCTATTTAAATTTTACTTGTTTCGTTATCAACTTCACTTTTTTTTATTATTATTATTTATTTTATTTACGTTTTGATTATATATTTGGCGGCACTCTAGTTGAGGTTTCAGAACGTTTGCTATTTCTTTAGCTTATTTGATTTTTCTCAACACATTTAAAACAAACAAAAAATCCGAACGATATGCGTTGTGCTTGGCTCGCGAATTGAAATCATACTGAAGAACAACGGTTGCGCATGCGACGCCACATTGAAAAGAGCGAAAGCGGCAGCGGGAGAACGATGTAGCGTAAAGTGACAGAGACAGCGAGAGAGCAAAACTTCGAGGGGGCGCAAACGAATAGACTGCTTAACAATTCCAATAATAAAAATAAATTTGTTAAGGTCGTCGTGAGCAAAACTAGAATAAAGCAACAATATCGACAGCAGTTGCTGCTGTGATTTCACAGACATTATCGTTGTCGTTCTCTTTGTTGTTGTCGTTATCGCTGTGGTCGTGGTTTGGGCTGTGCAGTGTAAAAACCAACAAAGTCTAAGAAAGAGCTAAGTCTGAAAATCAAACACAAAAAATAAACTCATTAAAAATGCAGCAGCAATTGCTTTACAGCGCCTGTCACTAACAAAACACTGATGATCGTCCAGCATTGGAATCGTTTAACTGTAAATATAGGTAGCTTTGCATATACATACATTGTCAGTGCTTGCATGTGTGTGTGTGCGTAAAATGTGCGAAATATTTGCCCTATTGCTTCATGCTTGTATCAGTGCCTAGTACTGTGGTGCGGTATTGAGCAATTATGTATTTCCAGTAACAATGATTACTGTCCACTGTGCGATATAACTGGAAACTCCTTCAATATATAAAACGTCTCTGACTATGCATGATTCATGCTTTAACTTAAGTCAGTCAATATATTTACACTGTGGCGACGGCAGACGCGTCGACGCTTAATTGTATAACTACCGTACCTCGGGGATTGCATATAGTAACTGACGATTCATTTCATTCCTTTAAAGTGCCTTTACCCATTGATGAGTGGAGAATTGATCTTATTAAATATATATATATATATATATATATATATATACTTAACTAGCATCAGTTTACTGTCTTTCCGTCCGTATGAACGCCTGTTTATTAGAGACTTTAGGCGATAGACTAAATTTGGCATTGTTTTGTTATATATTTCTGAATGATGGAGACATTTTTCCATTAAAAACAAAAAATAATGATAGAAGAATTAGTTAAAGCTTTCAACTGATTGACATAATATTTTTGAACTCATATTATACCAACTATTTATAATCTTTATTCTTAATTATATAAGGATGAAATAATAAACATGGAAGTTATTAAAAAAAACTATCCTAGGGGTTTATGTAGTTGGGTACACCCGACTACAGCGATCATACTTGTTTATTTTTATTGAAATTGAGAAATGAGCAAGAGGTTTAGTCATACTTCATTTATTTGCATATTACAGGCAAATATCAATATATGAGTTATACAATAACTAAGAGAGGGAAACACAGTCGAATAGAAAGAGAGACAAACATATAACAATTAAGAGATCATAATAATAAATATTCATTGAGACTACAGGAACACTGTACGATTCTTTCTATACAAATCGTACTATAAGCCTTTGTTTGTGTTTCTTTCACTCAGCATATTATCATTATCATTTGATATTGAGTATTGAGTATTGTTATATAAGATAGATTATAGTAGATTTGATGTATGTATGTAATATTTATGTTACTCGATTTGTCGCTGTGTTATTGTAAGCGATGTCACACACTTTTTCTGTATTAATGTTGGGGGCGTTTCGTGGCTTGAGACTTACGTAATCTTTTTGGTGTATTGCCTTACAGACGATGTGGCTAGGCATAAACCACAAAGTCTGGGCGTGCATTTAAAAAAGGGATAAATGTATATTTATATATAAATGTGTGTAAGTATGTATGTGAGTGTTTTAACATTTAGGCACACATACAAATTGAGTAGAATTGCATAATGGAAATAGATATTGGTTTTGACAGGAAAATCAATTTGCACGCATTACCGGCAACATTTCCGGAGAGGCTCTTACATTAAACAAACTCAAAACGAGCCCAAAAACGAAGTGCTACCAAAACCAAATGTGTGCTAAAACGGTTTGTCTAATAGAATTTGATTTGATGGCCAATGGCTATACACACCCAGCAACAGTAAAAGCAACAACAACAACAACAACAACAACAACAAGAACATTAAAAAATAACACACACCCTACTCTATTTGGGGCAATTAACTTGATGACAGTTTAAGGCAATCGAGAAGTTTTAGTGTTATTGGAGCTAAAAGGGAAATAACATTTTATTTTAACAAAACGCTAAAAAACACGCCTAGAAAACGTTAATTGAATGAAAACCAGCTAAAAATAAATAGGATAAAACCAGTACGAATAGAAATAAACTTCCACTAAAGCTGTATGAAATGAGTCGTCTGTTTTTCAATCATTATCAACATCATCAACAAATCATCAACTTAATTGAAAGCTATTTCACTTATTATTTCTTAACATTGTATATTATTCATTTCATTTACTATTATATATAGTTTATATACTATCTTAATCCAAACTTCTTCTTAAACTTGGAATAAGCCTTGTCAGTTCCTTTAGGAACTTAGGCACAGGCTTTGGCACAGTTTTCAAACGATTAGGATTTATTCTGGGCAGGTAAACAGGAGCAAAGAGTTTCTCGCAGTCGGATACACCCGCCTGAAACATTGGGGTTTTCATTTTCCTCATGCAATGCCCACCGATAAGTTTGTGGTCTTTCAGATAAGATATGGTAACTATATAAAGTTCTGCTCAAAAAATACCAACAAACAAAACAGTTTTTTTTTGTGAACTGTATTGGTGTGTGTGAGTCACTCGACTTACTGTTGGAAACCCTGGGGTCAGGGTTTTCATATAATTTTATATCTCAGATTCAATTGAATGAGTCACACGTCAAGATTACCAGATGACAACTATAACTACCTATCAATAACGTTTAAATCTCAGATCTTCATATTCTATCCTTTTATTTTATATAGGATATAGAATATAGCATAAACAGATTTATGAATCAGTTTTGAAACTGCAATTAAACTATTGGAACACTTGTGGTTACTAAATTATACTTATAATAATAGTTTAATAGGAAAGAAACAAAGCAAAAAGGAAAAGCATTTAATTCTATTAATTAAGTACAGTGGTTAAAAATGTTAATATACATATACGATAAGTGTATACGATACCAATATAAACGAGAACATGTGACTTGAAAGTTACTTTTTACTTCTCTTACCGACTTACAATGATAAACAAGTTCAGTTAGACTGAGTCAGCAACTATAACGAGTATTAGTTAGATTCTGATTATGATAATGATAGTTAATATGCTTAAGTTGTGGTAAGTGTAACCTAATTCATACTTTTAATATAATTTCATTTTTAAGAACTAAATATTTGTATAATGTATGACAACTGTCATATGTTGCATTTAGTCGAGGAAACCAGTTATCGAATAGAGTTGAAATTGTAAACTCATAAAATGTTTACAACAAACTTTCGCTTTTAATTTCTTTTTTCTTTTTTTTTTTCTCTATTTCAACCAACAGACATTTCTGGCAGAAATTGTTGAATTTGTTGACTGAATGAAGTCAGTTTGTCCATTGTTTATTTCAACTGTCAACTGTTGCACGCAATTAATTAGCATTTCAATGTCTTTGCACTTTGTAAACAATAATAAAAAAAAAATAACAAAATCAAAATCAAAATAAAAATATAAAAATAATAATAAGAAATAATAAGAAACAAAAAAGAAACATCGAAGTTCGTGCCACATAATTAAAATTCCAAACGCCTCGGAAATGATAATATAATAATATTATGTGACCAAAGTGCAAAACATTTTCACAGATCAAAATAAATAAAATACGATGTTTGCACTTTAATGCGTTGCTCACAAATTGCTATTACATCTATATATCTATACATTCGTACATGGCAACAGTTAAAAAAAAAAAGAACAAAAAACAAAAAACAAATAATAATAAAAATATATATAGTATGTATAATAAGATATAAGATCGTGTACAACATGTACGCATACAACGAGCTTTGTTTACAATAAGCAAGTATATATCTGAGATCATATTGATAATTTTGTACTTAAAATGCGGAAATACCAGAGAAAGGCGCGAGTGTTAGTAAGAGAGAAATAAAAGAGAATTATTTGATGAACAATCACTTTTAGTATATTATTTAGTATAAAATAAATGATGCAAATATTCTGATTAATTACACCTTATATCAATAAGTTAATCAATTACATTTCAACCAAATAGTATAGCATTTCTTTTACATAAAGATGGAAATAGGTATATATCTGTATTGATATCTATATAGACTTTCAGGGAGAGTATCGTTAAATGGTTATGAAATAAACAATGTTCGTGTATTTAATATATTTATAAATATATTTCATTTCCATTTCCACTCACTCTTTATTCAGAAAATGCCTTGTCAAATGTTGTTATGCTCAGCCATACGAGTATTCGCTTACGACAACAATAAAGTGGAGCTCATGGTTAGTTTTATTAAAATGCGGTTCCCAACGCCGCGAAGCAGCGCCGCAGCGCCGCAACGTCGCAGCGTCGCACAATGCTTAAATAACTAATGCAAAATATCGCAGTGTTGAGAGAGAAGCTCAATGACAACAGTGGTGTTAAGTTCACTTTGAGTTTCAGTTTATAATAACAACAGCAACAAAAACACCAACAACAACAACAACAACAACAATTATGATGTAAGCCTGAAGCCCTGGCATGACTCAGTACTCATGGAAAACATTCAATTCTCATTGAGGAAGCAAATGTCATTTAATTGTATAATTTTAACACTCTTGTCGAACTTGTATCTTAGTAAACAATTTATCTTTTAAGAGTAATTGGTAAAACTGAGCAAAGAAAGGTTGTATTTGTCAACCCAAGAAATTAATTAATAATTAAGAAATAATTCAAATCTAAACTTTTTAAAAGCTGTCTGTGCATTAATGTATTGTTTGCCTTTAGTAGAGTATTGTTGACGTGTTTAAAAGTTTTCGTTTTTATTTCAAGGAACAAGTTGTTCAATGATTCAGAGTCAATTGACATTGAATCAATGCTGAATAAATCAAATGCACACACCTGCATTTATAATGATTGCTATTAAGCAAACCTGTTGACGGAAGAATCAGTTCTAGCTTTTCCCAATTTTTGTAAAATAGCATTTATAAAAATGGCTAAGAGGCAATCAGCCTAGTAATTATGGCAATGGATGTGTGCGCCAGAATTAAGTGTTGACTAATGTTAAAGAACATTTGGATGTAATTTTTATTAGACATGTTTATGCGTCTTTCTCTTAGCTCTTTAAGATCAAACGCAAATCGTTATAACTGAAAATATATTAAACCACACAGCAAATCGTGGTTAAACACACTGCTACCTACATATATTTTTACCGAAAGTCTGCATCAAATGCTTTGATCATTTTATTAGTAAATTGTGAATGCTTGTTAATTATAAGTATTCACAATAGACAGACAGAAGCAAGTGAAAACTGTCAATGTCTACTAATGTATCCAAACAACACTTTACTTTAATAAGTTCTGTTTAACTTTGCAACAAAACAAATATTT
Organism: Zygothrica quintamaculata; assembly: GCA_037044455.1. Classification (NCBI taxonomy): domain Eukaryota; kingdom Metazoa; phylum Arthropoda; class Insecta; order Diptera; family Drosophilidae; genus Zygothrica; species Zygothrica quintamaculata. The sequence continues at coordinate 53,197 of JBAMBS010000732.1, read as the reverse complement.
ATTATAAAAATAACAATTAAAAGTAAATGAAAACCATTCTCAAGGCTGTTACTTCTAGATCATATAAGTGCAATTAATACCATACATAAATATATACAAAACAGTATAGAGTAGTTTTATAGTCGAGCAAATAATATTTTCAAATGTTGTTTCACAGTTTCTTTCAAACTTTTCGCACCCCTTACAAATTGTTTGTTTGTAGGCTTAAGCCTGGTTCATTGCTCTCTCATACACAACTAACCTTTCTATATGTGCGAACTTTTTTCGCGCCAAACTCAACTAATAGTCCATCCCTACATGATTGCAATTCGTCTGTGATGGAGCTCATTGCACTTTTTGTAGGTCAGCGTTGGGCTTCTGTTGATTTTGTGTTGTGTACGTTCTGTTTATGCATTTTGTCGCGTGCAACGTTTTGCTTAATGTGATTAAAACAGAATGACAAACAATAAAACGAGAAAAGTTACTACACTTGTGCTGATACAAAATCAAAGCACCAAAGTTAATTTCCTCAAGTGAAGACCGGAATCAGTTTCCTATTGATTTCAAGTTTTACAATAGAGAGGTATTTTTTTCAACCCTAATAAAATTTCTTGTATAAATTGTACTTGGTCAATGCGTCCATATCCTACTTAATGATGTTAAAATGAGCTTAGTTTTGGATATAACATACCTTTGCACAAATCTATTTAATAGATAAAAATATAAAAAAATAAAATAATAATAATAAACCCTTTAATTGTTACGGTAAGTTGAAATTATGCATGTGTATTGAAATTTGTTACCACAAAGAGTAGTGCTTAGTGACCGATAAGATAATAGAGCAAAATATATGCGATAGACTTCTATAGGTTTTTACATTCCATAAATTTTGGACAAATACATACATATATATTTAAGGTGTTGATGGATAAGGAGTAAAAATACCGATAAGAAAGTTTAAAAGGACTTTTTATTGTAAATAACAATTTTTATCAAAATACACTAGAAGTTAAACTTTTATAATTTGTACAAAAATAATTTTATACTGAATAGCACCTTTGGTATATTGCTTTAATTTACAAACAAACTTACCTTGAATCAGTTTGACAGCTGATTTGTTGTTGTTGTTGCTTTTGTTGTAGCCACTCAATTGCTGCTGTTTTTTATGTTGTTGTTAACCTGAGGCGAAAGCCTTTACTTGCTCTTGGCGTCTTGATTTTACGTCACTCGCGATCTTAAATTTCTTTTAAAGCAAACAAAGAAGCTGAAAATGAAACAATTGCGGCGCAATCGACAACCAAAGTAGCAGGCGTAGGCATTGCCCAAATGTTTATGTCGTGGATAGATTGGTATACTTTTTGAAATTTTGTGCTATCAATAATTTTGACTTTTTAGTTTTTAAATACAAATCGAGTGCAATAATAAAATATACAACTAATATTTAAGTGTAAGGTAGAAATGAAATTTACTGGCAAACGTGCCGAAAAAAGTAGAAACCAAATTTTACTAATATGCACACACATACACACACCACACATACGTTCACGCACACAAGCGATTTGGAACTGCAATTATTTTGCTTTAACTTTTCATTAAATTAACACATTTAAGCGCACATTATAGTTGATGTTATTAATTTGACAGCATTACAATTTATTTATGCGGCTTTACTGCGAATCTATTACTGAACAGATGCACTTGTTTTTGTATTACTGCCCCACAGGCTACATTAAAAGACTAAATTAATAATTAAGAATACGACTGCATGGTCACATTGGTACAATACAATCGAAATTATTTCTGTGTTGGAAAACGTTACTTATATATCGGTGAATTTTAACATTAAAAAACCTAAGCAACCATCACCGGCAAAAATCGTTCGCTCGATGTTATCGATATAAAAAAAGATATCGACGCCAAACTTAAAACTATATTCTATTGTGGTAGTCAACAAAACAAATCTACAGAAAAATGGAGCAGTACAAAGTTTTAAACGCTGAGTTAATGGATCAAGTTCAGAAACAACGCATTACTATTGGCGAAATGCGTATGGCAGAAACGGTTCTTAAAAGGCAACTGCTTCAGGAGCGTGAATCGTATATACTCAGTATGCAGCTGAATGAAAGCAAACTAAAGTGCGCAATCAGAACCCTTTTGAATTCATTAAATCTTAATTTGGACAGCTTCAGCGACACTCTTTGCACGCAGTCTCCCCAAAATTCCAAGTTAATGGGTACAAAAAGTCGCCCAAGCAGCAGTCAACTTTGCTCTGAGCTACGCCGTTCCAGCACTCTACTACGAAGAACTCTACCAGTATCGCCTAGTAGTCGTAAAAGCTATTTGAACGGTGAGACTGGTGTGCCAAAGAGAGCATCATTGATACAGGTATATAGGTTTCATAAAATAAGTTTTTTACGTTTATTAAAAGCTTTATTTGTTTTAGAATGAAGTCGGGGATTCCGCTAAAACACCAGAGCCTCGAAGATTGGTAGAGCTCCAGGAATACTTAAGCTCGCCGGATTCCCCACTAACAGAAGAAAATATGAATTCGCCGAATAAAGAAAATTCAAATCGCTCACTCAGTGGTCCTCATATGTTTTCTATTATTGAAGAAAGTGACGCTGAGGAAACAGCTTCTGACACTTGCATTCAGTTGGACGAAACAGAAAGCAGTAGCATTGAAAAATCAACGTTTCCTTTAAACAATGTGACAAATAAAAGATGCATGTCGTCGTATACAGATCATCCAAAGAACCCAAAAAATAGTGGACATTTACCGCGAATCAAACATGATGATATGGACATTGAAAATGAACCTATAGAAGTCGTGAGAAGAGGACCTCCTCAATCTTCACCCAAACAACTATCGCTATCGGGGGAATGCCCAAAGATCACAATACAGCGTGGTGATTTAACGCAAACCATGAGGAATGAGATTACAAATGAAATCCAACCGCAAACTATAGAACTTGTATCGCGGGATCAACTTCAACATTCTATACCGCATATCTCTCCGAACCACACAACAAGATCTAACAGTCTTACACCGTCTATCAGCCCAACTCTTAGCCAACGTTTTAGTCAGATTAGTTTCAAGGGCTTTAGTAACATTGTTGGCCAGCCATACCACAGTAGTACACCTCGAAAAGACAATTCACATAGTATAGACAATGTCGCTCCCAGTATATTCAAACCCAAAGCGACAATCAGCACTACGAGAAGTGGTTTCAATAAGTCTGAACAGTCCAGTGATTGCTCGCAACTTGGACGTCCTAGACGCAATTGTCGGCCTACATCCCTCAAGGAACCAAGTCTTCAAGCTAAACTGCGTAATGAATCATCGCTCAAATAGTTTATTCTATAGTTCACATGTTCATTTATTTACAATGCCATGTCATTCATGTTGTTAATTTTTTGGTTTAAATATATTAGCGAATAAATGTCTTATTTTTATTCTGTTTATATTTTTTTAATCTGAATCCATTTCGAGTCTACGTCACTTTTATGTATAAGATTGGACAAGTGAACACTTACAAAAAAATATATATTTGGTAGAAGATAGACTTAAGTCATTACGATTATTGGCAGATGATCATCCTATATATTTGTTCGTCTCAGCAGTCGGGCAATTTACTGACTATATTGGGCAGTTAAATAAGAGATATAGAATTTATGGAATGTACTTAAAGACACATTCAATACTTTTTTTTAACTTTAAAATCATACCTTTGGTCAATTAAATAAAAGATATAAAATTTATGGAATGCAGTTAAAGACACTCAATATTTTTTTTATATTTTGAAGTCATTCATTTTTTTTTTTTGTAAAAGCATAGCCAAATACAATACAAGTATAAGATAATTAACTTATAATATAACATGAGGCCGGGTCAATAAGTATGTGACTCTTTGAATTAAACTTGGGTTTTCATAAAAAAACAATTTTTCTATTTCCCTTCTTTTTTCTTGATAAAGTCACAGACCCATTTTTCCACCTTCGTATAATGAAGTATGTATACAAAAGAGTCGTTTAGTAACTATAGGGACTCCCCAAGACAGTTTGGATATTGTGTCTTACAGACAAGTTACATGCTGTCAGGATATACCTTGCGCACAACGAGAATGCGTTTACTTTGGTTCAAACAATCTCAAACTTCCCCAGGCAACAGTTTAAGTGATCTGCTGCATGTCCAGGCAGTACAGTATTTGTTAACGACGGTGGTGTTTCCTCGGTATTCACTTTGATTTCCGTTATTATATCTTGAATTTTATGTAGAATCTGTTTAGAATTTTCATTCTGAGGCTCATTATCGTTATTTAAAACAGGTTGTTCTTGCTGCCCTGTTGCAACGTTACCATCTGCTGCTGACTGGTGTTGGTCTATGGGAAGTTCCACAGCTAACCCCAAACTGCTCACGAGTTTGTTAAGTGCATCAATTTTGTCACGCAGCTGTTCACGCTCAGCTTTCAGTAATTGCATTTGCGTTGCCTTTTCATATTCACGTTGCTTCAGCATGCGGCGCTGCGTTTGATAGAGTGCAATATACTCGCCTATGGTTTCCGTTTCACTTTGCAATTGTAACACCAGATGTTCCAGGCTGTGTTTCTCTTCAGTAAGATCCGCAACCTGGCTAATTAATGTTGTAAAACGTGACTGCAACTTTTCAACAGCTTCAGCAGTGGGCAGTGTGACTGTGTTGCAGGTGTTAGTTTTATTAAGGATATATGATTTTTCCTCTTTATGTTCATGTTCCTGCTCGTGTTCATGTTTATGTTCATGATGATTATCATGCTCATGATGTTGATCATGTTCATGATGATGATCATGTTCTTGATGATGATCATGTCCATCAGTGTAGTGGAGATGATCATTCTCTTGAGCTTCAGCAGCACCTTCTGGCTCTTCCGTTTTAACGGATGATTCGTCAAATAGTTCTTTGTTGTGATAAGCCTCTGCCTGCAAGAAAAGCCATGTTTATTATTTTGGTATATAATTGTGGATTACAGTACATTAAGTACTGTCACTTAATTACTTCATAATGCTGTAGTCGATCCACCTGTTGCTGTAGCATAAGCTGTGTTCGCTGCAAATTAACGTTTTCATGTGAAAGTCGTATCATTTCCTCGTCCTTAAATTTAAAGCGTTCTTCAGTAGCCTCCAATTTTTGTTTCATGCTGTTATAGTTTGAACGTATCTCACGGTTGGAAAACTCTTCGGCATCTAGCTTGTTTACCAGATCCAATTTGTCGTTAGTTAGTTCAACGAAGCGAAGCTGCAGTTCATCAAGTTGCTGTTTCATTAACACGTTTTGACTGAGCGCCCGAGACGCGGCCACTTTATCAGATTCCATGGTGGCCAACAGCTTAACTTTATCAGGCTGCTCTATTTGCAATCGATGTAACTCCTCTTGCAGTTCTGCTAATGCATCATCTTTTAAATGCAGCTGATCATCCTGGGATTTAATTTTTAACTGAAATTCGTGTCTTTCAAATTCAAACTCACTAATGCGCTCTTTGAGTATATCTAACTCTGCGTTTGGAGGCGCCTATCGGAAAACATAAGTCGTATGTGCAAATTTATTAATCTTAAATATAAGTTACTCACCTCAGTCTGATCCTTTAATTCATCGATCTGGTTCTTAGCTTCCTCTTTGAACTGAGCTTGAAGGGTTAAATTCTTCTGAATATCGCGTTCAAGTCCGCTTACATGCTCTACCAGCTGGCGCTCCCGTTCTTTAAGCTGTGAGCACTCCTCGTCCAATACCGAATTTCTTTCATTCAAACTTGCTACATAAACCTGATATTGTATTGCCGCTTGCTCTCTATCCTGCGTTAACTGAGTTACCATTTGTTGTAAGTCTCGTATTTGCTGTTCATACATATACTGCGTTTGGGTGAGTGTTTCAACGCGGTTATCTGCATTAACGCTCGACTCGTCTGAAAGCTGGCGAAGTCTTAGCTGTGCCATATCCAATTCATTGCTCTTCACATCATGCATCTGTTGTAGTTCCTGCTGCCGTGAATTAAATTGTTTTAGCTGCGCCTCAAGTTCACCGAGATGTGTCTGTTGATCTTCGTTCTGAGCATGTAAAACTGCCAGTTTATGCTGTAGTTCAGCATTTTGATTGCGAAGCTGGTCGGCAGAACGTTGCTGATCTTGGCAACGCTGCTGTAGCTGCTCCAATCGTAGCATGGATTGACCCTGTTCTGTGCGTAGCTCCTCTAGTTCCAATTCTCGCTCACGGCATACATTTCGACACTTGATTAACTCTGTATTCAGTTGTGCCTTCTCTCCAATTAGCACTTGAATGGTCTGTAAATTTGTATCACCTTGTCCATTTTGAGGCCAAGTAGATTGCGGTTGCAGGCCAGGTTCCCGTTCTACCAAAAGTTCAGACTGCTGTGTAAGGAGTCCAGGTTCACCCTGCGGTGGTAGTTTGTGGTGTTCCGCTGGTATTGCTCAAAATTAACTCACTGTCGGAACGTTCGGATAAATGGCTGGCATTGCTAACTGTCGATGAATTGGTATTCGTGTTGGTGACTGCGATTTCGTCAACATTGTTGTTGCGCTGCTGATACTCCTTCAGCTAAGCAGCAATGACAGAAATCAATACGATGCAAAGTGTGTGTCCACGTCACAATGTTTTTATTTTTACAATTACCTTTTTACGCGCTGCAGCCAACTTCTGTGCTTTGACATCCTGCGAATCGTCCGGCATGGCCAACAGAGCACCTGATGCGATTAGTGTGCGTGTAGATGTTTTATAAATTTAAATTAAACTTAAATGAAAATTAAACAGGAGCACAAACTGTTATCGAATCGTTAGGAGTAATTTCGATTGGATAATTAATTGAACTCAGAAAATGAACGTAGTTCGTAATGTTATGTTATGGTATGTTAACAGATCATAGTTCTTTTGAACTAGTTACAGGTCATAACTTCATATAATAATTTGAATTGAGCGGATTACCAACCGCTTCTTCTTGTCTAATTTAAAGAATTAAATATTATATTAAAAAGGTGAACTAACAATTGTTATTTAAAAGTATGTTAAAATTATGTTTTGATATTGAAACGTATTTATCTTTTTCTTGGTTTGTTTTCTTAAATATTATTTTCGTTATTATTTCAAAATTTCAAAAACTTGATTTGGGTTACACTTAAGTTACATAATTTAAGTAATTGTTTGTAGTATAGATTGTATTTATTTTAATCTCTTAGTTTACAAAAACCATAACAACATCTTCGCTTATAAAAGGATAGTCAAATATTAGCTTCTATATATTACAGGAGACCGTACAGCACTGAGCCAAAGCATAAGGGCAAACTTTCTTGCAAGTAGCATATAAAAATATTAAATTAATAAACATTTCATGATGTGTAGACACAATATAAAAATTTACAATTGAAAGTGAATATTTGTTATATAAAATAATACTTAACGAAGCTGTTATACTTGCTGCTTGCTTTTAAGGTATTCAAAATTTCATTTACAGTGAAGCTGAGACACTCATATTAACTTGAAGAGATGCAAATCGATAGTCACGACTATTCGCATCGCGGACTAAACATAACGGTGGCTTTCTATTAATACCATCTTTGCCTTCTAGAAGTTTACGAAGTCCACAAGGCGTTACGTAGCCTACCGCACAGACAGTACCCTCGATAAAGCTAAAGGCGGCCTTTTCAACATAGCCGAACACCTCCCGAGAACATTGGTTGCGTACACTATTAAGTGTTTTGGATGGATTTGTTGGAAGCCAGAGCTCGCACATTTTATTTAATTGTTCGCGTACTAAGTTTGCCGTGTGTGGAGGTCGAATGTGCACACGGCGCAGACTAGTCTCCTGAAGTTTTCTTTTCGCGCGGACTCGTTGGGCGCGCATCCGCTTTAGTTTTTTCTTGTGGTTGATGCGCACTTCTTTCCGCATACGTTCATTAATATCGCGCTTTAGGGGTTCACTATAGACTGGTGCATGTTCATTGTGTTTAAGCTGCCGCCAATGGTGCTTCCAATCAGAATGCGTTGGCAAGCATATTAATGCATTACTACTGAGATTTCCACGAGACTGTAAACGCAGTTGAATCTGGATGATACAGTTTTCGGGCAACTGCTCTATTTTGTGCCGACGACGCAGACATTCGTTCAAACTCTGTAATGGTTCCTTTTCTCTCAATACAAAAAAATTGCTGGGACTTAAAGAGGGTACTTTTTGCCAATCACGTACTAGCTCCTCCCATGGTACTTTAAAAGGACTTGCCACTGCATACTTGCGATAGTTGCAACGTTTGTTGGGTGGTAGTCGAAAGTAACGAACACGACGCTCCTCAGCAAGCAACCATGCCTCTTGGCGACCTGTAAGGTATAAATTAATTATTTTTTTAAATTTTAAAAATACTATTTTTTATTTTTAAATTGCGCACACCTGCCACAGTGTCCGGCAAATGATGTTCAGCGGCCGCTTCTCTACCCATCATGCCAAATTCACGCAGTCCGCCTGGTCTGGCGCCCCACATAATAAAAGTGAGCCAAAATGCCATACCATATCCTGCAGGTATAATCACATCCCAACCAGACCCAAAGCCAAGACGTTTATAGTGCGGTTGTTGCGACCCTGGACGTTGAATTAGGAGGATCGGCACTGGCTGTAGATTGTTCTCGAAGGCACAGGGTTCACCGGGTACAACTGCGTGCCGGTTACGTTGCTGGTCGAACTCGTGAGTTGTTAGCTTTTCCCTGTAGACACGATTGCGCACTTCCGGTTGCCAAAGCGCACTATACGGTAGACAAGATGGTTGTGATATAAGAAGCTGATCGGCTGAGGTAACTGCTGTCGTAGGTTCAGAAGCCTTACTTCGCTTCATAGGCCTCTGCAGACGTGGATCGATTACATTAATTCCAATAATAAGATTGGACAAAACCTCACTGGGTGAGTGGAGCTGTAACGCAGCTCCACAATAGTTTTCCTGAAACTGTAACTGATCTGAGTTATCAGGTAATTTGTTTATTTCGGTCTCGTTTAGCCAATGTGACACTGTATAACTCTCTCTGCATATACGGTAAGCCCGTAAGCTAGCAAACAAAATTCGCTGAGCACGCGGTCCAGTCAAACGGAAGCGATTCAAATTCTGTATAGACTGCATCTCCAGATTACGATTCGAGTCAGAATACACCCCAAGCTCTGGTCTCCCGTCGCAATACATTACTTGTTTAAGTTGGAATACGTCGACAAACTGGTTGATTATTGCGTCAAATCCTACAGGATGTAACCATAACCACAGCGTCCGTTGGTTTTGTATTACTTGCATTTTTGGACGCCACATGAAACTGACACGCTGCAAAGCTCCTAATGGGTACTGGCCATCAGAAAAAATCTCGATGCTGCCTTCTCGTCGTCCGCTTAGATATGTTTTCGCAGCAATGCCTAATCCACAATTTGGATTTGTAAGACGCGCGAAACCATTCCTCAACGTTTCTAAACAGCCCTGAAACTGGACGCATTTAAAAAAAGAAATATCTTGCAGTAGACAGCCTTCAGTACTCGCTCGATTACATGCCCGGTAAGTTTTGTCGCAACTGGCATAAGCTAGACGATAGCCCCAGCGGTCAATCATATGAAAACGTTTGGCATGCCAAATATGCGTTTCAAGCCAAATATGCTTGCGTTGGCGTCGAACATATTCACTTCTTAAATTCTTTGGACGTCGACGATATTTTCTAGATGGACGCTTGTTAGTTACCGGCTGATTTCCTGCTTTTACCATTTGAGAATTATGAGCAGCACGATATTTACGGGGGAGACGTTTGGGATGATGGGACATGGCACGACGCCGCATATGTTTGGGTAGTGTTTGAAAGATAAGTTTAGTGCTATTCGGCAGTTGAGCCTTAGCAATCAAGGATTTTATCTCTTGTAAAGCTCCAGCTGCATAATGGTAAGTAGACATATGAGTGGGCAACGTTATGTGACCGCCAAGTGTAGCGTCGTACTCCAGCTTTTTTGTTGTCATATTTAGCGGCTGTTATAATCTTTTAACACTAGGTTTGGCCACCTTGAATAAAGATGTTTCTATGAGTGTATTTTAAAATAAACAAAACAATAAATTCAATTTGAAATTGATACCACGTGTATCGAATAGAGATGGGATATAATAAAGATTCTTATCGATATATTAAGAACGATTTTTAATTGTGGGCTATGATAAAAACTTGATAATTAAAACCTTTTTATGAAAAATGATTTTTCAAAATCAAGCAAAAATATAAAGTCAGATATTCACAGAGATTTTATAGAGCTGCAGTGTTACTATTAAGTGTTGTTCATAGTAATATTATAAGGTCCTTCATATAAATATGATTTTCCAATGATTAACTACCTATTGATTGTAGGTAATTAAAAAAAATTCCCTTTTAATTTTTATATGTTGTTTAATAAATTTGATAATGTATTATAGTAGCTATTATTTATCTGTGAAAAGTATCTATTACATTATTGGTCCATCACTAAGTGATACATGTGTTGGCACTTCTTAACTCATATATTTTCTAAGGCAGGCTGAATTGCTTTGTAGACAGGAGATTTTTAACAACTGTGTCAGAATGTCTATATCAAAAGAAGAGTTGGACAAGTTAATAAGTTTGGAACGCGTGGCGGCGGATCTACACTCAAAGATTCAACATTCAAAACGAAAACATTTTTCGGAATCTGAAGAATGCGATGATGATCTTGTTACTTTGGAAACTAAAAATACCAAACTTAAACACCGCTTAGCTGTGCTCAAGCAATCAATAGCTGAAGAGAAAAATGCTGAAAATAAAATCAACCTTAATGACAGTCCATCGATAACCGAACATTTAAAACAAATTTTTACACAAGCTATTGCTGACGCCTTTCCTCAAAATGGTAATGTTGCAGTTGTTATTGCACCTGTAAATAATGTTGCGGCAAAGTTTGGAGATTACCAGTGCAACAATGCTATGGAATTGGCAAAGAAAATGAAAGAAACTGGTTTGTCACCACGCGATATTGCTCTAAAAATACAGCAATGCTGTCCACCATCGCCAATTATTGAAAGGATTGAAGTAGCTGGTCCTGGTTTCGTGAATGTTTTTCTCAGCAAAACGTATGCCGTGTCAACATTAACCACCTTATTACGTGAAGGCGTGAAACCACCAAAAGTAACCAAAAAGCGAGTTTTAGTTGACTTTTCCTCTCCAAACATAGCAAAGCAGATGCATGTTGGGCATTTACGTTCTACTATTATTGGAGAATCAATCTGCCGTCTGCTGGAATTTCTACAACACGACGTTATTCGTATTAACCATTTGGGCGATTGGGGTACGCAGTTTGGCATGCTAATTGCTCACTTGGAAGATAGTTTTCCAAACTTTGTAAATGAAAGTCCACCAATTGAGGACCTGCAACAATTTTATAAAGAATCCAAGAAGCGTTTTGATGATGATGAAACTTTTAAAAAGCGCGCCTACAACCGTGTTGTTAGTCTACAAAGCGGTGATCCCAAATCAATAAAAGCTTGGGAACTTATATGTAATGTGTCTAGAAAAGAATTTCAATCAATTTACAATCGTTTGGATGTGAATATCAAGGAACGTGGAGAATCATTTTATCAGTCGAGGATGTTGTCAGTGGTCGAGTTCTTGCGAAATAAGAATTTGCTAGAAAATGATGACGGACGTGAAATTATGTGGCCAACTGATGATAAGAATGGAATACCATTGACAATTGTCAAATCGGATGGAGGTTTTACATACGATACATCTGATATGGCAGCTATTAGGCATCGAATTGAAGAAGATCTTGCTAATTGGCTTATTTATGTTGTGGACTCTGGCCAAAGTACTCACTTTAATGCTATTTTTAAAGCTGCAGAGCGTTGCGGCATCCTAAATCCAGACCTGCATCGTGTTGATCACGTTCAGTTTGGTGTTGTTTTAGGTGAAGATGGCAAAAAGTTCAAGACACGTTCAGGGGATACCGTTAAACTATCAGATTTACTAGACGAAGGAATTAAACAATCCGCTAAACAATTACAGGATAGAAACCGTGATAAGATATTAACACAGCAAGAGTTTATAGACGCACAAGAAGCAGTCGCTTACGGTTGTATAAAGTATGCAGATTTGTGTCACAATCGTATAAGTGATTACATTTTCTCCTTTGAAAAAATGCTTGATGATCGCGGAAATACTGCCGTATATTTGCTATATACATACACGCGCATTTGCTCTATTGCTCGTAACTCTGGTGAAGACTTTAGTAATTTGGGGCATATACTTGATAAAATGAATATAGTTATTGATCATGAAAAGGAGTGGAAACTGGTCAAAACACTTCTCAAATTTAATGATATTCTATTAAAATGTTCGAACAGTCTGTTTCTTCACTTCCTCTGTGAGTTTTGCTTTGAAGTCTGCGCAGTATTTACCGAGTTCTATGACAGTTGTTATTGCATTGAGAAGAATAAAGCTGGCCAAATCGTCAAAGTTAATCACAGCAGAATCCTAATTTGTGAAGCCACAGCCGTAGTTTTACGCAAATGTTTCGATATATTAGGTTTGCGTACAGTTGCCAAAATGTAATTATTTAAAGAACAACTCAATACATTTTATATGAGAAAAAAAATCAAATAAAACAATCACAATGATTTAAAACAGAAAAACAATTTTTTAGTTCTTTGTTTTCTTAAAACAATAATGCTTTTTACGAATATTTTGTAGCTATTATATAGATTTGCCACTGGTCAACAATCATATACAGTCATATCAGCAAATACTACTAATCTCATATGATGATGCATTAGTTTTACATTGGGCGGATATGTTTATCACTGCGGCCACAGCGGAAAAAATAAGAGAGAAAAGATAGACAGAGAGAGAGAGGATAAATTAGGAAACGTTAATTCAAACAAAAAGTTATTTAAAGTTTATTAAAATACTTATAAAAAAAATAGAAAATATAGTATAATACATAAAATACTTATACAAACAACATTTTATATATAGATTTCTAAAACATCGAGCACTAATAAATAAATATTAATTACAAGGAAGCTTATATTGTTTAGCATCTTAGCAAGCTGTCGCCAGGGACGTTCCTGTATTTCACAAAACTCCGTGGCCTGTGGGTAACATTTTTATATTATTATATCTCATATTAGAGAATAGGTTTGAGTTTCATTAAATCTTACATCAGAATATCGAAGCCCTAAGAGCAAACGCAGTGGCGTACAATTAATAATCGCCTCAAGCCAAGCAGGAGCCTTACCGCGTGGTGGATAGCGTTCCAGCCATATGATGGCAATATGCAGCAAATAACAATAGATAGAAATGCGCATAATATGTTGGTAGGCATTCACTTAACGGTTTTAAATAAGAGATTATAATATAATAATAGTACAACTAATTAAATATAGAAAACATACTTATTGGGGGTACATAGTGTGGTGATGCATGACGGGTGAGATACATAAGACCCCAAGCTGTTAGCAGCACAACTATAAGTATAAGAGCGCCACGTCGATAGCCACGCAACAAAAAGGAAAGTCCTATAAAAATTTGACAAGCTGGCAAGAAGAAATTACAATTTGGAGCCGCGTTAACTGTTTTCAATATAAAGAATGCTACCTACCAGCTAGGGGCATTGCAAAGACATATCTATAAAAAGCACTGTTTCTTTGCAATAGGAATCCGATTGATGCATCGCCAGCTATCGTTTGAATAAAACCGTCGGGTGAATAGCGAAAAGCTGTAGAATTTTCCACTTTTGAGACAGTAATTTCCACAAATGTCCAACCTGACGGCGTGTTAACGTGTTCATTATGAACGAGTGGTCGTTGCTTGCGATCGTAGTCTATTGCGATATTTGCTTGATTTTGTTCAATGCCCAGTTGAATGTCACAGTTGATTCGTTCTTTGGGCCAATTGCGTGCCGTATCAACGCACCAAGTACTTAGCTCCAAATTGCTAGCCATAAGTGTAACATTTCCATTGCTATAAATCTGAAACTCGAAGTTCTGTAGTGCTCCTTCCAATGAGTATAATGCGGCACTTTAAGTATATCATAAATAAATTAAAAATACATATTATGATAATCATTTTAAATAAAAATCCGTTACTTTTCGTTTGGAAAGCAACAAATACATTATAAATTTAATGTCCCGTGTTCAATGCATTTCAAGGAGGCACTAACAGTGTTTTTGCTTTAAATATTATTCGGTAGACTTTTCTACCAACCAAAGGATGTTTAAAAATTTACACTACTTACTTTAGTACTACAACATGAGGTGTCCATATTTCCAGTAGCGGGTGCATTATAGATGTTTGATTTTTATAGCTCTCGGGGTTCCAAGCCAGTCTTGAATCATACCAATGTAGCATAAACTCCATACGTGTACTCAACAATGCACTGGATTGGTCATAAGATAAAGACTTCATTACAAAAGAAAATTGAATCTCCTTTAGATTAACGGGCACACTACTGTTCTGAGCCTGGTAGTTAAGAGCCTTAATCAATTTATCTTTGGCTGACTCTTCCTGCGGCTGTTCTTCTATTTCATTTTCTGCATAACGAAAAAATTAACAAACTTTTTAGTGAACAAGGCAATATTTTTACATACTTACTGTATCCATCAAATGCGCAGTCGAAAAACCAACGCGCACTATTACTGCCAAATGTACTGAAGCTTATGAAGTTGATTCTGAGTGCAGAAGGATCTGTATAATTCAGAAGCGGTTCCTTTCGAAAGCCAGGAATGTATACAAACAAGTTACCATCTAAATGATATAATATATTATATATATTTAATTTATTTTTATTATTTATATTACCCTTAGTCTGCACAATTTCAATCGGCGTCGGATCATACACTGATAATAGTTGGGGATCCTGATTCGTAGAGACGCGTTGCTTACCCATGCCAATACGAATAGCTGAAAATGTATTGCTACCAGCTCCTATAACTGTAAAAGAAATTTATTCATTTAATAGATTAAGGAACATATTAAAAAAAAAGTGTAGGTTTACCGATTTCGTATACTCGATCATTGGGGCGTGGTTTATTGGTTACCGATAGTAATATATGCGCATCCATGCTGGCAAGCACGTAAAATTTTAAATGAAGATGCTCATCCGATGTAGCATTATTGTTATCCAAGTTTTTTACACTATAGAAAGTCTTATAGATGTACCCACTTGAGGAATCAAGTTCAATGGTTTCACATGTATCCAATTGAGCGAAACTGATATTATAGCGGCCAGCACATAGAACCGGATGCAGCACCAGGGCGATACAAATAATGCTGCTGATAAGACCCCTTATGAAGGTTGTCATATTTGACGAAACGCCCAGTGATCGTTAGAAGCTCAAAAACAACTGCAACTGCGCGCCTTTGTCATCGCACTTGCCCCTCAATCCGTCGTTATCGATGATGACATCGACTAGTCGATGTTTGCTATCGCTATATGTATCGATATCAAAATTCACTGCATAACTAGGTAATCAATTTAATAAAACATTTGCTGCAAAACTATCACCGGTTTTAATAACACTAAAGTGAAATAAGTTTATTTATTATTTTTTTTTTATTTTATATAGAACACTTTATTATAATTTTGATAAGAGCCGAAAGTGCCAGCAGCCAGTGCTCGTTTTCTGTTAATTAGTAAGCTTAGTATTTAATATTCAACTTAATATTATAAATAAATAAATAAATAATTTTAAAAATAAACATTATAATTGTTTAAGAGCACAGGTCAAATACAATGATAAACTTTCTACTGAAACATATGCCTAATATAAAATGGATTTTATTTTGCAATTCAAATCTAATTGTGATAAATTTATATACTATTGAAATAAATAAAAATAAATAATAATTTCGGGACTGACAGATTCGTGTAGCTTACGAAAATTGTTTAAAAAGGCAAAACCGATTCAAAAGATAAAATATGGGACCATTTATCAAACAATCTGTGTACCGATTATTTAGTGTTGAGCCTATAACAACAATAACATAAAATAAACCATAAATGGAACTATATTTAAACCTAATATAAACTACATGAACTAATATTAGAAATTATTTTAATACAATCATTTTATTTCATGCATTAATCAGTATTTATATTATATTTATTTATTTTCCAGTAAAAAACATCTTATAAATTTTGGATTATATTTTGTACTAAAATAGGTGTAAATATATTTCCTCATGACTGTAAAACTGTTCAAAGAAATAGATCTAGTAGTTTAGTTAGTACAAACAATGCGTAAAGACAAACCAGAGGGTCCTGTATAAATTGCTTACTTTAAACTAGAGAACGTTCTTCTAAGCTTTAAAATAATTTTGTTCGCAAAGAAAAACGTGACCAACCTTGTGGAAACCAGTGAAAAAGTGATCTTATTATTTGAGATTGGTTATAAAATGTTAATTGTTAAGTTTTAACTAATAGAGAAACAGGTCAAGATTCGAAAAATATTATTTTTCTTTATTTGCAATAATTAGTTCTTAGATAAATAAGGAAATATAGGAAATTTTGGAAAATAGGGTAGTTGGAGAATGTATTGGAGTATTTTGGAAAACGTGCGGTTCTAACAATCCTTTCTCGTATCCTCTCTCATAGTTCTCTTCTGCTTTTAACTATACCTCTTGCTTCTCTACTCCATCTAATCACTCTAGCCATTTTTGCTCAGTGCTCAGTGATTGCAATAGGCGATTAGTGATAGCCATAATGATCGTCGTATCCACTGTATCCGCCATATGATATAGCTGGCGCAGCTGCATACGATTTGAGAAGCGTTGGCTGATAGCTAATTGCTGGCGCTGCATAGGACTTTACCACAGTTGGTGCGGCATAGCTTATAGCTGGTGCAGCATAAGACTTTACTAAAGCTGGTGCGGCATAGCTTATTGCTGGCGCTGCATATGACTTTACCACAGTTGGTGCGGCATAGCTTATAGCTGGTGCAGCATAAGACTTTACTAAAGCTGGTGCGGCATAGCTTATTGCTGGTGCAGCATAAGATTTGACAATGGGTGTAGCTGCATATGATTTCACTATGGGAGTAGCATGGGAAACAACCTGCACATAAAAAAAATTATGGTCAATACGTGGAAAAGTGGATGTGTGCGCTTGTTGTGAAATCAATCTTACCGAGCTGAAGTGCGAATAACTAGTTGCTGGCGCAGCAGCGATGGCTTTGACCACAGGCGTTGCAACGGCGACTGGTGCAGCATAGGACTTGACCACAGTTGGAGCCGAATAACTGATGGCAGGTGCATAGGACTTATATACTGGAGCTGGTGCAGCATAGCTGATGGCGGGTGCATATGACTTTAGAATTGTTGGAGCCGTATAGCTAGTAGCTATGGGAGCATATGATTTGATAACAGGAGCAGCTGCAGCATAGGTGACAGCAGGTGCAGCATGTGCATAACTGATTGCTGGTGCAGCAGATGCATAACTAATGGCGGGAGCGGCATGTCCATAGCTGATAGCTGGTGCCGTATGGCCTAATCCATAGTCTAGCAATCCAGGTGCAGCATGAGCAGCGGCCAACAAGGTGAAAAGAATCTATAGAAGGTTTAATATTAACTTATTTGCAACACACTTCGAATCCTATAACCCCAACACTTACCAATAGCTTCATATTGAGCGTTATAAGCGATATACTCTTAGTGTTAGTACAACTACTGCCTGCGTGGACTGAGAAGTGCAACTGTAGACTTATTGCATGCATTGCGTTACTTTTATAGTGCAACGCGCCACGCAGTCAACGCTTGTCGGACAGGGACATCGGACAGATTACTGGCTAGATAGTCTGAGTAGGCTAGGTTGGGGCATGCAACGATTTCGATTTCGATTTTGATTTCGATCTCGACGTTCAGCGTCAACAAAGCGGGCCAAACACCACCAAAATCTGAAGTATTTTTCAAGTCGACAACTACAACTACAACGATGACAACAACAACAACAACAACAACGAAAACAACGGCTAGCAAATGCGACTATTATTCTTGTTTTTGTTACTATGACTGCTGCTGCTGCTGCTGGTGATGATGATGATGACGCAACGGTTACAATTGGTTGACAAGGCAGACCACTTGTCGTCAAAGGCGGCATGCATTTAGCCAGCCTGCAACATTTTAAGCCGGGTCAAAAGCACACGCGTCGCTCGGGATTTCTAATTAGAAAGCAGAATTCATTGAATTTCTATAGATTTGCTATTTACCAAAATTGGTTAACTTTATAGAACCTTGAAGTTAACCACTTAATTAGTCTACGGCTGCAGCTGGCATCTGTTTGGAATCCAGGCGAGAATGTCGTCTAATTGTTCTCAGCTGTTCTCAGTCGAAAATCGTCGATAATTTGCCACTTAAAAAATTGTATAATTCAACTATCCAAATAACGAACAATATACGTAATTATACATTAATTAAATTACAATATTCCTGCAATCAGATTAGGAGTCGAGAACTAAACAGCTGCTCCATAGATTTTATTTTCCTTATACTCTTATTATTCTATTTATATAAGTAAAATACTTTAAATTGATAGACGAATCACTTTAATAAGCTGTATATATAAACTCTTTCAAAATTTTAATGCATATCTGTAGTAAACCATAATTTAATTCAATTTTACGTATTCTACATCAATTTATCGATTCTTATGTGTCCATACACAATCTTTAATCTAACGATCTATCCTGTAGCTAGAGCAACATACCGCAACGTGCCACATTTGACCAAATTTGTACTTTTATTGCCAAGAGTTATGGCAGTTTGTTGTTTTTTTTTCTGTTAACGCATTTTACTATGTGGCCAAGCCACGCTACACCAACAGAGACTTAAGGCTTAAATGTTTATGGACTACTTGTACAGTATTGATACGATGTCTTTTGGAGCACCGTGGGATTTTGTGGCTTAGCAATAACCCATGAAAGGTACAATTATTAAAATATACTATTAACTATAATGTAAATTATTGTTCTATAGTTGATATATAAAATCAATTACATATTTTGTTTGGTTTCTCATTTAGCAGCTATTAACTTATATGCTACTGATGATCGATAAGTTAAGTTTACACGCTTAAAGCATGTTTATTTAACATGTTAAATATAATTATAATTAGTGTTTTTTGTTTAATAATAATAATAATAATAGTATTTGAAGTCATCAACATATATATTCAAATTATCCATTATATTTTATATATCATTAAGCTCTGGTCATATCAACCCGTCATTCTACTCGAGAGTTAAAGTCCGACAACAACATGGTGACTTGGCGATATATATTTTGAGATTCTTGAAGTGATGCTGAGGCTTCACCTCCTCTTGGGTGTCAGTAACAACATCAATATATAGACAAACACCTGTGCTCTCAGTTCGTGCATAAATCATGGCAAAAAATGTGATTTATGCGAAATCTATTACCACATATTAAGTCAATATAACAATTGTAAATCGCTGACAGAAGTAACAGCTGTGACCAATGCCTTTGATGCCTAATGCTTGTCTCTTAAGTTTATAAATAAAAGATTTTATGCTTGCCCCACATTTAGACAGCGTGAAAATTGCTTTCAACAGTCGCATGCGTATGCGAAAAGTGGTAAACAATTTTCCGGCCGGCAGCGGCGAATGCCTGCTTTTAATTTATGCCAACTGGTCATTCCAGTGGGTAGAGAGAAGGGTTGTAAACTCAGATGCCAAATTGCCCATTGCCAGTCAACATGCTCACTACAAGAACGAGTACGAGTACGAGTACGAGTACGAATACGAGTGCGAGATCGAGGCGAGTCCAAGTCCGAGTTCCAGTATAAGGCGCCTCCCAGTTGCTTTATTTAGAGCCAACAAAACGACGTATTAGGCAATCAGGCGGCGTGCGCTCCAAATTAGTGCAAAATGCTTTAAATTTAGACGACAACGACGACTGCAACAACAACGTCAGCGACGCCGGCGACGCAGGTTACTTCGACTACGAAGGCGACTTTGGAGTCTAATTAACCATCACATGAAAAATCAAAATCGAAGCCAGGCGCAGCAACAGCTACTTCGACTTTTGGATTGCCGTTGCCCAATACAAAGAATTTTGGATGCTGAATACCTAACATAGTCGGTGAATGCACTGCATGCGCATGTTCCACGCTGCGTATGCGCAATTTAACCAACGTTGCGGCAAATCGCTTAAATTTTACTAAAAATAATGCGATGACTACTGTAAATAACAGTTCAATTTATATAGATTTAGAGTTTTCAACAGCAACGGTAAAATATTAAACAGCATTGAAATTAATATAGGGATTTAAATCGATTCATAACACTCATTGGTTGATCTTTTAATAATCGAGATTGGAATGAGTGTTACATTAAAGCTGCTCAGTTATAGCCAGTTACGCACATATTACAGGGTATGCAAATAGATAAATGAGTTGTGCACTGCCTTTGGCTGATGAAACATTAATGGATGAATTAATGAAATACAGGTGAAGCATGTAAACAGTTAGCTGCAGCTGGCCAAAAATCGGAAAGTGCTTCAGTCAAAATATTGCTAACGACTTTAACGATCAATCGGCTGTTTCTATTTGGCAATACTCAACTGGGAGAATAACTGAACATGTGATTGACTTGTTTCATTATAGACCCTTGTGCTTCCCAAAAAAGGAATAAGGGGGTAATGGATTAGTTGAACGAGCGAAACAGGTAGACTTATCTATATATTCTTGATCAGCATCACTAATAAAGTCGTTGTAGCTCTATATATCTGCTCTCTGTACGTCTGTTCTTCCGACCATCCGTCTGTCTGTGTGAATGCTTTTCTCAGACACTATAAACCGTGGAGTGAAATGCTAATTTTGGTATATACGTTCTTCGTTTTGGTATGCTATACGAACCTATTTCAGATATTGAAAGACAGAATTTGAAAAGGTTAGTAATGTTTATCAAGAATATAAATACTTTTTTACCTGTTACATAATTTTACTTGTTGCACTCATCAATTAAACCTCTTTTTGCTTTTTCAAATTGACTAGAGATTAATCAGATAATAATATAATACATAATACTGCCATATTTAAATAACTAATTTAATTTTTAGACCAACTGCCAACTACGTTAACAGAAACTATTTACATTGGTTGCTAAACAGGCTAAAAAGCAGCTACAGCTGTAGCTTCAATACTTAATACTTCAATCAACTTTAAAACTTAACAGTGGTTGATACACAAGCTAAGCTGCAACTGTAGCTGTCAGCTTTTAATGTTAGAACTTATTAAAGTGAACTTCCACTAATGTTTGCGTTTTGACACAAACCATTTTTAGACAACAACCAAATATGTTACTTGTGCAAAACATTTTTATATGGGCATATACTTTTAATCGTTTAATTTTATGCTAAAAATTTATGCATATCCTTGCAAGAAACATTAAAAATAAAGTTTAAACATTTAAGCTAATTATTAATTAATTCATCGATGTCCTCAGCTGTTAATTAAAATGTTAAAAAACTACGAGAGAGTACTCTCAATATTGTTTATCATTCAAAAATTGTTCAGATCGAAGAAAACACACCGTGCACCGGCTTTATTCCTTCAGCTGTAGTGAAACATATATGATAATAGCACAGCTGCATCAATGATTTTCATGGTGCAAACCAAAGCAACTTCTGTTGCAAGCAATACCATAACATTATGAACTCCCATCACCATTTCTTAAATTTAGATCAAAGTCGCACAAGTTAATGATGTATAAGTGTTCAACAAACAGATTACTCATCCTCACATATCCATGGGCATTCATTAGGTCAACTTGAAAGGGGTTAATCTGTTAAGTTTGCTGGAGCGTATGTCAATTTCAGAGTGAATACCCAATGACCTTAAAATGCTCTTTTAGATATGATTTTCATAACAGTAAATAATATGACTAGCTGGGCGGGTATCGATTATTTGGATTATTGATTTACTTGCTTGAAATAAAAATTCATTTAAAAGTACGTTGCAATGTAGTCAGATGTTATTTTCGCTTAACCTCTAATTATACTATGCACAATAAATCTATTTACATATATATATATATATATATACATACATATGGTTGTATATGTACTTAAATATTTGTATATGTTTGTATATGTGCGTGTCGATTGCAGTTTGAAATTTAAGTTACCTAATAACTTAAAAACCCAAGCAGCTTTAATGGCCATAATTCGTCTTGGCCAACGCTGTTGCCCCCATCAATGGCGATGACGTTGACGATGGCAACCAAACAGAAACAGAACTCCGACTGTAAACCCCAAACCAGAGCCAAAGCCAAAGCCAAAAGGAGTGTCGCTTGTTGTTGTTGCTGTTGCTGTTGCTGTTGCTGTTGGTGTTGCAGTTGTTATTGTTGATGTTGGATCCTGTTGTTGTTGCTGCTGTTGCTGTTGTCATTGCTGTAGTGTTATTGACTTTATTGATGGAAATTCTTTTGTGTGTTACAAAAGAGTACAACAACAATATATGAAAAGAAAGTCATGATTAAATGGATGATTTCTCGTATTCTCTACGAATTTGATTTATACTATTATTTTATATATTCTTTAAAGAGAATTAATCTGATTTTTAGTTAGTATCATTTACATATTTATATGTACCAAAACAATTATAAATAATACTTTAATTTGCAATAGAATTTGATTTAGTTCATATTCATAGTTAATCAGCAGCATTAACTATTAAAACATTGAGTTAGAACTAGAGTGTTTTCTCGTCTTCAACAGCACCCAGTATTTAAAATACCCAAGTATCAAAGGGTATAATTAGAATAAGCGACTTAGCGACTGTTTACTCTTTCTTAGGCAGCGAAAGAAAGCCTAACGTGTCGGTTATGTGGACAGGTGCATGTAAATGTCTTATATGTATGTGTGTGTTTGTGTTTGTCAGTGTGTGTATCGATGCACAAGACTCTTTCTCTCCGTGTGTGTGTGTGTGTGTGTGTGTGTGTGTGTGTGAGTATGTGTGTGCATGTGTTTGTTTGCCTCCGTTTTCGTTTGCCGTCCGTCTGTTTCGAATGCAACCCAAGCTACTTGGCCCATGGCCAGACGTAGAGACTCACACCCAGAAAAACGAGACGTCAAGTGCGTGCCCCCGCCAAACAGTTATGCAAATCATAAGAGACCCCCCTCGCTTCCACACTATACTAACTGCGCACAACCAGTACATGTGCGCCTCTCTAAAGCCTTTCGATGTATGTGTATTTAGCGCCTAATACCCAAGTTTATGTCTTATAATTAAAGCCTTTAAACAGCCGCTGCTTAGTTGTTTAACTGTTTAAAATGCTAATCACTCGAGCAGCTAATACTCCTCCTATTATGATAGCTTGAACCTTAACTTTAACTTCTGCTAGTAAGCTTACAAACTGTATCAAATGACCAATTATAATTTTAAGATGACAGCCACCAATCGAAGTTCCAATCAAGCATAAGGAAATTCTAGTAGCTTGGGAGCGGAAATCCGCCAACATTGAAACGAAAGTTTCGATTCCCTTTTAAGGAGACTATTTCTATTCTTACAAACTATACAAGCATATATATATATATATATATATACATTATTTCATATGCTAATAAGAGCCATTTTAGTTTCAATTATGGCCAGAATTTGAGTCTATAGTTTAATCCAACTGGGAACATACTTGGGCGTTACTAGGTTCCATTGTTCGATCACACATTAGGTTATTGGTTTTAGTGAGCCGTTTGTCGATTGCCAAATTACCACACACAGATCTCTTTTTAATGATGGCTTAAAATAGCTATGAATAGTGCCACTTAATTTGCTATAAAAGCTGAGCTTTAATTTGTTTCTGTGCGTATTTTTTTCTAATAAAAAATAAAAAATAAAAAATAAAAAATAGAAAACAAAAACAAATCTCTGGCGTTCCCTTATATAGCTGAAGACAAGTTGTTGAATATTCGCGGAATCAGTAGCCAGATGAGTTTATACCCTGAACCCAACAGAGTACAATATACATCCGAAACTTAAGCAACATTTTTAGGATATGTGTGAATTTATTTGTATATTTTAACTGTTATGTATATATAATAATAAGATCTAACACAATGTAGTTGCGGCATTGGAGCAAAAGTTATATCTAATGTCAATATTAGAATTTAGCTACTTAATCCCTAAATTTAATAATAAAATCTTAGTAATTTAACTGGTTTTGTGTTACTTGTTCGAATTCTAAGCGGTTATCAAATTTGTAAACAGGATGTTTTACTTTTCTATATGAAATTTACACTTCCTATGCTCACATATATAGCCGTATTGTGTTCGGCAATTATCGATTATAATCTTAAGAAAGGTTAAAGCATCTAAATATATATATATTATTTGTATTTGCTTTTAAATATTTAAGAATTAAGCTGTCTAATACGACCGACTACGAATAATCTTTCGCCCATGTTTCCAATTGATCATTTGGTCAATATATTTTAATAAAAGTAGTATAGAAATAAAATAATAACAGACAGCCGACAACATCTTTGATTATGTTAGGTATATATATACTAAATTAGCATACAATTTAAGCAAATTAATTAATGTAATTAAAAGCCCATCTCTCAAGTTTTTAATTATATTGCTGCTCATATTTATGTATAAACGGGTGAATGTAAAAGGTTTCTCATAGTCTTGCTTACCCGATTGTAACATTTTTAGTTGTTGTATGTTAGCATAGAATCGCGCTTTATATTCATACAAAATGAATATCCTAAAAATAAGTTTTCTTATAAAAACAAAGCCCTTTAATGGGTTAAAAGACTGAGATGCAGGTTTTGTTTGCCAACGAGAGAAAAATAAAATAGCATTATAATAACATGAACACATAGCAGCTAGCTTTCTGTCAGCTCTAGCCACTTGCTAACCTCTTGTCTCTCTTGTTACTCTTTGAGAGAGAAATATATTGAAAGTTGCGCGAAATTTTAAGTTAACAGCACAGTGTAAGCATCGAATCTGTATTTGTGTGGATCGCTTTTGTTCAAATCGGTAGTATTATAGTAGTCGTATGTTCATTAGGTAATATTGTTTACATACATCAATGTACTCTTAGTACACTTTACAGGCTATAAAGCTAACTTTAATTTAAATTCAAACCCTATTTTTCCAGTCAATGAGTAAATATAACAGTATTTGCCAATTCTTATCTCATAATATTATACTATTTTGTAAATAGAGTTATTAGATCACTGTAAATTGTATTTATGGTATAATATTAAGCGAATGGCTTATGTAAATATTTATTTTATACAACACGACTTCTATTAGTTGTATTAGTTTTTAAGCCAAAACGTGGGCATATATTATATTAATAAATGGCTTAATATAACAATTAAAAACAAATCTATTAAATAAAATCTTTAATAACTTAAAACAAAAAGTCCTTAATTGAAGTCGGGTACAGTAACAATGTTTATTTTTTATCAAAGATCTGCAAACACAGACCCGTACGGCGTACGCCACCACACACGGGCTGCATACAGAGGCGAACACATTGATGCCACTTGAATGTTTTTCTCTCAGTGGCTTCATTCCAGCAGCGAACGTAGAGCAAGGCGGTTGTGTCGCGCTTTGTTTTCAGTTTTCAATCTCTTTTCGTTTCTTCGTTTCGGTGTTTTTGTTGGCTCTTTTGTTTGGCCAGTCTGCATTACACGGTACCTATGCCAAGCTCTAATTCAAAGACGTGCGCGCTTGTGTGTGTGTGTTTCTATGTGTG
Organism: Zygothrica quintamaculata; assembly: GCA_037044455.1. NCBI lineage: Eukaryota > Metazoa > Arthropoda > Insecta > Diptera > Drosophilidae > Zygothrica > Zygothrica quintamaculata. The sequence continues at coordinate 27,445 of JBAMBS010000732.1, read as the reverse complement.
TGTGTGTGTTTGCTAATCAACAAGTGTTTCAGTTACATAGTGCGAACAGAATAAATAAAAACACAAATCAAGAATTAAGTAAAAACAACACCAACTATTGGCAAAACGATCATATCAAATTTTACACCAAATATATATATATGTGTGTGTGTGTGTGTTTTATATTAAATACCTACTCAGCATTTTGGTTCGTTCTGCTCACTAAAAAAAAACAAGCTAATAAAAATAATTATAAATATGATTCGCGTTGCCTCCGCAAGTGCATAACTAAGCGGACTATAATAATATTTATATTTATATATATTTTTGTTTTGTTAAGTATTGGAAGATTATTTTTTGTTCTGGTTTTGTCTGATAAAAGAGCTGAATAATCAGAACAGGCCCAACTGAAGAACGTGTAAAAATATGTATGGAAATTCAAAAATGAATTCCAATGAAAAATCATGGTGAAAATCAGTTTTATGTTTGTCTCGTTTGAAAATGTAGAAGTGTAAAACATTTTTAATACTCAACCCAATTATATAACTCAGTACAAACGGATCAGCCAATATAGCTAGTTAACTATATAAAATAATTGGAGCAATTATAATCGTGTGTGTGATACATAAAGCAATAAAAATGTGCAAAGCGGAATAAAACTAACAACAAATATGGCAAATTGTGCTACCTCGAATTGTGTTTTCAATGCTTTGTAATTGCGGGCAGTCGAAAGGTCTAAACTATTAGCCAAGTTCAAAATTACCCGCCCTAACGCCCAAAAGTCAAGGTCTTAGTTTATTTCTTGGCTGCATTGCAAAATCAGTTTTTGTTTTTAGCTTATTCCAATAATATCATTAATTTGCAATAATCCTCTATTTTTTGCTGATAATGCTCTAGTTTTACGGCTAATTATTGCAAGCTCCAAAAGTATATAGCAGATAGAAATAATCCTCTACTACTCCCTAAAAGTTAGTTATGTATTCTTGATCAGCATAAAGTTCGTCCACGCGTTTGTTTCTTAAAGACTTTAAGCGTAACCCATCTGGGAATCTAGACTCCTGTCAGAATTGATCAACCATAAGTTTTAACCCATTCAGTTTTCAAAATTGACTTATTAAACTCGTAATACTCGTAACCGGGAAGAGTACATATTTAATTAGATAAAATTGAACTCTTAATTGTTAATTTTTTTATAGTTGTCTTTGATGAATCGGTAAAAATAAAGCACATATTCGATTAAATTATTTGATTGTCTCTAAATTAATCGATTAGTAGCTCCTCCTAAATAATTCTTTTTCAAATTTAGTAAAAGTTTTTGTAATAAAAACAACATCAACATTAAAAGAAAATAACATAAGAGTAACGTCTTTATAAGAAGCGGTGGAAACACAATATAAACCAAAACCAAAAAAAAAACTATTAAAAGTAGTAAAAAGAAAACTGCAAAAAGTGTTAACATATCATAGAATCTGGTTGTGCGTAACGGAAACTTAAGAATTACGGAACACTATACAAGCTTTTACTCATCAAAGTTTCATCATATGCGCTACTTTATAAACAGTAAGTGAATATTATTATATATATTTCAATTGTTTATATGTTAAAACAAGTCAAAATCTAAGGAACAATCAATTACATTGAGGGGAAGTAAGGATAAATTATAATCTATAGAAATAGTAGCTACTTCTTTGTTATGGATTTTCGAAAGAAAAACTTATTTTATTTTTGTAAATACTTTAAGTAAGTAATATGGATTTCTATTTAGGGTAAACGGCAGTCATCGCCTAAGATAGATTTAAAATTCAATTCGAATTCGATCTGCAAATGTGTTTGGGTGGAACAAACCAAACCAAACCGCAAACCACAATCACCATCAAAAACGAGAGGGTAAAAGTTGATGTACGAGTACGAGTGTGAGTGTGAGTACGAATATGCATATGAGTATGAGTACGAGTAGGCACATGTAGTAGGCACATGTTGCCGATGATATTGATGGCGTATTGTTGCAGGTGCAGTTGCCACAGCTAATGGCTGAGTCAAATGAACTTCACAATCTGACCACCAAGATCTATTGTCGTAAATTCGCACAAGGTTAAACATTAGCTACCGACTGCTTCTACTGCTCCGAATGCTCCGACTACCCTGAGTTATCCGAGTGGCAAAAACTTTTCATTTCATGTGGGCTTTTAGCTCAACAACTAAAACCCAACACCTAACACCAAACACCTAACCCCAACCCCGAGCAACAAACCGAGAAAAGGCAACACCTTATAAAATGACTGTGAATGTGATTGACTGAGACTTGTGACTTGTGACTTTGACTGTGTGTTTGTGTCTGTGTCTGTGGTTTTGCTTTAACTGTCACAGAGTCTATCAATCAATACAATAATAGAAAAAAAAATCAATAAAATACGAACTTTTACACTGAAATTAAATTTAGGCTTTCATCAAAGGAAGTGAATTTTACACAATGGTTTGCGGCAAGAAGTGTTCATTTTTCTGTTTAATCATTAGCGTTTGGGGTTTTTTCCAGCTGATCTTGATGGGCATATCCTGCTCTGTACACTCGCTTGCATTTCTAGATAGTATACCTCTAAAGCAACATTACGATTCGCTGGATGAATTTCGTTATCAAGCTGATCTCTCCTACCAGGAGGTGGCCATTAGATGCTATGTGTCCGCAGTGATCTATGGTTTCTTTGTGATATTGTCTCTGATCTGCATGCGCCGAAAGAAGAAACGAAAAGTGACCAAAACTGAGCGTGAAAATTATAAGATTGATGCCTGATTGTCTCCTACCAGATAGACACACACACACGCACACACACATTATATATATATTATATATATATTTATGTATATATATATAAAATTTTTTAAAATGTAAAGTATTATTTGAGCACTCGAAATTGGTAAAATTTTTGTTTTTCATTACCCCCCACCCCCCCTTTTTTTCAACAATCCTCTTTCCATATGCTGGAGCCCAAGCAAATGTACTGAAGTACCCTCTACCATCTACCATCTACCATCTACCCTCTACCCACTACCCACACCTAGAAGTTAAACCCATAACTAAAACAACATCCAACCACACCCACACCTATACCCACTCCCACACCTGAGCTGAAATGCAGTTCACATATTCATAGATACAACGGCAGCATAGAACAAGTTTGTTGACCGCATTCTGTTGATGTTGTCGTTGAAGCCAGGAACTGACGTGATTAGCTTCTTTTTAGCTTCTTTATCTTTTTTAAACTACTACGAACTACTTTCTTCTGTCCGTCTGTCTGTCTGTCTGTCTGTCTGTCTGTCTGTCTGTATGTCTGTGTGTTTGGGTATTTTTATGTGTATCTGTTTGTTGTCTGAAGTCTGTATGTCCATTCTTTATTATATGTTCGAGTCAACTATACAGTTTTGACAAGTTCCTTATGATTCTTGTTGCCAGCAGCAGCGCACGTGACACCTCTTGTAGATTCATTCTTTAGGCGTCATAAATTTCCATGAAATTTTTGATGTGCCCCAACATGCTAATGGGCTGTAACTGGTAACTGCTAGCTCCTAACTGCCAACAGCCAACTGCCAACTTCCAACTTCCAACTTCAAACTGCTAACTGCTAACTGTCTTGTCTATCTGAGACTGCAGCATGTGTGACAGACTTGGAACTGTCTAGTCTGTCTTCTCTGTCTACTCTCTCCACTCTCTGCGCCTTTTCTTGTATCGCGAGAGATAAATTTGGCTCGTTGACTGTATGATGCTCATGTAATACTTCTGTAAATTATTGTATACGATTATTTAGGTGAGTTCTTGTTGTTTCTTTGTTATGTTTTTGGTTTCTTGTTTGTTGTTCGTTGTTGTTCTTGTTGTCTCTGTGTTATCACATTCACTTCGTTTTGGGTTAAAAAAGAGGCTTCTCACTTGCCTATATTTATGCTTAAGATCGGTAAAGATTTCACAGAAGGATTATAAATGACGCATATGCCAGCATTAGCGGCTAGTAACTAAATAAATAACAAAAATATGCCAGTTATCTCTATTGATAATAACTAAATAAGTAACAAAAAGCACAAACTATCTCTATTGTTAACATATATATCTATTAACTGAAATGTATTAATTATTTAATTTATATTTTATATTCATTTAATACGTGCCGATGACCGACTAAGAGAATAATTCTTTTAAATTAAATAGCTTTATTCTAACGAGGATGTGACCAGCGCTTGCAATCGCTAAAATTACATGCTGAGACAAAGCTCAGCACTTGTCTTAAAAGCTTTGTAGCATCTATTGCTCTACACTCGCTGTTGATGCTTAACATATTACATGCAAGACTTTACTCTTATTATTTGAAAGCTTAACCGTCTTGCAGTAAGTATATAAGTGTTAAGCGATTGCCTTAGCTTATATGTATGTAATGTCAAACAATTACAGCCCAATAGGGTTCTTATTTATTTTCTCTTTTTATCCCCTTTGCCTTTTTGTAAAAAAGAAGCAAAGCGGAGCTATTGGAAATGTGCAAAATCGAAAAGTATGTAACACATAGAAATAATCATCGGAGACCCCATAAAGTATATATATTCTGAATCAGGACGACAAGACGAGTTCATCTAGCCCTGTCCGTCTATCTGTCTGTCCGTTTGTCCGTCTGTATGAACGCCTGTTTCTCAGAGACTACAAGAGCTAGAGCAACTAAACTTGAAATCTACATTCGTTATGTTCGTAGGTTATACAAGTTTGTTTTTGATTTTTGAATTCTCCTCCCCTGACCCCCGAAAATCGAAAAAAACGATTATTAAGCACAATTTTCAACCGATCAAATTTATTTTTGGCACACATCATAATTAGACCATTCTTGATCGATGTTGTGAATCTGGGTAAGATTGATAAAAAATCTCGGAAGTTATAGATCATCAAAAGTGGCGTTATTGGCCCCGGGGGGGTATAGTCGTGCGCGCAAAATAAGAGCTAGAGCAATGAAATTTTGAACGTAGATTTGTTATGTTCGTACGCTATACGAGTTTGTTTTAGATTTTCGAATTTCCTCCCCTGACCCCCGCAATTTGAAAATATCGATTATAAGGTACAATTTTTAGCCGATCAAATTCTTTTTCACACACATATTAGGTAGACCATTCTTCATCTACGTTGTGAATTTCGTTAGAATTGAATAATAAACACGGAAGTTATACAACATTAAGTACCGCGCTATAGAATGTGGTGCAGAACTGTGTGTATGTATGAGTATCTGTGTGTATGGCTGTATATGTAGGCAAAGGGGCTCTCGTAGTCGGGTACACTCGACTACAGATTTCTTACTTGTTTTTTTTAAATCAAGTAGTCGTATAGGGGTCATACAACAATTACTGATGTATATTAGAATTTTAATAAATACAAAAAAAATTTAATTGAAAAAAGTTTTTTTTTTAAATTTTCAAAGTACCTTTGAGAGAAATTGGCAATAAAATAAAAGATTATCGAGGGTCATCTTATTGTACATATAGATAGAATTTTAGTGCTAATACTTTATTCAGAAGAGGGAAAGTTTTTAAAAAATATAAAATTTATATCTATGTTTATTTATACTTTAAGTAGATATTAGCTGGCAATTATAATTGTATCCTTTTTCTTTCAATATATTGCTAAGACATCAAAGAACTAGAATATAATAGAAAAGAAAGTAGAAAGTTGACGGGTAATGAATGACAATAACAAAGAAATAGAAATAGAAATCAAAGCAACTTTTGGGAAAATTATTGTCATATCGTACAATTATATTATCATTCAGTAACACATTCAACGAATCAAATCAAATCAAATCAAATTCTACGCTTACCAATCGAAAGACTTCAGAAGAAAGACGGGAAAACATGTCTAGAATTCTAATGGCCGCACCGTCACGGCTTTCCCGTAAGGGTGAGTAATCCATAGTTGTGGTATAAACGTATTAACAAACCCTTTGTTTACCAAATCCGATGTATTGCCAATGCATCTAGTATATGCCAGTTTTGTTAATATTACGCGAGATCTGGCCACAAAGCCGCCGCCACCGGGTAAACCAACTAAACCGAAGTGTGCTCCGGTTCCGCCACCGAAACCCAAGCCTGGATATTTTCCTAGCGGTGGTACCCATGCCGTTTTCAGTGATGTGCCACGCCCAGAAGGTGACTTTATGAAGGCGTGGCATGCTAAGAACTCAAAGTACAATTTGGTTTTATTAAGCGGTGTATGTGCTTTCATTGGCGCCATTGCACTCTTTTCAAACACGAAAAAAACGAGTCTATATTATAGTATACCCGAATATCCATACACTGAAGATGAGATGAACGAGTTTGAAAAAGAGGAAGAGAGGCGGACGGAAGAGAAAGAAGAGCGAGAACGTCATCATCAAGAATTGCTTGAAGCAAAAGAACTTAAAATCCGTCGTCGTAAGGCCAAGGAGGCAATGGCCCGTGAGGCGGAGCTTATGCAAAAGGATATGAGCGAAGGCGTTAGTGATAGTGAAATGAATGAGCTGGTGACCTTAACACAGGAGCGTGGAGAATTCGAAGCTTGGGAAAAGGAAGAGATGAAGCGTATTGACGAAAAAGAAAAGGAGCGTCAGAAAATAAAAATGGAAAAGGAAAAGGCTGAAAAGGAATTGCAGAAACAGCGAGAGAAAGAAAAAAAACAGCGCTAAAGCCATAAAACTAAAACAAAAATTCAATTTTAACTCTTAACCAAAGCAAACACAGTCTTCCAGTTCAATGACCACTGCCAACAACACTCACTGAGCACACTGAGAATATTGAGAACAAGCCAGCGAAACTGAGATAAATACTTACAAAAAAGAGAAGAACCACAAGGACTATTGCAAAGATAACATGCATTTAAATATAGATGAAAAGAAAAATAAAATATTATTGCATTTAAGTACATAAAGCAGTCAAAAAGAAATGATTATATATATATATATACATATATATATATTTATATATTTATATATATTTAGATATTTATATATATTTAGATATTTATATATATACTTATATATATGATCGCTTTACTTTTTTGCAGTGTAAGCGACTTAACCTATTTCATATATATGACTTTTAATATGTATTGAACAGCTATAAATAAACATCTCTTGAGCATGAGCAATGTACATCATTTTTACATACTTTATACATAATTACATCTCAGTTAAAGCTGCTTAAATAATCTTTAATATAGTAATTAGTCATAATGGTTAAATATGATGCTGAATGCGATTTCGAACCACTCGAAAATGATGAGATTCTTATTGAAATTTAAGTCAATTTAAAATTCTTATTTCCTATACATATTCTTTAGTTCGTTACTCATCTTAATTAGTATAAAAAGTATTTAAAGATTAAGAAGAATCAAATTGCAAATTGTACTTATAACTTTGATTAGCCTTAAGCCCTGTATAATGGTTATTACCTTGGGTTTATTTAAACTTAAATTTTACTCTCTACTCTATGGTTAGCACTTTTGCAATTTGGATAATGGTAATAATTTTGATATAAATTGTATATATATGTCTATGTCTGTGTGTGTATGTTTGTAGTTCTCCACTTATAACGTTTTACTCTGACTACTGGTAGTGCTCGTACCAGTCGAAATACAAAGGAAATGGTTCATTGCATATAATCAGCGCACTTTCCACATTGCACTTCAAATAGTATGAAACCATAGCATAGATAACCGAAGTATGTGGTGTGTGTGTGTGTGTGTGTGTGTGTGTGTGTGTGTGTAATGTATGCTATGTGGTGTATGTGGTGTATGTTGATCGCAGTATAAAATTCAATTGAAGCTCAATTACGCATCAAAATGGAAACACAACAACAGTTTGATTCGCATAAAGTCCCCGGCACTGTTCCAAATGGCAAACAACAGCCACTTGTTGTCTACAAGTTGGTAGCATTCTTGGGGATTTGCTCGATTTGGATTCTAGTAGTCGTATGGCAAGAATCTATTAAGTGCAATTCAACTGTTGGCTACTGGCTACTGGCTACTGGCTACTGCTGTTCTACTATTCTAGTGTTCTACTGTTCCCGCTAACGCCCCCTGCTACATTCCGTTGGGTATCTGTGTATCTGTGTATCTGGGTATCTACATATATCTTTTTGCGCTAAATGTGCTGGATGTGCGCACATAATGAATCACAATCGTCGTCAGTTAAGATCGTCTTATCATTAATCAAATTAGTTGCAGTCCCAGCTTCAGCATCAGCAGCTCCAAATGCCCCAAATGCTCCACAGTCCCAGCAGATACAACAATAACAACCACTGTGTGCCTTTGACTCTGCCTCTCTGCCGCACAGTGGGTGATGGCCGATAAATATCAAACATCATCATTAATATATGAAATTGAAAATGCCACTCAATGAAAACTAAAGACTTTAATTAAAGTGGACCAGCAAATGCTATATTAATGTGCATTATAGCGAGATATATATAGAATATTTTTGATATTTAAGTAAAACAATTTACATTTAATTTATTTTATTTGAATTTAACTTACTGTTTGTGTGTTTATTGTTTTGATCTATAAATATTTAGTGCAATGTTTATTGCAACCACTGTACGCTGCCCACAACTTGCAACAGCTGAAAGCTACAGCTAGCCTCTACTGTAATTTATCATTTGAGTTTTCCATGTAGCATTCTTGATGTACGTATGCATGTATGTATGTATATGTATACATCCCGCTGCCTATAATAATGCCACACGGTCGCCCGATGTCGGCCGTGGCTGCTCCTCTGCCTATTATAATGCATTTATGATGCAATTTGTTTGAATTAGCGCTCGGATCGTAAATGCTTAGCACAGGTCTTGTGGCTTTATTTGGGGCATATATCGGTATCAGTATTCTTATTTGTATCTGCATATTTGTTTTTTCTTATTTTATTTGTATCTGTGTCTCTTTGTCAGCCCCACAGCCACATAGAGCCAGAGAACGTGCAACCTGCAGCGACCATTGTATGTTTCCGGGTAGAGTTACTTCTTCTCTTTGTGTTTACCAAACTATTTACTCTTTCTTTCAACTTTGGTAAGTTAGTACATTATATTTCTTATCCGATCAGCTTTTGCAGCTTATCTCTTGCTATATACAAATATTTATATATGTGGCTGTAGTTCTTATCATTTTGTGGCATATATTTGATGAGGTGAGTTCTAGATGCTTTACAGTATTTGCCACCTGCTACAACTACTTACCACAAATTCTTCTTATAAACGTAAAATCATATTCTCTGTTCCCTTTTACTCTCCAATCATTTACTCGGGTTGTACTTCATTGTTGTTGCATCGGTTGTTGTTGTTCAACTGCATTTTGTACTTCTTCTTCTTTTCTACAATGGGCTGCTTCTGTAATTTTTACTATTTGCGCTTGGCCATTGTCCAGCCCAGCTGCGGCACATTCCAAAGATGCTCACACTCTGCAGCTGAGCCTCTGTCCGCTGTTGAGGCATCGTGAAGCCGCAAGTGAAGCAAGTATCTACTTGATTTTATACTTACATAACACAAGTTACAGCCTGTTAATTTGTACAACCAGTTTCAGCTTACACAGATATAGCTAGAATCTGCTGCACTAACTATTTTTTGGATATTATTGCTGTGCGAGTAAACTTATAAAGTTGAAATTAGTTATAACCTCCATAAGCACTATTAGTTAAATAATGTTCCACATTTATATTTATCACTAATAACAAGATAGAAGAAGAGATAGAAAGACGAAGCTAAAAGTAAACCGGACTAAGTGTATATGGAATTATAATAAAACTAAATATAATATATAATACAATAAATATATACAGGGTGTTCAATTGTGCATAAAGTCGTTAAGACATTGACCAGGAAACCCAGAAAAGACTTTGAGCATTTAACAATTTTTAACTTTTACTTAAAATGTTGTTTTTAAAGATGCGCTGTGAAAATATGTGAAATGGCCGAAATGTGTACGCTAATTATGCAAATTGGTAGCAAAAACAACAACACCAACAACAACAACAACAGCAACAACAACAACAACAATAACAGCATACAATATAAATGCATATACATATATGTCTGTCTGCTATTTGCCTTGCGGCAGTTAGTCGTTTCTCGCTCCATCTACTCTTTCCGTTGTTCTAACAGAGATGCCGTAGAAGCGTGCCAAAACGGCATTCTGTTGATATTGAGGTCTTGCCACAGTTAACCAAAGCCAGAGCGTTTATTCTATTCCAATTCTAACGCTTCGTATCTCTTAGATAAACCAATCAGTGGGTCAATTCTTTCCGCTCTACTCTTGCTGGCAATCAATTTGCTTCCACTCTTTAAGCATTGCTGTACAGTGGCTACCATCGCTTCTTCTAGCTTCCAGCCATGGCTGGGACATCGATTTTGACGTTGATTTTGATTTGCTGTGCAGCTCACGTAGGTTGTACCGCTATAATTCTGTTATAACTTTGCACTGAGTCATATTGCTGTTAAAATAATAAGCATTTCTTTACTACATTTTCAATTTTAACGAAAGTCAAACCTTCTTTGACGTGCTCTTCTGACTTTTTTTAATTAATTTTTAATATACTTGCGCACATTTCATTGACTTCAGACACAATTTCTGATCTCATCGACTGGTGGTCAGCAGTTCAACAACTTCTGCTCATAGCCAACACTCCCAGTTTTTAGTTTTTAATTCAATTTGTTGAATTTTTTTTATAGACCAATTTTAAATATATGTTTTCCTAGGAAAATATGTAAAAACTACAGACTTATAAGATAATGTCAAGAAAATATTAGAGCTAAGAAAGTCGGAAGTGTTATTCATTAATATTAGTCATTATTTAATAAGTTATTTATAATTCAAAATTTATTTATTATATTTATTTTTGAAAATTTATTTATTATATTTATTTTGTATATTTCTATATATTTTTTAATATTTTATTTATATAATTAAATAATTTAATTTACTTTTTATTTATTTTTGAAATTTTATTTATTTTATTTATTTTATTTATTTTATTTATTTTATTTATTTTATTTATTTTATTTATTTTATTTATTTTATTTATTTTATTTATTTTATTTATTTTATTTATTTTATTTATTTTATTTATTTTATTTATTTTATTTATTTTATTTATTTTATTTATTTTATTTATTTTATTTATTTTATTTATTTTATTTATTTTATTTATTTTATTTATTTTATTTATTTTATTTATTTTATTTATTTTATTTATTTTATTTATTTTATTTATTTTATTTATTTTATTTATTTTATTTATTTTATTTATTTTATTTATTTTATTTATTTTTGAAATTTTATTTATTTTATTTATTTTATTTATTTTATTTATTTTGTTTATTTTTGAAATTTTATTTATTTTATTTATTTTATTTATTTTATTTATTTTATTTATTTTATTTATTTTATTTATTTTATTTATTTTATTTATTTTATTTATTTTATTTATTTTATTTATTTTATTTATTTTATTTATTTTATTTATTTTATTTATTTTATTTATTTTATTTATTTTATTTATTTTATTTATTTTATTTATTTTATTTATTTTATTTATTTTATTTATTTTATTTATTTTATTTATTTTATTTATTTTATTTATTCTATTTATTTTATTTATTTTATTTATTTTATTTATTTTATTTATTTTATTTATTTTATTTATTTTATTTATTTTATTTATTTTATTTATTTTATTTATTTTATTTATTTTATTTATTTTATTTATTTTATTTATTTTATTTATTTTATTTATTTTATTTATTTTATTTATTTTATTTATTTTATTTATTTTATTTATTTTATTTATTTTATTTATTTTATTTATTTTATTTATTTTATTTATTTTATTTATTTTATTTATTTTATTTATTTTATTTATTTTATTTATTTTATTTATTTTATTTATTTTATTTATTTTATTTATTTTAACATTTATTTAATTTATAACAATTCTGCTGACCCACTCTAGACAGTTGCTATACTTTTGGCTATAAATTACAATCGCTTCACATATATGATTGTAGTGTGTATAAGTATGTCTGCCACTTGTATAATTTGTTATACCCACATTAAATTATTATGTTGCTCATGTTGGTACCTTGGGGGCGTAAGCGATTTGTCTTTGGCTAATTTTTGGGTCAACGTAAGTGAACTAACCGTTCTGGTTGAGCTCAGATTGCAACGCATAAGTCCTGGTTCCTATAGCATTTTTAGCCACTGTCAAACCCGAATTTCTTTGCCATATATCAGCTGTGTGCTGCACACGAAAGAATGCATCCCAATTATGATTGGGGTTTGTAATAAAGTAATTAAAGTCTCCATAATCGATGAGATGTTCTGCAAATTTCATGAAGGAGAGTTTAGAGTTTTGGGCTTGGGTCAGTACCGGATCAGTATCAGTATTATAAAACAAATAACCAAGTACCTACAATTGTATTTTTCTTGATCATAAAAGTTTAACCATATTCTTTCACTTAATTCACTTAACTAATGGGTAATATCAATTTTCACTCGATTTCGCTAAGTGCAAGTTAGCCATAAAATTTTATATAATTTATACCTATTAAAATAAGTTAAATTCGTGTAAGATTTCTATGGTCTGGTTAATATGTTTTTCTGCGACTATAATTTCCAAATTTGGAATGTAGGTTGGTGCAATTTTTATCAAATTGTAATATTGAAATTTACCTTCATATAAAAGAAACATAATAAATACATAATTCATTATCTATTATATTAGTTTCATTAACATAAGATATTTAACCTGATAGTTATACAATAAAAATTATCCCATTGTACACAAACAGCGGTAAAGGGTATTTTGTAGTTGGGTACACCCGATTACAGTATTTCCACTTGTCTTTTATGGTTTTTTGTTTTCATTTTCAAAACTTTAATTACTTTAAGATATTCAATTGTTTCTTTTTTTAATTTCTCACAGTTAGATATTTTTGTGGATTGTTAAATATTTACTTTCGCTCTTAATTTAATTGACGTCTGTTCGCGAAAATGATCATAATAATCATAATGATAATGATGATGCTTAGACACATTTCCAACTCTTCATCAACATTTCACAAATAGCGTTAAATACTGTTGCTTAGCAAATGGTGGAGTAAATATGATCATAAAAAGTGTGTGAACTCCATTACAGAAATACAATATCATTAGTTTACATGTCGAAAATATTTCAATGATGATGATGAGTAGTCGTATTTTGTGAGTTTCAGCTAAGAAGTTTGAAAGTGGTTTAACTCTATTTTGGGTTAACGCTTTTCTCATAAGAATGTGCGATAATCAGTGGGTCAAGTTCAACATTTTCGTATATTCTGTGATCTATTATACGTATATATAATCATACAATTTAGTTGTTCCAAATACTTCATGATATTGGATTGCAAGATAGCTTTAGCTTTAGGAATTTAAACAAGTATATATGGCTAAATTGGCCAATAAAATACTGCCAACTTGAACTATAATCACAGCTTGACTATGTAACGTTATTCAATACAATTATATTGTAGTTTCAAATCAACTGTTCATTACGTTCATATTTCAACTGCCTTACTGTTTGGTTTTAACTCAGTTTAGAGCCAAATCTGTTTCATCAGACATCGACTAACTTGCTCAAAATCTTGCATTCGCTCCTGTGAATGTTCGTTTTTGTACTCCTCCTACGCTAAGTATATCAACGATCCCAAGTCCTTGTTTGTCACGAACTCTTCGATACCTGTTGGGCATCCTGTTATATTAATCAATTTCTGGTTAAATTGAATTCTGTGTCAAGACTTATATATTTTACACAAATTGAAAAATAAAATATGATTTTAAAGAAATGAGAGAAATAGATTGAAATAGAAATAGAATTGGTGCAGAACGTTTTGAGAATTTAGAAGATGCACAGACTTTACATTTTATGTATATATAAAATAATATATAAAACTCTCAGCTGATTTCATTGTAAAGAAAGTTCAACTAATTTTATTCCGAACATTATTGCTACAAAATTCGGATATATGAACCAAAAGATTTACAATAGAGAAGTCCGCTAAATATCCAATATTCAAAAAATTATATCCTGCCCATTATATGCTCAAAAAAGATTATCATATAAATACTATATAGAGATATTTAGTTAGGCATAGACAGTTCAATTCGAATAGTATTTGAATAATACGAAAAACTCTAAGATTTAACAATTCATTATTTACCAATAAAATAGTTAAGTTTTCTTTAGGTATTTTATAGTTTGTCAACTAAAATAAAATTAATATTCCTTTCGTTTAACAATCATCTACATTAATTTGTATTAATTTTGTATATTCGTGGAATAACAACGTTTAACTTCTCTTTTTAAGAGTTTTAAATAAGGTCAATTCGAGGAAATAACAAGCAATTGCAACTAAATAATTCATGTCAAATATTTCTTTAGTTGCAAGAAATTACTCTTTCCATAATACTCCAGAAATAAGTTTTAACTTTAATTGCAAATTGCAAATTGCCATCGTTTTGTGTTGGCATCAGCTGATTTGCCCCTCCCCCCCTTCCCCATCGTCTGCCATGATGTCAGCTGTCAGCATTTACCAGTGAAATATTTTTGCAATCGCCTTGAAATAATAAATATACAATGTTCGACTTATAGTTACGCTGCAAAAAGGAAAAAATAATCGATAGCATTGTATAAATGTTGTCAACACAAATCTGTTGATTAGGTTTATAATTCTATTTTTTCTGCATCAGTTAAGAAACTATATACATTTAGATAGACTCTACAACTAATTCTATATCACATATACCATATCTTTGGTAGCCGTTTAAACAGTAATTAACGTATAATGTATATATATATAGTTTAATGACAACTTTTCCCCAAAAATAAAAAGCAGTTTTCAGTTTGCCCAGTTAGCCGCTTATTTTATCAACCACGAAATTGGGTCAGATAAACGATGGCAAGAAAATGTGTTAATGATAGTCAGAGGGGCTCTTGTAGTTACCAAGAAATTTTGCAATGCCGAAAACGATGACGACCAGAGACCAATTATGTTTAATTCGTGAAGTAGGCAGAAAATTGAGTTAATAAGCTCCCTTTGTTTTCTGTTTACCATTAAATTTTAATTTGCTGAACTTGTCAATTAAAAAATCCTTTCACCATCTTATTAATATCATTATCTTAGACCTAAAAGATATAAATTTAGTTACCTATATTAAACCGTTAATTTATCTCCGCTTGATTACTCAGATAATAAAAATTACTTATTAGAAAAATTACTTATTAGATTTGAAGACAAGTAGCTCAATCTTGGGATTTAGTATTTATTATATACTGATAAATATTTATATCACATCTGGTATTTTTTGTATACTAAAGCCTACTATATATTCAAGTATAGAGTACAGAAGTCGTTGAATGTAAAGTAGGTAATTTATCGGATCATTCTTCACTTGACTTCCAGATAGTATGGAAATGTTTGCATTATCGTTGGTTATATAAAAGTGCAATTCGATTTTATGGAATTTGTCATGCATCAGATGAATAAATATTTATATTAAGTCATAGAACCACAGACAGCATATTCGATGCAAAATGAAATGTAAATCTCTGTTTTGGAAACTTGAGTAACATTTAAATAAAATTTGATTGCAGCAAAACCTATGTAAAAACAGCTGTACCCCACTATGAGAAGTGCCTTACCTTTGTCTACACATACACCTTTCTCTACACATACATCTATGTCTACACATACATATTCTATCCTGCTGTGTGCCGATTCTAGCCCGCAGCGGTGCATTATGTAAATATTTTTATTGAACAATTTCCGTGTTTATTATTGATTCTTAATGAAATGTATTATATTTATGTATTATGTATATTATATGTAACAAAAGATAATGATTAACTAAGCTTAAAATTGTGACTAATTATCGTTTTTATTGTGTCGCGAATATGCAAGATTTAGCAACTTATATCTTCTTGTCTCTCATGAACAGGGGATTATAAAGATGGTAAAATACGGACAGATAGCAGTTGCCCCAATCCATTAATCACATTTTTCCCTTTTAAAGGGGTAAATGGACTAAAAATGTCAAAATAGTACGCATTCACACACTCGAATACACACACATACACATACAAACATACAGAGAAACACACACACAAAACAAAGAAAAAGCATATGCACACAAACAATGAAATAATAATATGACAGTTACAAACGGTAAAAGCTGTTCCCGCCGGCAGTAGCGAAAATAATAGTAAAGCAACATCAACAACAACAACAACATCAACAGCAACAACAACAACAACAACAACAACAACAACAACAACAAGAAAACAACATCAAACAACAGCTTAGTTTTAGTGTTGGATGACGTTGACAAGTTTAAGGGTGTCACCTGTGAGTCAGTATATTGCATACTAAATTTGACTGCAGTTGTTGTTGCTGTTGCTGTTGCTGTTGTTGTTGCTATTAACATTAATGTTAATTTCAATGTTAACGGTCAATCGGGTAATGTTATTTGCTTATGTTATGTTAGTGACGGATAAAGGTCAAGAAACTTCATTAGGGCTGCCCAGTAGAGAAATTTGAATTTTGTTGTCATTGATTTCTGGCTCTTGGGGCTCTGTTTCTAGTTCTACTGTAGTTTTAGATTTAGTTTCAGGCGCTTACCCAAAATATGATAAATAGTTCTTAGAAAACTTGTTAAAGTTTGCTTGCAGGCAATTGTAACTGGCGTTAAGTAATGTGAAGACTATTATTATAAACGATTAATTATATTTAAGAACTCTTTAAACATAAAAATTCAAATTTGTTTTGTGCTTACATAAAGATGCAATTGAGGAAAGAGTTCTCTAAGTTTCTTTCTTTCGTCTCCACATGATTTTCTGTTGGAAGTTTTGCTTCTTGATGCCATTATTTATCTGGCCCTTTGCGTATACTTTAAACGGAAGTCTATTATGGACTCAAGTAAAGTCCGTGCCATGTCACGGGCTCCTCATGCCCATTAAGTGGCAAAGCAAGTCTTTCTATGTAGAATCTTTATACATGTCCATATCGGTGGTTATGGACAAATTCAACGGTTTTGTTTTTGTTTGATCAATTCGTATGATTCATGTGCGTTACTTCCGTTGACCAGTGTTCGATTGTTTATTGTTGTTTGTGTATTGTTTACTGAATTTGCGTACATAAAACAAGCCGAAGTAAATAGATGCTTAACCAAATACATGTGTAAAACAAGACAGATCGAAGACACAGAAAAAGAAAAGAGAAGCATTAAAATATTATTGCTGTGTCTGTGAAAAGCAAAAGCGTTGCTGGTTGACAGTTCAACAACGCTAAAACAGAAGTTGCAACTTGCAACAAACACAATATTTTTGTATTGCGCCCACTAGTATGTGTACACCAATACTTATACAAATCTAAACACAAACACACATATAAAACATGGGTCGACATGGTCTTGCTTGAAAGGCAAAGACCGGTCAATAGCAGCAACAGCAACAGCAATAGTAATTGCAACAACAACAATAGCAATAACAACAAGTGAAATTGTCAACATTGCAGCACTTGCCACACGACTATGAAGCGATTTTGAAGCAACTACCTATTCGGTTAAAAGCTACGGGGATTTCATATTCAGCCAACGACTTGTATCTCATAAAGATTGCAGAAGGGTACGGGGCGAGCAACGAAGACGGGGACTTCCAGCTGCGTAGACAGTGCGCAGACATTTCCAGCAGTCTAAGATTACAGTGTTCTCCGAAAATGGCCAAGTTAACAAGTATTCAAAGGTAGTCGCAACTTGTATACGCTTTAGGCCGAATACATTTTAAGAGTAAATAAACTAATTGATACACTGACGTTAATTAAAGAAAACGAGGGATAAAGAACGAGTAAATCTTGAAGAATTTGATGCACAATAGAATTCTTCTTCTCTATAGATTAAGCCTGGATCACTTGATTAATTTATTTAATACAAATATTTTATATTATTATAACCCGCAAAGCAATTTACATTTGGTAAAAAGTATCCTAAAACCCATATTAAGATTTACTTTATAATCCGAATGCTTTAAAAATTCTAAAAATATATTTTATTTAATATAAAACTTTTTATAAATAAAAGATCTCATTTTCTTTATACTGGATAATTAATCTTTTATTTATTATCCTCACGAATATATATGCATATATATTTATATATCGGGGAACAGATGAATAACCAATTGAAATATTACAGATTATAGATAAAGATTTCTAGACTTGGTGAAAATAGATTGATTTTATATTTTCCAATTAATAAAGAAAGGCCATTTAATAACAAGGAAACTAAAATTAGATAAAAATTATATATTCATTTATTTATTAATATTTATTTAATCTAAACTATGAGAAGTTGATTATAAATTTTTACCTGTGATTGAAATATTTTAAATTAAATTTGAAATAAGAAATATTAAATTAAAATTAAAATAATTGAAACTTATAATTAAAATAATATATACATATATAATATAAATTATATATATTTAGTTTAATCTAACAAATTTAGATAAACAGTTAATGTACCCAATTGAAAACTCTTGCTTTAGTTGCAGTTTTGGGTTGAATTTTATTTTTTACTTTTTTTTTTTGTTTTTTGGCATGCGCCGCGTGAAAAACGAAATGAAAAGTTGTCGATGTTGTTGCTGTTGGTATTCCATTTACTGTAGTTGTTGGTTTTGGTGTTGCAGTTGCAGTTGGTGATGTTCCTGCCGCGGCCAGTTACAGTTACCACCGCCACGCGTCACTTGAAGGCTAAGAAGGCAGCAAAAAGTATTTGAAAATAGAAAGTCGTCGTGCAGATGCCGTCGTCTGTTGCAGCTTTGTTGCAGTTTTGTTGCAGTTTCGTTGATTTTGTTGATTTTGTTGATTTTTCGAGTGAACAGCAACCGGTTGTAATGGCAACATTAGCGATCATGCAACCTGCCGGTATTGTTGTTGCAACTATTATTTTTATTGCTGCCATTGCATATTTGTATTATTTTTTATTTGTTTTTATAAGTTTTATTAGTTTTATTAGTTTTATTACTTTAAAATTTATAATTTGTGTATCTTAACTGGTTTGCCTCTAATTGGTTTTCAGTGCTCTGCGCCTTGGCTAAAATAGGTAAAATTAAAGAAAACTTGTGAAAACTGCCCACTAAATAATATTATTGCGAATCTTGTGTGTTATCAAGAAAAGCCTATAGCCTGTATCTTAGCAACAACAGTTGCTGTTGCTCTTTTTGAAAGCGAAAGTCTACAAATTTTAAATTAAAATTTGTAGTTTTTAGTTTTTAGTTTTCAGTTTTTAGTTTTCAGTTTGCAGTTTGGGAAAGCGAAACCCACAACTTGAAAACTGGCAACCAAGTGGAGGTTTAGTGGCCCATAAAGAGCTGTCATTAAAATGTTAGAGAGCCGCAACTAGAAATTTGCACTCCGCTCTGGACCTACGGAGTTATGTAAGCTCCTTATGGAAAAGTTCAAGCAACTTCACCGTAGCGTAGCGCCATTAAAAATTGCAAATATATTCAGATTTAGCTATAGAAACTGGCTTTAACGAATACAACAAATTGCAAACACGTTTTGTGACAATATTATGAATCGAAATCAAAATAAATTAACCGACATTTTTGTTAGAGGTTATAGGAATCGGAGAAGTTCATAATCGCATATTACAGTCAAAAGATTAATAATATTCCATATCATTTATATCAATATATATTTATATCTATACAATACAGGTTACTAATTATTTAGGTATTCTACTATCTAACTATATAGCTCGATGAATGAAATTCATTTTATTGATAAAAATAAATAATACTGGTACAAAATTAGGCATTCCCTATATTGGTTATGAAACAGACGTTTAATCAAATAATTCTGTTAACTATATTAACAGTTAATTAACTATATTCTATTAACTATATTAATTACTGTTAAGTGGCTTAAAATTTAAAATAAATTTAAGTTATTTGACTCTTTTTTAAGCTCATTTATTTGTGTTATTCTTTGTTTTCTATGGACAATAGTAAACAATAAAAAATTTGCAGCTTTTTAAACACATTCGATTATACTTTTGACTGTTTGAAGACAATAAAACTATTATCACTGTTA
Organism: Zygothrica quintamaculata; assembly: GCA_037044455.1. Taxonomy (NCBI): domain Eukaryota; kingdom Metazoa; phylum Arthropoda; class Insecta; order Diptera; family Drosophilidae; genus Zygothrica; species Zygothrica quintamaculata. The sequence continues at coordinate 7,306 of JBAMBS010000732.1, read as the reverse complement.
GATCTACTTCAGCTCCAATCCAAATCAAGCAAGAAACAACTTAACCCTCCCACAACTGAGACTCTCGTTCACACTTTCCTAGATAGTTTTTTTTTTGCGGAATTTCACCTGAACAATTGTGGGGGATTTTTGCAGGCAAGAAATACTGGGACCATTTACGCTTCACATAATTACATATTCAGATATACCCACACACACACACATACCAAGTTACTAACGACTTGAGTCGAGTTTATAAGTATAACGAGTATTTTTCTCTCATTCGATGATTGCTGTTCAATTTTTATAACTTTCACTGAATAAATATATCTGATTTCTGCGTTTGTATCTGTATCTGTGTATGTGTGTTTGTGCATCTGTATCTGTATTTGTAGCTACATCTGTGGCTGTCGCTATTCATCGATAGAAAATATAAAACTAATTAAAACATTTAATGCACCAAATTAACGCACTCAACTTTACAGTTGCAACGTTGTGGCAGCGTCTCTTGCGATGCGTTTCATGGTGTGAACATTTTACGGTTGCATATTTTTTAATGAGCGTTTCATTTTCCTATTTTCCCATTTTTCTTTTTATTTTCTTGCACTTGGCAATGACGTTTTACATTTATTGTCTTTATATATATATTTTTAATTATTTGTAACGTTTCTTTGTATGGCAATGGCAAAAAAAAGTAGGAAAATCGTTGAGGAAAAGCCAACTTAATCAATTCGTAGTGCACACACGCACATTACCGTCAAAGTTGTATTGTTATGTAAATTTAACCTTAAGTTTTCCGGGAAATAACTAAACCCGTTTTAAGCTTTTATTGCCATAAATATCAAATCCTTTTTAACCAAAATTAGGACAAATTTCACGTCTTATTTTCCATATGCTTTTCATATAGTTAAATCAGTTCCTCTCGACTGTCCTTATCTATTTTGATAATATTTAATTATAGTTGATTTATTATATAAAATAAAATTATGCGTCCATCAAATCAGAGTCAACGTAATTTTTATAAATTTTTTATAGCCGTGATCTCTTGACCATATTCTGCTGTTTATGATAGAAACGGAAGTCTTCTTTGGATAGTTTTTATACTCATTACCTGGATAAACAGAGTTAAAAACAGCGTTTATTATTGAGCTGCGATAGTTTGTCGGTAAATTTAAAAAGAGTACAAAAGAATTTCTATTATTATTAAATTTAGTCTGGATAATTATAAGCAAAGTAATAAATTAAACAGTTGAAGAATATATTGAAAATAAATATAAATTTGGCTAATTTCTAATTAGTTTTATTTGATTTAGATAATCAATATCAATTGCAATATTCATTGCAATTATAAATGGAAAATAATTAATAGAATAATATCCGCTATTCGTTAATCGATTTTCATATTCAACTTGAAACTTAACCAGATTTAGTCAAAGAGCAAATAAAAAGCGTTGAGCAATTTCTTTTGGCTAATGTCGGCACATAAATCAGAAACTTCGGGAACACGACTGCCAAAATCTGGGAATATAAATCTAAGTTCAGCGCCGCCTAATAGCATAGTCCAATGGAGAGTGTGGTGGGGCCTAGCTGTTGGTAACATTGGTTCCTCCTTAGTTTTTCCTTTTAACCATTTTCCATCTGCTTGCAGTGCCAACTACGTGACGATATCATGTGCTGCTGAAATTATAGCAACGGGAATGGGAATGGGAATTGGAAGGGGAACGAGAACGGGAGCGGGCACGCCAACCAGCAGCCTAGCCGCTTAGTTGCCTAGTCGGCTAGCAACCTATCAGCCTATCAGCCTGGTAGCCTGGCAGCTAACGAAATAAATAACTCAATTTAGGAAAAAGTGTTAACTTGAAATTTGCCAATAAATCAATGGACAAGCGGTTAGGCACCTTGTGATTAGCAGCAACCCAAAACTCGACGATTCCTTATCTCTATCTCGGTACTGCAACTCCTTCTTGGCCATATGAACTAACTGCTTTCCCCTTGCTTAGTACTTCGATTCCCCCGATATCTCGACACCTTACTACAAGTAATTTTCGAAAGCGGAAGACTGTTCAATACGCTTTTGGCATGCAAAAAGAGAAAAAAACAAAAAAAATTGTACAAAAACAAAAGTCATCGTGTTGGACTGCAAGATTGGGAAGCCGTCACTTTGTCTGACAGGCAATAAACTTTACGATTTTTGTAGCCGTTTTGCAAAGTTGTTTTTTTTTTTTTTTTTCTTTTTAGTATATGGCCAAATAACCTTTTAAGTTTCTGTTGATGTTTCATTTTTTTAGTTGGCCTTCTTTTTTTTTCATACTTTTTTTTCAACTGACAAAATATTTTGACTCTCATCACAGCAGTCATAAAAGAACTTGCTTACATATATATCGTTGTCATTATATATATGTATTAAGTTGTATTTTCAGTTTTTAATATTTTCTTTTTTTTTTGTTTTCAAATGATTCTCAACCATCGTTTAATTTCAATTAATTTGCTTGTCGGCCAGTCAAGTGGCTGCCTGTCAACAGATTTTTAGTGCGTGGTTACAAAATTGAAAACGAACAAATTTTTCCGTATTTGGTTTACATATGTATAGCTTGAATCCAAGCTTAATTCTCATTCTGATTATAAGTATTATAAATATTCCGAAACATATAATATTTCTGTTTCTGATTCTGATTCTGATTTTGATTCTGATTCTGGTTCTGGTTCTGTTAACTTAGCGCTAACAGCGACTGTGCCAATTTGTAGTAAGGCTATATACATATAATGCTTAAATCCAACCGGTTCTTGGTTTCTTGATTCAATAATATTATGCTATAAGAGTATAACCAGTTTCCATGCCTTCATTGTTTTTTTTTGTATTTTTTTTTTTAATTTTTCCTTTTTTTATTATTGTTATATTTTGCCTGAAATATTTTGTTTGCATTTTAAGCGTATTTGATACACAAGCGTAGGGTCGATTTAAAGATTCTCTCCCCCGTTCATCTTGACAGTTTCGTTTTGTTAACTGTAAAGCGCTTTGTGCTTATTTCTGTCGCTCTTTCTCTTTCTCTTTCCTTATTTGTTTTTCTTTGTTGGTCACTGAAAAAAGAGCTTTAAATACGGTTATTTTCATTGCTTCTTCTTTTTTTTTTTTTTTGCTTACATATGAAAAGAGTCCCACTGTGATTTTGACTCCAACCATGACCGCTTGTTTGTCTATTGGGCTGCTCATCTATAGCCTTAGATTATATCAACAGGTGCGATATTCATTAACAATCACAATGCCAATCGTTACAAGGCGATTGTATCCATCGGAGCTTTGTTGTGGTTGTTATGCAAACAAAGAATGCTTTAGATTTTCGTTACAGATATATAGATAATGATATATCTTAAGAGCATATGTTACTGCTCTCTATACAATACATTGTTTCAATTATCATTAATTTTGCATCTTATTTTTACTCTGTTTTCAGCATTTGCAACTGTGTGACGTATTTCGTTTCATACTTCAATAGGAGTAACCGACTTGAAAGGTAAGCACAACAATTAATGCTTATACACCTATTCATTTAAGCCTAGTTAATTGAAACTACATTTATTCCCATTGCATTGCACATGTATTGGTGTCAAACGAATTTGAATCAATTCCATTGAGGAATCAATGTTCCGGAATCTGACAGGTTTTTACTTCTTGACAAATATCATAAACATTTCCGTTTCTTAGCAAATGTTTTCCGCATTGGCACAACTTCCACTTTATTGTGAAACAAGTAAGTCGGTGGCTAGCAGTTATTATTGCTTAAATTATACACATATATATGTATATATTTAAATATATATAATGAAATGTAAATCCTTCAAATGGTAGAGTATTTGTTGTAAGAGTATTTGAATTCAGTTAAACGCTACATTATAATATTTCATGCTCTAGTTGTAAGTAAATTACATTGTCGACTGCGTCGTCAATTTTAGTTAATGTTTAGGGACAGTGAAAGAGCTAAATCAAATGGAAAGCTGTTTACAATTAGTTCACCTTTTTATTACTTCTCTGTCTTTCTAAATCTCTCTCTTTTTTTCTGATTTATTTTCTTTCTTTTGTGGGCAAAGAGAATCGGTTCTACGGCATCTCTGACTCCCCATCGTTTACGGTTTGGCCAAATAGACAAATAAATTGGAAAAGTGAACGTGTCGCTAAAAGTCGACTAATTATAATATTAATATTAATACTGCTCAGATTCAAAATGATCTTTTTCTGATCTTAAACAATATATTATATATATATACAATATGATAATTAATATATACAAAGTTTTATATTATAATATTCGCCATATTCGTTAACAATATCTAAATAAAAGAACCTTTAAGATCGATAGATTGATAATGGCTTATAGATCAGGTTATTAATGCTTGTTACTAGATAATAAGAGCATTATTACCTATTTAGGTTATACATACTTTTTGGTCTTTTTAGATCCTTTACCCTTTTAACGAAAAACAAAATATAGCAGGTATCATAATAGAAGTCGAGTCGTTTTAGCCTATAGCGATAAGAGCCTATTTTTTAGAGACTACGAGAGATAGAGTAATCAAATTTTGAATCTCATTTTTCTACGCAGTAAAAATTTATTTTCAATTCTGATTTCTCACCTTGTTATTAAATAAATGTATCTAATTGTAATTCAAAGAAAGTTAATCATTTTAAATGATGCAAAAAAATAATTGTAACAAAATACAAAAGTAAAAGTAAAACTCGCTGCAAATAAAATTTAAAAAAATAATACATTTTATTAATATTATTAGTTAAATGAAAATCTTTAACAGTCTTTGCCATTTTCCTGACAAATCATGCCTGAAATGGGTGTTAAGTGAAATCGTTGAGAAATTATTTGCGGTTAGACATCAATATACTATTATTATATCGGTAAATGTACCTGAATTAACTATACTGATGAGTAAAGCTAAATATACAAGTAAATGATAAAAAGAAATGGCATTAATCTTTGCTGATTCATTTGTGCAAATCGCTCTGAAAACAGTTTCTTTCTTTCTTGATAAAATAAATTTTTTGTTTAAAATCGGTTGTAAGATATAGTAAATATCTTGACTACAGAATTATTTAAGTGAATTGAATGACGATTACCTTCCACTTCTACCTTATAATAAGATATAATAAGATCCTTAAGCTAAATGAAATAATAATAATAAATAAATAAATAATCGTTAAACTAAATGAAAGTCACTATACTTGTCTTATATATTATCCGTTTAGTTCTTTTTTTATAACCTTAAAGAAATAGTATACAATATGCTGTAAGTTTTATAAAATGCCATGAGTAAACATAGTTATTTTCTAATTTTACTGTCATTCTACCTTAAACTTTAACAGACTAAGCTTTCTCAAGTATTTTTTAAATAAATACCAAAACGTTTCTCTTCAAATAACATTTGCATATATATAGAGTTGGTAAAAATATTAAAAGTTATATAATAATATTCTTTAAGTTTTCTGCATTTTTATTGTCTCCTCCCATAGTACAACAAGTTGAAAATAAGTTAAAAAGTTCACTGTTCATAACATTGATATAACATTGATATAGACATAACATTGAACTTTACAATAAAACAGCAGCGAAACTATAAACGAAGATTATAATATTAACTAAAAGTCTCTTGCCAAAGCAAAAACTTCGCAAATTTCTATAATCTTATGGTTTTAAAGTGCCGTTGTCGTTAAAATAAGAGAAAAAGGAGACTAATGAATTTGAGTAAATTAGCAAACAAGTAAATAAAACATATAATGTATCCTCACTGTGTGGTTAAGGGCTTCTTGAGTTCGGCTGCAGCCGACTATTTGCCGCTCAAAATCAAGAGCTCGGCTGTCTCTCGCCAATTTTCGTTTCATTATATTTACTCTGTACGATTCGGAACGTGTATTTGTATTAGTGTTCCTTAAGCTTTAGTTCTTTTAGTTGTGTGCAGCTGCATTAGCTGGTGGAACTAGAACTATTTTTCGGATCAATGGGATTAAATTTAAATTGAAGCTAATTACAATTTTTTATTCCACAAGCAATAAACATACTTTTTATATAATAATAATAATAATAATAATAATAATAAGTGAATAATAAATAGTTAAGTATATTAAGAAACATTTTTTAAGAAATTATTCACTATTTTTGGTGTTTTAAATCTTAAATGTTCATTTGTTCTTGATTGATAGCTTTCTCTGATTTGGCAATTTTTGGTTTTCTCTTTTATCATCATTTTGCTTGATGGTTACTCTTTTGCTATTATGGCGAAATAAGCACATGATTATTTAGCATATTATCGCCGGAGGAGGTCTTAGGTATATTTATTTATAATTGTTTTGTTGTTGGTACAAATTGCTTAGAATTAGCTTTGTTTCTTTTTCTTTGTCTTTGATTTAAAGCTTCCAAAATTCTGATTGCTAAAAATTCTTTTTGCCATTTGCTTTGTTTGTATGTTTTATGTGATTTTCTTTTTCTATTTGTGCCATTATTTCTTTCTTTTCTCAACGGTTTTGTCAACATTTTTGTGTTGTCAGCACAATTAAAGCAAATTACCAATTGTTTCCTTTTCGTCTTAAGCCTCACTTTTCACGTCTTAAACATTCTATTGTAGCTGTCTATAACAATAGATCCATAACTTCAACACCCTTTTTTTTGGCACTGATACGAAGCTAAACAATGGCCCAAATCAACAACACACGACACAAATACAAAAATTTAAAAGTTATTAATAATTTGATACAGTTTTTATTTATATTTACCTTTTATTGTTATAATATATCTGAAAACGTTCGGTTAGTCAAGTTATGGAGTTATATATCTCTATTTTTAGAGTATAGTAACAGTCTATAATCGGTAGGGTTATGATTGAGTAGGTAGTAAATAAGTTTAATAGGGGAATAGAATGCCGATAAATGCGATAGTCAGAGCGACCTTTCAACACACTCACGTACCGACAATGGAGTATTGAAAAGTACTTTCTAAATGCACCTTTTAAATATCAGAAATTATGACTCTGTAATGGACCGAGATGCTTCAGGAGTCTCTTCTTCTCTATCTTATAGCAGACCTGAACGTGCCAGGTTTGGATTTTATAATCAAATGGCTTTAATTAATAATTTATGTGCAGCTCAATGTTTCATAATTGTTATGTTGGTACTTGCGAGCAGAGGAGGCACGTTCAGGTTCGGATTTTATAATCAAATGGCTTTAATTAATAATTTATGTGCAGCTCAATGTTTCATAATTGTTATGTTGGTACTTGCGAGCAGAGGATGGCGGGTATAGAGAATGGAATCTGGGTCCAAACCTTAACC